>OZ018390.1:9395036-9614376 GCA_963969525.1 Ontholestes murinus
AAAAAAAATGCAGGAAAAATCTAAAAATTTGGAGAAGAAATTTCTAGAATCCTTGAAAAAAAATTTGTTATTTGAAAGGAAATTTCATGGTAATTCTAGGTAGCAAATCAAATTGGAAAAAATCTAGGAATCTGGGAGAAAATTTCTAGAACCCTACAAGAAGTCTAGAATTTTAACGCTGACATAATGTTTCTGTTTAGTGTTTCTAAAACCTTTATTAATAGGGAATAGGCTAGCATAAATTGTATTCATTTGTTTTTAATTATAATGAATACACAAGTAAATTTCGGCAAAGAGACAAATTGTCATCCTAAAAATTCAGTTTTGACTGGCGACAATTTTGTTTAAACACTGACAGAATTTTTTTGCTTACATATTTTTAAACCCTAATTAATAAAGATTACGCTGTCACAATTCTATTCATTTGTTTTTATTTATAATGAATCTACAAGCAAATTTCTACAACGAGGAAAATTTTCATCATAAAAATTCAATTTTTGACTGGCGCAATTTTTGTTTCAACGCTGACAGTATTCTTTTATTTAGAGATGTTAAAATTTTGATTAATGAAGTTTACGCTGTCACAATTCTATTAATTTACTTTTATTTATAATGAATCTACAAGCAAATTTCTGAAAAGAGACAGACATAAAAATTCAGTTTTGACTAGCGAAATTTTTGTTTTAACGCTGACAGAATTTTTCTGTTTAGATATTTGAAAACCTTGATCAATAAAGATTACTCTGACACAATTCTATTCATTTGTTTTTATTTATAGTTAATCTACAAGAAAATTTCCGCAAATAGGTAGATTTTTATCATAAATATTCAATAATAAACAATCTAAAATCGTTTTAAGGCTGACAGAATTTTTCTGTTTAGAGATTTTAAAACCTTCATTAATGAAGATTACCCTAACATAATTATATTCATTTGTTTTTATTTATAATGAATCTACAAGCAAATTTCTGCAAAGAGGCAGATTTTTATCATAAAAATTCATTTTTGACTAACGCCATTTATATTTTAAGACCCTTAGAATTTTTCTGATTAGACATTGTATACCCTTGATTAACGAATATTACATTAACACAATTCTATTCATTTGTTTTAACTCATAATGAAAATACAAGCAATTCTTTGAAAAGAGGCAGATTTTCATGATTAAAATTAAAGTTTAAATTTTAAAACCTTTAATCATAAACAAGTGTTTGTAGTTAATATTAATAAACATATGTAGGGTGGGTGGGTGGCCTCTATCCCACTCTCTAACCACTAAAACATAGACCAACCTTGACCTGAAGTTAATTGATTAATTTTAGTGATACGTAGATTTTTTTAGGTCAATTGTTAATTAATTTTCAGTGAATTAGTTGCAATCATCATAAATTGGAGGGTATGATAGAGGCCACCCACCCATCCTACATTTATATTTATTGATTTTATCTACCACACTGTTTATGTTTTCTAAATATTAGCCGAATTTTTGATGAACAGTTCTTTTTATCATAAACGAGGTTTGTAGTTGATATTAATAAATATATGTAGGGTGGGTGGGTGGCCTCTATCCCACTCTTCAACCAGTAAACCATAAACAAAGCTTGACCTGAAGTTTTAATCAATTTATTATACTGATGCGTGGATTTTTTAAAATTAAATGTTAAGTGAGTACAATAAATTGTCAATTATTCATTCCCTAATGTTTTATAGATTCAAGGGTGAGATAAAGAATCCCCTTCCACCCTACATATGTTTTTTTTTTAAACTTTAACTGCAACTCTGTTTAAGTTTTTTAAATTATAATTAAATTTTTGATAGACGATTTTATAACACAAAAGACTATTTGTAATTTAAATTTAGAAAAAAATGTATGTAGGGTGGTCAGGGAGACTTGTATCCTACCCTCCAATTAGTAAAACATAGACAAAGTTTTAATGGTTTGAATATAATGATATAATGATATAAAGTTAATTGTCTATTTAGTATAATTAATTTTCAACACTCGCTAATGTTCAATAGATTGGAGGTGCAATAGACATCACCCACCCACCCTACAAATATATTTATTTATTTTAACTATAACAATGTCTATGTTAAGAAAACTATAGTCAAAATTTTGATGGACAATTTTTTGATCACAAACGTGTGTTTACAGTTTAAGTAAAAAAATATATGTAGGGTGGGTGGGTGGCCTCTATCCCAACCTCCAACCATTAAAACATAGACAAAGTTTGACCTGAAGTTTTAATTTTACTGATACGTAGATTTTTTTAAGTCAGTAGTTAATTTAGTACCATTAATTTTTAATCAATCAGTCGCTTATGTTTTATAAATTGGAGGGTGGGATAGAGGCCACCCACCCACCCTACATATATATTTATATTTTATCTACCACACTCATTTGGTTTTCCAAATTTTAGTCATATTTTTTGATGGACATTTTTTTATCATAAGCGAGTGTTTGTAGTTAATATTCATAAACATATGTAGGGTGGGTGGGTGGCCTCTATCCCACCCTCCAACCAGTAAAACATAAACAAAGCTTGACCTAAAGTTCAAATAGATTTATTATACTGTTGCGTGGATTTTTAAAATCATTAATTTAATTGATTTAGTACAATAGAATTTCAATTATTCATTCGCTAATGTTTTATAGATTGGAGGGTGGGATAGAGACCCCCCACCAACCCTACATCTATATTTAAACTTTAGCTACAACACTGTTTAAGTTTTCTAAATTATAACCAAAGCTTTGATAGATTTTTTAACACAAACTACTGTTTCTACTTTAAGTTACAAAAAATTATGTAGGGTGGGTGGGTGGCCTCTATACTACCTTCCAATTAGTAAAACATAGACAAAGTTTCACCTATAATAATTATAACCTACCCATAATAACAAGTTTTTAAGTACCTAAATACCTAAATTAAATCAATTTTCCCATTGTTTAAGTAATTATAATTGATACTTCTACATTCTTGATGGAACCAGATATGCAAATTTGGTAAAGTATCAGTTAACTGACACGTGTTTCGATAGTTACCAATCATTTTCAAAGTTTAAACTTCGTTCCATAGATTTATTATCAGTTAACTGACACATGTTACGATTGTTTAAACTTTGAAAATGATTGGTAACAATCGAAACACGTGTCAGTTAACTGATAATAAATCTATGGAAGATAACAAGTGTCTTACTTCACCAAATTAACTGGATTATGTTTAACTATCATCAATAAGCATAGAGATTCAGTGAAAACGCGTGAATTAATCGTCAATCAAGAAAACAATTAAGCACTTAAAGCACCTCTGCATCCTCTAATTATCACTTTCGAGCGCGTTCCCAATATTAGGTATTTCGGAAACCTCGGAAATGCCTGTAATTAATTCGCACGCAGCCGCCAAATTGCTCGTTCTTCCGATCGATTTCTTTGGAGAGCCACTATTAAGTCGAAGTGCACAGTTAAGCACCTTTGTGGCCGATGTGAGAAAAATCCCACGGCGGAAGCGGGTTTCACATAATTAAAATGATAAGTGCGCGCAGGAAGAGAGGCGCTCTCCACTCGTAATTGTTCTCTAATGTTCATTAAGCGGAAGCGAGAGGTCGTGAACTTTAGAATGTGCGGCAATTAATTAGAAATGGATTTTATTATCGCGATTATTTTTATTTCCTACGTTAATTATTGCAACGCAGTGAGATTCGTGCATTATAAAGAATGTGATAAAATTAAATTTCAAATGATTAATAACTTCATGATAATGGATCAAATTTAATGTTTCCAGTTTAATACTTTCAATTCGACATTCATGTTACTCCTGTACATCAAGTGTTGGCTTAGCATTGGATAAAGGCTAATAAAAAATAGACATTTTCGGACAATCAAAAAATTTGCCCATCTTACGGTCGACATAATCTCCCTACCAAACAGATTATTCACAGTGTGGTGGAAAAATTTGAGTCCTTTGGTTCTGTATACAATGATTCAACATCTCTATGATGACGAAACGCAAGATCTGCTGAAAACAGGAGGAGAATCCGAGGCAGTCGATTTTGCGTCTGCCTTTCGTAGACCTCAACTTGGCGAATTTTGCGTCGTGACTTGGGCCTGACTCATACAAAATTTAACTGAAGGTAAACAACCTTAGACAACGAAGTGTTTTCGCTGAATGAGACTGGAGCAGTTGAAGTTTTCATCAAAACACATCTTAAGACCTATTTCTGGATGAATAGCAACGTTAACAAACAAAATTCTCGAATTTGGAACCATACCAATCCACTTGAGTTTCAATCCAATGCATTCCGAAAAAGTCACTGTTTAGGCTGGTGGCGTCATCAATCCATATTTCTTTGTAAGCGACGTTGGCCAGGCCATCATTGTCAACGGCGACATCTATAGATCGATGATTACTAACTAACTAACTAAATTGGTTGATATGGATGTCAACGACATGTGGTTTCAACAGGACGGTGCTACATACCACACAGCTCATACCACATTGGATATTCTGCACGAGCGATTTGAGGACCATCTTACGTGGAGGTGATGTAAACTGGCCATCGAGATCGTGTAATTTGACCCAGTTAGAATTTTTCTTGTGGGGTTTTTATAAGTCGTAGGTGTACAGGAATTATCCACAAACCACAAAGACCCTCAAATCCAACCTAATTTTGCCATCGGTCAAATTCAGTCTGATTTATGCGCTAATGTCATGGAATGTTGGACATTTTGATGCGCGCCATCTAGTGAAGCCGTAGCGGACTATTGCATGATGTTAAAATGGCATCGATATGCCTTTCAACCGAATAATATATTTCGATGATATCTAATATCTTTGTTTTATTTAAATTTAAAGATAGAAATCTCAAAATGAAAGACTATAAACAATCGGTTAATTGTGGGAGAATAGAAAGAATTCAAAACATTCTAATAACATATATAAATAATTTTTTATCACCTAAAACTTACAAAAGTCTAAAAAAAACTAAATTATGTGTCATTTGCCGTTCGCCATTTTTCATCGGTCATTTCATGCATCATATGCCTCATAACACTTAACACCCGGAAATATCATGAGGTGACCATGAATAACCTCGAGTTGAGATTACTTAAGATTCATATATGTAGTTCATATAAGGTCATTCAATACCACCCAATATGATTGTTGTATTAGTTAAAGGAATAAAAATAACTGTTAAATTACTATTAGATGACCATAAGTAAAGCCCTTCAATAAATACGAAAAACTCGTTAGATTGACTTAATAATATAATTTAAATTTCACTTTCTTTGCAGTATATAAAGTGAAGAAAGTTAACTCTATCTTCCAACTTGTATTATTTAATCTCTTCAAGTAATTTAAGAATTAAACCATCAGCAATCAATTTACTTAATTAAATCTATAATTTTAATTTTAGATAACCATATATGACCTCAGATAAACATTGGATGACCTTAAACAAACTTGAATGGACTTTATTATTTGTATTTGTATTTATTTATTTATCCAATGTGCTTACACAATTCTTCCTAAATAAAACATAATTCTATTAGTATTCACGAGGATATTGAACGCACATGGAAAATAATAAATTATGACTTATATTAATTAATAATGTGTGACCTTAGATTTATGTTGGATGACCTTAAACTTGAAAGAATTTTAATAAAGCTTGATTTATATTAAGTAACCATGTATATCCTTGGATGAATATTGGATGACCTTAAATTAACCTTGTCTTATATAAAATAACCATGTATGACTTTGGATGAGTATTGGATGACCTTAAATTAACCTTGTCCAATATTGATAACCTTTTATAACATTAGATAGACTTTGGATGACCTTAACAAACTTGAGTGGCCTTTAATAAAACTTAATTTATATTAAATAACCATGTATGACCTAGGATTAATGTCGGATAACCTTAAATTAACCTTGTATCATATTAGATTACAATGTATAACATTGGATAGACGTTGGATGACCTTAAAAAAACTTGAGTGATTTTTAATAAACCTCTAAATGTTCTAGATAACCATGTATGACCTTAGATACACGTTGGAATACCCTAAAAGCTTGAACGTTGGGCTATCATATATAAGTTTGAATGATTTTTCGCAGCTTAAAGCAAAACAACAACACTTAAAACCTCTAATCATCAATAAAAGATTGATTATATTAAATATCCATGTGTAACCTTGGATGAATATTAGATGACCTTAAATTAACCTTGTCTTTTATTAGATAACCATGTATGACATTGGATAGACGTTGGATGACCTTAAATTAACCTTATCTTATATTAGATAACCATGTATGATCTTGGATAGACGTTGGATGACCTTAAATTAACCTTATCTTATATTAGATAACCATGTATGATCTTGGATAGACGTTGGATGACCTTAAACAAACTTGAATGATCTTTAATAAACCTCTAATTATATTAGATAACCCTTCATGACCTTGTATAAACGTTGGATGACCTCAAACACACTTAAGTACTTTTAATAAACCTTGACATACATTAGATAACTATCTATGTCCTTAGATAAAAATTGGATGAAAAACTTGAGCGATCTTTAATAAACACCTAATTGTACCTTAAAGAAACTTGAGTGACCTTCAATAAACCTTAAATTATATTAAATAACCATGTATAACCTTGAATGAATGTTGGATGACTTTAGATTAACCTTAACTTATATTAGATAACCATGTATGACCTCGTGACCTTAAACAAACTTGTGTGAACTTTAATCAAGCTTGATTTATATTAAATAACCATGTATTACCTTGGATGAATGTTAGATTACTTTAAATTAACTATGTCGCATATTAGATAACCATGTATGACATTGGATAAACGTTGGATGACCTTAAAAAACTTGATTTATATTAAATAACCACGTATGACCTTAAATTCATGTTGGATGACTTTAGATTAATCTTAACTTCTATTAGATAACCATTTATGACCTTGTATGGACGTTGGATGACCTTAAACAAACATGAGTGATCTTTAATAAACCTCGTATTGTATAAGATAACCCTGTATGACCTTGAATAAACGTTGGATGACCTCAAACACACGTAAGTGACTTTTAGTAAACATTGACTTATATTATATATTGATGTATTTTTAAATTTTAATTGATTCAATATTTTAACATTTATATTTATTGTTTGTCACACACAAGTTGTACAACTTCGTGACTTTCTGCGGTTTACTTATTGTTTTGGTTTTATTATTGAATCTTAATTATTATTATCATCAATGTATCTCTTTATAAACAATGAATAAACTATATATTATATATTATCAGATAACTATCTATGACCTTAGATAAAAATTGGATGACAAACAAACTTGAGCGATCTTTAATAAACCTCTAATTGTATTAGATAACCATGTATGACCTTGGATAAAGGTTGGATGACCTTAAACAAACTTGATCGTTAGGCTATCATAAATAAGTTTGAATGATTTTTCGCAGTTTAAAGCAAAACAACAACACTTAAAACCTGTAATCATCAATAAAAGACATAGAATGACCTCCAATCAAGCTTGATTTATTTAATAAATAACCATGTATGACCTTGGATGAATATTGGATGACCTTAAATTAACTTTGACTTATATTATATAACCATGTATGTACTTGGATAAATGTTGGATGACCTTAAACAAACTTGGATGACCTTCAATAAACCTTAAATTATATTGAATAACCATGCATAACTTTGAATAAATATTGGATGACTTAAGATTAACCTTAACTTATATTAGGTAACAATGTATGACCTTATGACCTTAAACAAACTTTTGTGAACCTATTACCTTGGATGAATATTAGATGACCTTAAATTAACCTTGGCTTATATTAGATAACCATGTATGACCTTGGATAGACGTTGGATGACTTTAAACAAACTTGAGTGATCTTTAATAAACCTATAATTGTATTAGATAACTCTGTATGACCTTGTATATACGTTGGATGACCTCAAACACACTTAAGTGACTTTTAATAAACCTTGACTTATATTAGATAACTATCTATGACCTTAGACAAAAATTGGATGACAAACAAACTTGAGTGATCTTTAATAAACCTGTAATTGTATTGGATAACCATGTGTGACGTTAGATAAACGTTGGATGACCTTAAACAAACTTGATCGTTAGGCTATCATAAATAAGTTTGAATGATTTTTCGCAGCTTAAAGCAAAACAATAACAAGCTTGAATTATATTAAATAACCATGTATGACCTTGAATGAATGTTGGATGATCTTAAAAATACCTTGTCTCATATTAAATAACGATGTATGACATTGTATAGACGTTGGATGACCTTAAAAAGCTTCAGTGACCTTTAATAAAGCTTGATTTATATTAAATAACCATGTATGACTTTGGATGATTATTAGATGACGTTAAATTAACCTTGGCTTATATTATATAACCATAAATGACCTCGGATAAACGTTGGATGACTTTAAACAAACTTGAGTGACCTTCAATAAACCTTAAATTATATTAAATAACCATGAATGACCTTGAATGAATTTTGGATGACTTTAGATTAAATTTAACTTATATTAGACAACCATGTATGACGTTGTCTAGATGTTGGGGGACCTTAAACAAACTTGAGTGATCTTTAATAAACTTCTTATTGTATTAGATAACCCTATATGACCTTGGATAAACGTTGGATGACCTCAGACACACTTGAGTGACCTTTAATAAACGTTGAATTATATTGGATAACTATCTATCACCTTAGATCAAAATTGGATGACCTTAAATAAACTTGAGCTATCTTTAATAAATCTCGAATTGTATTAGATAACCTTATATGACCTTGGTTAAACATTGGATGACTTTAAACAAATTTGATCGTTAGGCTATCATTTGTCATGTCATATGTCATCGGTTATCTCTCATCTTCCATCTGTCATGTATCGCATGCGTTTAATCATATATGATACGTTAAGATCATTCTTAGAAAATAATGGAAGAAATCTCTCTAATAATCTACTTAAAACTTTAGAAATCTTCTGTGAATTTTTGAATCTTCAATAAAATGAGATAAGAATTTTTGGAAAATGTTCATTAAAATGCTAGGAAATTATATTAGAAACACTATGAATTTTCTAAAAGCTATTATCATTAGACATTCCTTTATTAACGAAAAATGTTTTCGAAAAAATAATATGGTAATTTAAAATATTTGATAAATTATGGAAGAATGGAACAAAATAAATATGATTAAATTAATATACAGCGTTCTTCGATTATTAAAGAGATAAGAGGAAAAAACTTATTTGCAGCTTTACAAAAAATGTATTTCTCTATAAAAAATTCTCATGTGAATATTACAAATTCTAAAAAAAAAATAAACATTATTTTTATTAGCTTGAAAAAAATACAAAAACACAGAAAAATTAAACTTTGTGTCATTTATCATTTAACTTTCAACATTTATTATCTGCCATCATGACACCTATCACATGTAACTTGTAATCTAAATTATGTTATCCATCAGCTGTCATCTCCAATCTATCATCTGTCATATGTTAACTAAAATACAAATGTCATATTGACATACATAACATAAAATAGTTCCTTAAAATTGGAACAAAAATAGAAGCCATCAATGGCAAAAATTTAGCCTGAGTGACAAGAATCTTCTGCGGATATTCATTGTCAGCTACAGGGAATAATGGGTTGAGGGTTGAGTGGAAGAACACTGCACTGTGAACTCCGCCTTCAAGTCTTGCGATTGAAATTTTGAAGTTATTGTGAGTGTATTTTATTTTGTGTCATTTTTTTTAGTAAGACTTGTAAAGGAAATAAACTAAACTAAACTAAACTAAGTGTTACCTATTATCTGTTAAATACCATCTTTCATCTATCACCTATTGAATGCAATTAGGGACGTGCATGTTATCATTATTATATATCGTATAATATTTATTATATGTCATCTATCATCTAATATTTATTATATGTCATCTATTATCTATCCAAGGTAATTTGGAAACCTAAACTATGTATCACCTGCCATCTGCCATTCATTATTTGTTTTCATCTATCATTTGTTATGATATGTATGATGAGTGATTGGGCTTGTATGATCTGCAATCTATCATATCAAATGTCAAATGTTAAATGTCTTTTATCATCTCTCATGTCAAGTTTTTACCTGTTATCTATATACAATATAATATCTAATGAGCAAAATAAGAGCTGAAAAATTTTACGTTCTAAACATAAGGAACAGTAATATTAGATGCAAAGAGAAAAAAAACTTTAATCACTTTAATAGACAAATCTCATGAAATATAATTAATTCTGTATTTAACTTTAAAAAATTTGAGCTTTCCACTCAACGATCTTTCTATCAATGATCTAAAGAAGCAAAGAAGCTTGTATTTAACATATTTTGATATCAGTACTCTGAATGGCGTTCATTTGAACAATATCCTTCTTAACTTCACTTACTTTGTAAATAGAGTTTCCAACAACTGTGCAGAATGTGGTAATCCATCAACGAGCAAATCTAGGGGTAGTTCGCTGGCGACCTGGGCCAAACCGGAACTGCCCAATTTGGCCAAAACGGCGGCAGCCTCCCGGTACTGCCTACCCTCAGACAACACAAGCACTCTACGCAGAACGAGCCGCGGGCTCATCGCCCTTTCGCGTCTTATCCGATCACCGCACTCGCGCATCCTTCACGGCCGCACATCGGCAGTCATCTGGTGGTACCTCCTATCCGGCGGTACCATCGAGCCATCCTCGCCGCGCCCGACACACTGACACACTTCGGACAAGGAGGAAAAAGACGCGAGATGGCCGGCCAGTACGCACAGAGCTAGACGAACCGTCTGCACGAGCTGGACCATTTAATTTCGGAGAACAACACCGGAACTTGTCCATTGTTAATTGAGTACACCTTCACCTGTACACGGTGAATTTTAGCACCGATTTTGGGCAAGAAATGAGGTCCATTATTTTTTTTTTCCATTTCGGAAGGTTTTATCGGAAATCGTATCTGCAACACCCGAGGAATTGTGTTGATCGAGTGCTGTTAATTTTTAATTGATGACTCGGCAAGATCTCCTCGTGAAAATTGGATTAATTAAATTTCGAAATTATGTCCGCGTTAAATTAAACCGATAATTTTAGGTAACGAAGTGCCAATTTTAAATCAGTGATAATCTGAAATTAACGTTTTTTAATATCATTAAAATTATTTAATGGTCAAGGCTCAATATAAACTCCGTTCTGATTTTTATAACAAACAATATCTAAAAACTGATGGAAGGACATTAATATATTTTTAGATTTCAACAATTTTATAGTAACATCACTTTTGCCTCTGATCTTGAAGTCGCAAAATTATGAGAATACTGTCCCTTGGGAGTACCCAATATATACTTGGAATTAGATTTTGCTTAAAACCTAAATCTTTGTCCAAATCGTTCTAAAGATTTAAATCCATAAATATACGCCAATATTTTTATAACCTTTCTATGAATGAAGCAAAAAATAATGAAGAGGAGAAACTTTAAGAATCTATAATTTCGCACGCGATTTCTAAAAATCACTTTCAAAACCACTAATAAAGATTTTTTTCGCGAGACAGAAATTTGCATGGCAAACGAGCGCCGCACCGTCTGAAATTAGTAAACAAACCCAGCAGAAGATGATTTCACGGCCGGCGTTTGTTGAACCTGTTCCTCCTAGGAAACATAGTAAAAGTTGTATGGACGTCCGGCGAGTCGCAAAAAAAACGCACACCAAACATTAAGTGACCAGTTTCTAGGTTTTTATCGATTCGTAATTCAGTCGACCCGAATTCGCTCGTGGAGGTCTGAAAATGGAATTGTGCGGATTTCTACTAGAAATTTTCAATTCTGACCCAAAAATTATCCGGATTCATGAATCGCCGGGCCCAGCAGATGCAACTAATGGTGGAGAATAAGGAGGCAAAAAAACTCGTTTTCGACGCGGCGCTGAATCGTGAGGAACGTGTCCTGAAAATGGTTGCAATCACTCAGCGGTTGCACTTTCACCTGTCTAGTGTTAATTTTGGTTTCTAATCTTCTAAACAATTTGAAATGTTGTGAAGATAATTGAGATCAAAAAAATCTGATTTAAAGCAAGTTTTAATGTCTTTGCATATTATAAACCAAATTATGAACTGGTTTTTCTTTTTTAGAAAGTGTTATCTAAAAATTTTAATTATGTTTTTTCGTTGAAATTTATAATATTGAATTGTTCTTTAAAATGATTAACTATTTCTTCTCATAAAAAAAAACTGTTTTAAAAGCTATTTCATAACTGATTTTTTACCTATTTTCAATGCGTTTTGGCAAATTTCAAATTATTTCTTAATAAAAAAAAAATCTGCTATGAAAAATTTTCAATGGCATTTCTAAGAGATTTCTTAAATAGTTAACAAACTTCCAACTATTTTTACCAAACTGTTTTTTCTTTAAGAAATTTTAATAGTTTTTTCTCATAATGTTAAAACCGTTTTTTTTTAGTAAAATTGGAAAAATTATAGAACTATAAAAATATTTTCTAAGAAATTTCTAAAAACCTGGAAAAGAAAAATCATTTTCAGAATTTCCTTTTTTGTCAATTTCTTTCATTTTATGGAATTATAAATTCTTTTTATGAAATTCATACTATTTTGAAGCAAAATTGAAAAACCGTACAACTGTCTTAAGTATTGATCTAATCTGGAAAAAAAATTCCTAAAAGAAAGGTCTAGATCCTTCGAAGAAACTTCTAAAAATCTGAATAAGAAATAAATTAATGTAAAATTCTTGTATTGCTGAAAATTCTAGGAAAATAAAGAAAGAAATTATTTGTTTTTGCTACTTTATAAATGTATCATTTCAGAAGAAGATCAGGCGCTTGAAATTTCGACGTGAATCCCATCGACTGCGCCAAATTATGATAAATGGTTAATAGAACTAAATTTACACAAATACTGCTGAGCTAAATTTACACAAATAAAGTGAAAGAATATTGCTAGAAATTTGAAAAATAATTTAACAATAAATTCTAGAAAATTTTCGCATTTTCATTTTCTTCTTATAAAATTTTAATTGTTGTTTGGATAAGAATTTAACTATTTTTTAATAAGCTTGAAAAAAATCAGAAACGTCTAAGAAGGAGAGAAAATGCTGAGAAAATATTGAATTCACAAAGAAATTTGTAGAATAATTCTTGGAAGTGACAATTTGATGGTTAATTCTAGAATTCTAAAGAGATCTATTTTGTTTTCTTTTAATGAAATTCAATTTGTTTTGGACTTTGGAAATACTCTTCAAACTTTGAAAAATAATCATAATATCTGAAAAAAATGCTGGAAAGTTATAAAATATCTAAAAAAACCTCGAATAGAAATTGCTAAAAAAAATTGTGAAACTAGTTCTCGCAATTGCTGAAAATTTTTAAGAATATTCTTGTACGAGAGCAAGAAATAGTTTAAAATTAAAAAAAATTGCTAGAATATTAAAAAAAAAACATTTGATAATAAATTCTAGAATTACAAAGGTTAAGAATTTTTAGCAAACCGCTTTTCTGATTTTTCTTGAGAAATTTGAATAGTTTCTTTTGATGAAATTAAATCTGCTATTAAGTAAATTTAGAAAAATTCTTGAAACTTTCAAGAATATTCATGAACTACAGAGAAACAATTTCTGGAAGAAATTACTGAACCAATCGAAACATATAACTGGAGGCTTCTACTTCTACAAATGAAATACATTTTTATTTAGTTTGTATAACTGGAAATTCTTTCTTTCTTGATTTTCACTTGCACAAATTTTGGGATAACGTTCACTCTTTTTAAACATCGTTGGAAAAATTTCACTTTTAATTGTAGTTTAAAGTCTTTTTTACCTTATAAGCTATATTAGCATTGATCAAACTGTTAACAGTGAAAGATTCTACTTCATTATACATCATAATTCCAAATTGGTTGATTGATTTACTTGTAATAGTCAAATCATAATTCCAGTTAACAAACAAATTAAAAAAAATATTTGTGGTTAAAACATGGTGAATTTTTCAGTTCAGTGTAAGTATGGATTACCACGTAGTAACGGTCGCAACCATTCTCTATATTAAAGTAAAAAATGCTGCGATATGCTAATAATTTTCAGGTAAATTCTAATAAAATGGTTTAGAATTTTTAATAAATTGAAGGAAATTGTTAGAAATTTAAAAATGGTAAATTCCAGTAAGTTGTCTGGATTTCCAGAAAAGCTCATGGAATTTACTAGAAGAAAACTTTTAAGAATTCCAAAATCTTTCTAAAAAAAATACTAACAATTGCTTAATTTTATATAACATTCTTGATAATTAAGCAGAAACGGTTCAAACTTTTTGTAAAGTGATATGAAATAACTTATAATACAATGTTTATGAAAGCAAAAAAATATATATAAATTGGTGTTAAATTGTAGAGTCATGGAAGAGACTTCTAAAAGTATGGAAAAGAAACTGTCGAAAAAATACAAATCTTCTAAAGACAATTTTCGGAATTTCGGGAGGAAAAATTGTCCAAAATTTTTAGTTGAAGGAAATTGCTAGAACATTGATTTAAACACTTAGTACCTTTCTTCAATATTGTTAAAATATTGAAGAAAGGATCTAATCAAAGTTATTATTATCTTCAAGTAACTCAATCAACTCAATTGAAATTAATAATTAGAAAAAACACGAAAATATTTCGTAAAATCTACAACAAATGAGTCTACAACGTAAAGGACTTATATATTTTATTATCAATTGAAATTGCTAGAAATTTGTAAAGGAGCAAATTATTTATATTTATAGGTAAAATTAGAGAAAATCTCAAAAGAAACTAAGATATTCTAAAAACTGGAAAACAATTGCTGAGAAGTCCTAAAACCTTGGAAGTAAATTATGGTAATTTCTAGAAATGGATGAAAATTCATGAAAAGTGGAGGAAAATTTTTAGAAATTTTAAAAATAATTTCATGATTATTTCTACAATTTTCAAACAATTCTAATTCCCTTTCTTAATAATATTCAAATTGTATCTCTAGGATCATACATATAAGAATATTGACGAAATCTGAATGAAAATGATAAGGAAATTCTAGAAACGTCGCAATTGCTGAAAATTTTCTACAAAATCCATGAAATGTCGAAACAAATTTGTAAAACAATTTGATAGTGAATCTTAGATTTCTTTAAGACTTTTCTTAAACTGTTTTTATTTAAAAAAAATAATTATTTTACTTAGATAGAATTCAGATTGATTGTAAGAAAATTTAGGAAAAATTCTAAAATCTAACTATATTCACGAGAAAAATTGTAAATTCAAGAACCTTTAAGGAAGTTTTAAAATTAAATTGCCGAAAATTCCAGAAGTTGTTTGAGCACGACATCATCATGTTACCCGAAAGATGCCAAAAGGTCGTAAAAAATATAATACCCTATATTTATTTCTGCAAAAAATTGGCCATGGTCATTATAGTAAAAATTGGAGATGACTTGAGACTTAACCCAATAAGTGATTTATTTTGTAGTCTTCATAACACTTATTTTTTCCTTTAATACATTATAATAAATTCTTTTCGTCAAATTAAATCTATTTTTATGATTTTTTTTAGAAAAGTTTTAGAAAAATCTAAGAGTAATTATAAAATCTAGAAAATACAACTGTAGAAAATCCCAGAATCTTTAAAGAAGCTTTTAGTAATACCCAGAAAGTGTCAAACAATTTTAAAACCCACGAAAAAATTCAAGAATGTAGATAGATAATTTTCGTATTTTTTCCCAAAATTCAAATAGTTTATTTTGAGAATTTTTTTATAGAATAGGTTTATTTATTGCAAAAAAAAGAAACTACAAATATATACTTAATTAATAATAGATACAATGTAATGTTTTTTTTTTGCTCCTACTTGTTTTCTTTCCCCTGTCTTAAAAAGATGTTATATTAAATTGAAAACATTCTGGAGCTAACTGAGAATTTTCATGAAATCTTTAAAGAAAAGTATTGCAAAATTGTAGAATCGCTGAAGAAACTTTTAGAAACTTGAATAAAAATTTTCTCTAAAATAAAAAAACCTAAAAACGAAATTGTTAAAAAAAAAAACTCTCGAAAAAATTCTAGCCATTGCATTTTTTTTTTAGAAAATTCTTGCAAAATAAAACAATACAACTTACAAAATGTTTTACTACGAGTTACATGAGAAACTAATTCAAGGAAAAAAATACACGTTTTAGAATCCTTAAAATTTGGAACAACATTGCTTGAGAATTAATAAAAAAATTTGATGATAAAATCAAGAATTCTCGAAAACTTCTTGTTCTTCTTCTTAGGCAATTTTAATACTTTACATTGTTGAAATTCAAATTATTTTTAAGTGCATTTTTTAAAATCCCAAGACCACGTAAGAAATGAAATTGAACCCTAAAAGAAATTTCCAGAAAACTTAAAAAATATGCTAAACATTTTCATTGAAATTGCTTATAATTGCAGGAAAACTTCTACAACATTCTAGAAAAAGTAAGCAGAGATGGTTCAAAATTCTTAAAGTTAATGAAAATTATTTAAAAATGCTCACGAAAGCAAAAGAAATAAACTAGAATTCTAGAATCCTGGAAGAGACTTCTAAAAACATGGAGAAGAAATTGCTAAAATCATATGAAGACAATTTTCAGAATTTCAGGATGAAGAAATCATCCAAAACTTTAAGTAAAATTAAAAATAACCCAAGAAATTAATGAAATCTTTTGAAAAAAACTTGTAAGTAAAATTGAAAATAATCCAAGACTTAATGTAAAAAAAGTGAGATAATCTAAAAACTCGAAAATAATTGCTGAGAAGTCCTAACTTTCGAATTTCTAGAAATGGATCAAACATTTTTAAGTAAATTTTGAAAAATTCTAGGACTACGTAAGAAGCTTCCAGAAATCTTGATAAAACACGCTAAAAATTTTCGAAGAAAATGCTTTAAATTGCTGGAAATTTTCTACAACATTCTAGAAATTCCTGAAGTAGTAGAAAATTACTTAAAAATGCTTACGAAAGCAAAAGAAATAAGCTCATGGTAAATTATAGAATTCTGGAAGAGACTTATAAAGATATGGAAAAGAAATTACTGAAATCATTTGAAGACTATTTTCAGTATTTCTGAATGAAGAAA
The DNA here is from genome assembly GCA_963969525.1 of Ontholestes murinus. Taxonomy (NCBI): domain Eukaryota; kingdom Metazoa; phylum Arthropoda; class Insecta; order Coleoptera; family Staphylinidae; genus Ontholestes; species Ontholestes murinus. The sequence continues at coordinate 9,412,253 of OZ018390.1, forward strand.
TCATCCAAAATTTTAAAGTAAAATTGAAAATAATCCAAGACTTAATGTAATCTCAAAAAAACTGAGATATTCTAAAAACTCGAAAATAATTGCTGAGAAGTCCTAACTTTCGAATTTTTAGAAATTTTTAAGTAAATTTTGAAAACCTCTAGGACTACATAAGATGCTTCCAGAAATCTTGAAAATTTTCGAAGAAAATGTTTACAATTGCTGGAAATTTTCTACAACATTCTAGAAATTCCTGAAGTAGTAAAAAATTACTTAAAAATGCTTACGAAAACAAAAGAATTAAGCTCATGGTAAATTATAAAATTCTGGAGGAGACTTCTAAAAATATAGAAAAGAAATTACTGAAATCATTTGAAGATTATTTTCAGAATTTCAGAATGAAGAAATCATTTAAAAAATTTTAAGTAAAATTGAAAATAATCCAATGCAATCTCAAAAAAAAACTGAGATATTCCAAAAACTCGAAAATAATTGCTGAGAAGTCCTAACCTTCGAATTTCTAGAAATGGATCAAACATTTTGAAGTAAATTTTGAAAAATTCTAGGACTACGTAAGAAGCTTCCAGAAATCTTGATTAAACATGCTAAACATTTTTGAAGAAAATGCTTTAAATTGCTGGAAATTTTCTACAACATTCTAGAAATTCCTGAAGTAGTAGGAAATTACTTTTAAATGCTTACGAAAGCAAAATAAATAAGCTGATGGTAAATTATAGAATTCTAGAAGATACTTCTAAAAACATGGAAAAGAAATTGCTGAAAAAATACAAATCCTTTGAAGACAGTTTTTGGAATTTCAAAACGAAGAAATCTTCCAAAACTCTTAAGTAAAATTGAAAATAATGCAAGAAATTAATGTAATCTCAAAAAACTGGAATATTCTAAAAATTGGAAAATAATTGCTTAGAATTTCTGGAAATCTATCAAAATTTTTAAGAAGTAGAGGAAAATTATTAGAAATCTAAAAAATAATTTCATAAAAATTTCTAAAACAAAAATTTTAAACTTTGATAAAAACACTTAGAATATTTTATTTTGATCCAGATGCACATTTCGGACAAAATAAAATATTGAAGAAAGGTTCTAAGTGTTTTTATCAAAGTTATTATTATCTTCAAGTAACTCAATCAAACAAATTAAAAAAAAATATTTTTTTTTAAATTATTTTTCTGATAATATTCAAACTTTAGTTCTAGAATTATCTAAGAATATTGACGTAATCTAGAAAAAAGTAGTGAAATTCTAGAACCGTCACAATTGATGAACATTTTCTGAAAACTTCTTGTAGAATAGTGCGGAAAATCCATGAAAAGTTGAAAAAGATTGTTAAAAATTTTGGAAAATAATGATTGTGAATCTTAGAATCCCATCATGGGTTTGAGTGGAAGATCTTTCGATGAAGAGAACTCCGCCCGTCGTCCTTCCGACTAAAATTTTGAGTATATTTATTTCTCTCAATGTTGATTTATTTTCTATTTTTTTTCTAATGTACGTAGGGTGAATCCCGTCAATAAAGTTATTATTATATTTACATATTTTATATTATAAATTTGTTATTATTTTATAAGAAAGGAGTACAAAGATATTAATAAATCAAATAGATAAATAATATATATGTATATATATATAATTAAATTCGGTCAGGAGACGGATTCTAAAATCACAATCGATATATTTTCTAATAAATGTTATACATAAAAAAATATGCGCCGAAGGCTCAGTAATATGAATGAAGCGTCCGAAGAGAGATCGCGCATGCTGCAGGCAAAGACCGCACCAATTGATGTACCTTTACGAGAAAGCTCTTTCTCTCTACACTGGAAAAGAGAAATGCGGCCTGTATGTTAAAGCAAAAGGTCATGACAGTAGCTAATGAGTAGTATTCATTAATGCTATTTAAAATAACTTGAACGTGGCCTTGAGGGCTGGACGGTTTTATACAGTGGAGCTGTAAATAATTAATATAGGTTTATATGTTTATATCGTACAAACAGAACATTCCAAACACAATCGTGTTCATTTTTTTTAAATTATGTATTAGTCTTCATATAATAATATTATTAACAGAAAAATGGGAGTTTGTTTCAATGCTTAAATTACACAAAATAATTAAGATATTAACAAAAAGGTGTACAAGTTACAATTGCTTTTCCAAACTAAAAAGGCTCATAAACTTATTACTGAGATATAGCACAAAATTTTTCAATTGCAACGAAACGTCCCTAAGTCTTGTTGCAATTGTACCTTCATATGAGAATTATCTGAGTCCAAAGTGCTCACATTATGAATGTTTACATGTTTTCTGTTCACTAGTGGCCATTTTTATTACTAGCGCCCTCTATCACATGCGCATAGCAATAAATAGAACTGTTTGAGTTGCTCTTTCATTTTATGTATTAATTATGACTTTAAGTTTTACGTAATAAATAGTACAAAGCGTTTAAACCTCGATATTCATTTAGAAACACATGGTACTCTAAATTTAACTTATTTAAAGAAACAAAGCAGTTGCAATTTTTTATTAGAGAATTCTAGAATTTACCATCAAATTAGTTTTTAAATTGCTATAAACTTCTAGCAGTTACTTCTTGCGTTTAAAGATTTTTTGAAACATTCCTGTCTTTATTTTAAAAGAATTTTTCATAAAATATGAATTTCTTCGAGAAATGTTAAGTTTTTCTGCAATTAACATCTTAATAATTTTCTACCTTTTCTTCTTTTCCAAGCTTCAAGAACTTCTTCGATGGTTCTAGAATTTCCCAGCAATTATTTTTTTAATTTTGGGCAATTTTCAATACTTATCAATAATTTTGAATCTTTTTCTTTTTCAGGTTTTTAGAAGTTTCTTTTTTGCTAGCAAGTTTTTCAAGTCATTATAATTAAAAATACAAAAACAGTTTGAAATAAATTTCTAAAATTACCTAAGAAAAAGTAAAAGAAGTTTTTGAGAATTATAGTTTTCATCATCAAATTGTTTATCAAATTTTTAGCAATATTCTTCCGAAATTCAAGAATTTTAAACCATATATTATTTTATTTTGCAAAAAAAGTTCAACAATTGCTACGCTGTTTTAAATTCTTTTAACAATTTCGTTTCTAGATTTCTAGAAGTTACTCCGAAGGTTCTAAAACTTTTTTATATAGGTTTTCAAAATTACGTAAATTATCTTAAATACTTTTAGAAATTTTCTAAATTCACTTGAAAACAGTTATTACCAAAAGAAAAAACGAAAATTTTCTTCAAGAGTTCTAAAACCAACAAATTGCTTTTTGAATTTTTAAAATATTCTTTAACTTTTCAAAAATTTTAAATAATTTTTTTCAACTATTGATTAATTTTATATCATTTTTTTGCTTTATTTTACATAAATTTTTCAGAAAATTTCTAAAATTTTTGAGAAGTTTTATTCAACTTTGTAGGAATTTAATTTCGAAATTCTCTAACACTCTTTATTCCAAGATACCATAAATAGTTTCTTTTTCAATTTTACATCAAATCTGTTTAAATTTTGTCAAAAGAAACTATTAAAATTTTGGAAAAAAAAATTAGGTAAATTCTAGAATTTCAAACAATTGCCAGAATTTGTTTCTATTTCTTAGAATTGTTTAACAATTTCTTAGTAAAATAATAAAGCAAGATATAATTCAAAATTCTCGAAAACAAAACACAGCAAATTTAACCAATAAATTAATCTCGAAAACTAAAAAAACATAATAACAAATTGTGCGTTTTAACTATTTATAGACCGCCAAATGAATTATTAAGTGATTATAAGATTTTCTTTAAACAACTAGAGCTAGTTTTAAAATATGCATTTAACAATTTCAAATATATTATAGTAACTGGTGATTTAAATATCGACAACTTAAATAAAACTAATAAAAATTATAAAACTCTACATGATATCCTAAGCTCTTTTCGATTGCAGTCCTTAGTAAAGGAACCGACGAGAATTGCCACTACTGCAAGAGGTACGAGTTCTACTGCCCTTGATCACATAATTACAAATATACAATGTGTCACAAATACCAAAATTATAAACCCAGGAGTATCTGATCACCTAATTCAACTTATGGAATGGTCACATAATATTTGCGAACCTATTAGTTGTTCAATTAAACATCGGCATCGCATTATAAATGAAAATTCCATAAATGAATTTAGGATGCATTTCGTTAGCGACAAAATTGATTTAACCGGTATAAGCGATATCGATACCGCATTCTTGAAATTTTATAACCATTTTGAATACTGTTTTCGTATATCGCATCCATTAAAAACAAAAATATTAAATAATAAACATAATTCAGTTAAATTCAAATATAAACCATCCGGGCATATTTTACAACTCTCAAATAAATTAAAAAGCCTAAACTGGCTAAGAAAACAAACATCTGACCCAGGAATTCAAATTAAATATAGGAATCTCAAAAAAGAGTTAAATCGCAAACTAGTAACCGAACGTAAAGAATTCTATTCTAATATTATAAACAAATCCGACAATAAAACAAAAAAAATTTGGCAGATTGTAAACAATAAATTAAACAAATCCAATAAATCTAAAAAAATAACAATAAAAACAAATAATGAAATTATAAAAAACAATGAAGAAATAGCGAATTTATTCGGGGACTACTACTCAACTTATACAAAAAAAACTATTAACCAAACATTTGCAAATACTAAAACTGAATGCACACTACCACCGAATCATGGAACTTCAATGTTTTTTATACCATTCACAGTGGCGGAAATAGTTGATATAATAAAATCAATAAATAATAAAAAATCAACCGGATTTGATGAAATTCCAACTAAGTTATTAAAAAACTGCGCTACTGAAGTAAGCCCATATATAACTGAACTAATCAATTTGTCAATTCAAAATGGGAAATTCCCCAGCTTCTTAAAAATTTCTAAAACCATTCCTATCTATAAAAAAGGTGACCCAGAACTAATAGAAAATTACCGACCAATAGCAACCCTTAGTATATTTTCCAAAATATTCGAAAAGGCCATGTACAACCGTCTAATATTTTTCTTGGAACAGAATAATTTACTATCAAATTGCCAACATGGGTTTCGCAAGGAGAGGTCAACGGAAACTGCGACGACGAATCTTATTCAGTTCATTTATGACAAAATGGATAAGGGAGAGTCTATCGTTGGGGTTTTCTTTGACCTTTCTAAGGCCTTTGATACGTTGGATGCCTCCATTCTGTCAAAGAAAATGAACAATATGGGCATAAGGGGTATTATAAATGAATGGATAATCACTTTCATAAAAAAACCGACGATTAATAGTCAAAATAGAGGATACATACTCGAAGGAATATGATGTCGACTTAGGCACACCTCAGGGAAGTGTGCTCGGCCCCTTATTATTTCTCTTGTACATAAACGATCTACCTAATTTTATAACTGATAGTACTGTATTTATGTATGCAGATGATACGACTATTCTTTGTCATTCTAAAAATAAGGTCGAACTATTAAGCAATACAAATAGAGCTATTTCTGAATTCCAACAATGGTGCGAAAAAAACAGATTAATTGTAAACCTAAACAAAACGGTTTGCTTAGAATTCACTGGACCCTATAGAAGTAACATTTTAGAAAACAATATTTCCTTTAATAATTCCATATTACAAATTGATAACACCACAAAATTTTTAGGTTCACATCTAGATAGAAATGTTGATTGGGACAAACAAATTTCTGAATTGTGTTCTAAAATAAATAAAGCTTATTTTGCAATACTTACCCTAAAAAATACACTAAATAAAAATTGCCTATTAAATATATATTATGCGTATGTATATCCCAACTTAGCATACAATATTATAACATGGGGAAAAAGTAGAAATTTTACAAGAGTGTTCCTCATTCAGAAGCGCATAATCAGACTGATTTTTGACATGAAGTCAAGGGACTCATGCAAAGAAATGTTTAGAACAAATAAAATACTAACTTTATGTAGCATTTATATATTAAAATTATTAGTTTACATTCACTCTCATAAATCCGATTTCAAAACGCACTCTGAATTACACTCATACCCAACAAGACATAACACTAACTTCTATATCCCAAAGTACACTCACTCTTATCATGAAAAATCACCAGTTCATTCGGGCTTAATAAATTATAATTTGTTACCCGATTCAATTAAGAATCTTTCTATCACTAAATTTAGTATTAAACTCAAAGAAATTTTAACTAATGAAAGTTTCTATACAATTTCTGATTACCAAAAGTATTTTCAAAAGTAATTTGATTGTCACATAATTAAATCAATGTGTATATTTAAGTATTAGTTTAATTTTATTATTGTACTCTATTATTGTAGTTATAATGTTTTTATTATTAGAAATATTGTATTTTGACATACCCAATCCATTTAACTAAATGGCTTAATGGGAAAATAAAGTGATTTGATTTGATTTGATTTGACATGTAAACTTTTCCAAAATTTTTGGAAAATGTTTCAATTTAAAATACAAATTATTGAAAAAATTTGGGAATCTAAACTTACTAAAATATAATGGGACATAATACGCCCATGCTGAATCCGCGAGTATGCAAACGAGGCTTGAGAAAAATTGTTAGAAAACTGCGATAAACAAAACAAGAAATGATGGAAAATTCAAGAAATCTAGAAGAGAAATTTCTGGATAATTTTAGAATTATCAACGAATATTCACAAAGTCTTTAAAAAAGCTGATATTCTAAAACCATAGATAAAAACTGTTACAGTTTGGAAATGAAATTCCGATAAAATAAATAAAAGATTCTGAAATATTTAAGTAAAATAAAAAAAAGATATGGTTTAAAATTCTTGAAAAGTGGAAGAAAACATGCTGGAACAGTTTAGAATTTTTAAAGAGAAATTTTATAAAAGGACGTAATAGGTGCTGATAAATTCTATAAAGCTGAAAGATAATTTGTTAGAAAATTGTAAAATTATTGAAAAAAATTGAAATCAGAAATTCAAATTGATAGAATTTACGATAAAATCAAACAAATAAAGTTTTATATTTTTTTAGTAAAATAAAGCAAGGAACACGTCGATGGTGGCGCATTCGGTCACGGCTCCGAACTGGCGTGCAGCAACGTTGGTTCGGATCAGTAGTTGGATGGGTGACCGGTACCATTCACCATTGGGATACAATTAATGGTGTTTTAAAGTGACGGGGGGTAACAAGCTCATTTACACACATAAAATTACACAAATGATACATGGCAGAAGGACCACGTGGTCGATAGCTAAAGCAAGGAGTTTTTGAAAAATTTCAATAAATTTAGCCAAGAAAAGCTCTTAAAAACTGCAAAAATATTTGTAAGCTTTTGAAGAGAAATCTAACAAAATCAGAAAAGCCGTAGTGGAATGTTTTGGAAATCTAAAAGACAATTAGATAAATATTTCTAAAACACTTGAAGCAAATTCTTGCAATTTAGATATGGAATTGTTAGAAATCCTATTAGATAAAATGGCTGAAACATTTCGAAACATTTCAGTAAATTCAATTAATCTCACAAACTGAAAACTTTTAAAGAGAAATCTAACAAATTAAGGATTGATGTAATGAAAAAAAAAACTGGAAATCTAAGGCTTAATCCAACATTCTAAAGCCATAAAAATGCCTGCAGTTTAAAAATGCATAATTGGAAATTATGTTCAAATAAAACAATAACTTTTAGAAATTTACAGGAAAATAAATCAAGTATTGGTTCATAATTTTTTAAAAATTTCAGTAGAACTAACCAAAATATAGTTAAAAAATTTATAAACTGAGAAAAAAGTAAAGTGTATAAATAAGATAGTTGGTCCAGAGGCTCTATAGTCGGAAACGAATAAATGGTGGGTTTCATACTTCACTTTCTCCGAATTTCTAAGAATTTTCAACAATTTTTCCTCCGAATTTCTACAACTCTTAATAATCTTGCTATAATTTACAAGATTTCCATTTAAAAATTCTCGAATGTTTAATTTTTTTATGGTTTGCTAATAGCTGAAGAATTAAATCTATTTATTTGTCTTTGGTTTTCTTTCTTGAATCATAAATTTAAAAAAGAAACAAACATAAATTTTGGGCGATAGAAACGCGGAATTATTTGATTTCTTCCACCCAAAATCTTCTATATTTACCCTTACTTTTATTTAAATTGTCTATTCCCACATTAGTAGAAATAGAAACCAAAAAGAGTGCACAATTTTTTAGAATCTTTTAGATTTACAGAAGATCTACCTAAAGCCGCCATTAATAATATTTTTTGACAGTTTTTAAAGAATGTAAATTTTGTTGGGAAATAAATTTATTATTATTATTATTTCTTTTGACTTTTGAAAACATTACTTTTTATTTTCTCATATATTTTCAGTTGGCGAGTTTTATTACAGGTTTCTAGACTTTTGTAGTGTTTTTTTCCTCTCTTTACCTTTTTTTAATGTTAATAATAATTTGTATTTTTTACATGTGCATACATTTTTGTGCCAATTTTTGTTAATATTTTTTAAAAGCATGTATGATGAAGACAAATATAATATAATAATAATATACAATAATAGATATATATTTTTAAATTCTGCTTTAAAACCTTGAAGCAAAAGAAATTTTCTGAGATTTTTTAAGAAATATTTTCAAGCTAAACTTTAGAATAGCATAGAATAGAATAGAATTTATTCATGTTTTACCTTAAGGTTTACATACGTCATACATATGTGTATATATATAATAAAGTTGTAAAATAATATCGACAATATAAGTAAATAATATAGTATAAAATATTTAATTGATCATACAATTGTAAATTAAATTACCAAAATTGCGAATATTACTCCAATATAATACAATATATTATAAAATTATTTTTATCATTTCAAGCTTTGATTTCTGAATTTTTTCCTACAAAACAACCGTTTGTAATACATAAAATTGGAGGGTGGAATAGAGTCTACCCACCCACCCTATATATTTGATTTCTGAATTTTTTTCTTATAATACAACCGTTTGTAATACATAGAATTGGAGGGTGGAATAGAGTCTACCCACCCACCCTATATATAAAACGAAACTTGAACTAAAACTCTGTTTTATTTCCTTAAATACATCAACATGCATACTTCTATAAGAACCAAGAAACTATGATAGTGATTGTGATGAAAATTAAAGCATGTATGTAGGGTGGGTGGGTGGCCTCTATCCCACCCTCCAATCAGAAAAACTCGCACATGATATATACTGAATTTTCCATTATCATTCGAAGGCTGTAATTATGTTTCTTTCATTTCAAGCATTGATTTTTGTAACAATTTTAATGAAAAATTTCATTTTGTAATATACAAAGTGGAGGGTGGGTTAGAGGCCACCCACCCACCCTATATATACAACAAACTTAAACTAAATCTCTTTTATTTCTTGAAATACATCAACGCCAATACTCATATGGATATGAGAAAACTAAAAGAGAGGGTGGGCGACCTCTATCCCACCTTCCAATCAGTAAAACTACTTACTGAAAATTTAAGATGTCATTCGAGAGGTGTAATTATAACTATTTTCTATTGGGTTTTGATGTTTTATTAAAGATTAAAATTATTCAAGATTTTCTAAAGCTCTTAAAGTAGCAAATTTTAGGAGTGTAAAGAGGCAGTTGGAAAAGTGAGATTGGGATATAGATACCAAGAAAAGAGATTGAAGGCAGCTATCAATTTGGTATACATTTTGATTAATCTTAGACAACTCACAATCAGTTGAGATATTTACAGAAATTTAAAATCTAAAAACTATTGGAGCAAGATTTGATAAAATAAATATTGAGGTTTCCTTCAATTCAATTTAATTCAAACTAGACAATTTTTTAACATTGCCTATTACTATATGTATCAGATGAGTTTCGTCGGTAATGAGCAGAATTTCTGGATTAGTTTCGGTCTCTGCAATTATTTATTTATTTTAAAATATGTAGGTATACAATAATAATCGCAAAACGTTAACAATTTTTTTTTGTATAATCTACTATGGCCTCATTTAAATTTTAAACTCCGTTCCACGCAATTACACAAATACACATTTTTAACACCGCATTATAAATGATACGAACACGCAATAGTATTTATTTATAAGGTGTTTTAATCATCACCTATTAATTTTTTATAATCATCCTACGCTGGTGGAATCTTAAGGATTCAGGCAATATGTGAAGAAATAAGAAATCCGTTGCTGGAATTAAAATAATTATCGTATTGAAATTAATGAAACTAAATTCCAATCTTATTTTTTATTTTCTAATTAAATTAATAAAACTAAATTACAATCATATTTTTAAATATCTTTTATTTCCTTTTGAATTTAAGTCTGATTATTATTTATCAAACTGAGCTGCGAAGGGGATTTTAGGACGACACGATTTAATCACCTCTCTATCCACATTCATTTAATTTAATTAATCTACAGAAACAATTAATCATCTGCGACAGCACTTTCCCACAAGATCAAGTTTATTGGGAACCCGTCGACTTTCGGTTTTCGCGACCGATGGCAGAACGTGCGAACGCGCTTCTCTAGACGTAAATCACGGATGGCACCGATGAGCCGTAAAATAGGTCGAAACCGGTCGGTTTTTTTTTTTTGAATAAATTCTAAAATCGAGAGCAGCGCTAATCTCTTAACTTTCACTAATGCCAACTGGGCTCGCTTAATTTAGAGCCGGCAATTAATTAGAAGCGTATAAGGAGACGTTTTGTTGATTCAATAAATTTTAATATACACACACGCAGAAAAAAAATTCAAGAAATAAGTATGTGACCTTGATGCTACAAGAATAAGAAAAATTGATAAATAAAAGTGAAACAGAAATTTGGGACGTTATATAAGTACTTTGTCTGCATACCATTTTTCAAGGATAAAACGTAAGTGGGATTGTGTAATTTACCAATTTTTTTTGTCCGTATTGGCGATAAAAAAATGAAAATTAAAATTATTTTAAGCTGTTAAGTTAAAATAATATATATACTATATATAATAACCTTAATAATTTATAGTGAAAATCATAATTCACATTCAATTAACTAAAACGAGGTGCATGTTTAATCTAATCACTGTCGTGTTAATTTCCCAGGAAATTATTATGTAAATGGACAATTTCGTTCGCACTTTGTCATTGTTAGCAATAAGCCGCAATTACCAATGCAAATCCGACGTCCTTGCTCTTCGCGAATGTGAAAACAGGATACATTAGCCATCACGATGAAATAGATAAGTGCGCTTGATTTTGCTGGTATTTATAATTACGTTTGTGGTTTCTTCGTATATAACTATAACGGCTAATTGCTTAATTAGAGTGTGTTCATAAGCTGTGTTTATTTACTCATTTAGGACTTGAAAGCTAGATAATTTATCACTAGAATTAGTTTAGAATTTTAAATCTAAATTAGCTATTGTATTTACGATTCTGCAAAACATTTCTTTTACTTTATTACCAATAAATTTTGCAGATTGTTGTTAATGTAGAATTATCTAGAAGCATAGTCAAACTGGAAGATACTTATATATAGTTAAAAGTAGTAACTGAATAAAGCAGAAATTAAGAATACGAGGGTTATATGCAGAATCATTTGATTCAAGATTTTTTCAAAATTATTCTTTATAATCACTTTACGTTTCTCTGGAATTTATATTTTTAATGCAAGGGTTACTCTTGGCTTTAAAGTACGACGTCTTTTCTATTAACTTTCAAAATTATGTTATTGCGATCGACTACATAACTTTCAAGTCAATACCAAAAATTTTATAAATTACAGATGCCATAAGTTAGTTTTGCAATGATATTTTGGCTAGAGAGCTCTACGAATTCTTACCAATTTCCCTCATAGATTTCTAGACATTTCTAGTGATATATCTTCCAGATTGCGAAAATTTCCTCCTAGATTTCTAGATAATTTTGATTAATTTCCTAAAATATTATATAACCTCCCTTCAAAAGTTTTAGTTCCTTCGCAATTCAAAGCACCTGTAAAGATTACGTTATTGTAATACACTAGAAGCCTTTGGTAATCAAATAATTACCAAAAATTGTAATAATGACTAAATTAGTAGGGCCGATAGCCCAAACGGACAGACTAACCCTTATCGTTTCTCATTTGTATATGTTTCTCTAAATTGTACATATATACGTGTTCGAATAAAAATGTTATTCTCTCTCTGACTAAATTAATTTTTTGTAATTTTACTAAATACTAAAAGTAATGCCCTTTTTTCAATTCGGGTTTTGAGCGCCGCCATATTATTTCCAGTCATCGTATATCAATTGTTTTAGTAATTAGTGAAAAATACACTCATAATTTATGAATTTTGTAATTTTTACGCTAATCACACGTGGGATTTATTTTTGACAATTTTTCAAATCCCTGAAAATCATTTTTGTATTTTCAATTCGAGTTGTGATCGCCGCCATATTTTTTCCAGCCATCGTACGTCACTTGTTTTAATTGTTGGTGTAAAAGAGCGTCCATCCTTTATTAAAATTTAAACCATTCTAAAGTGAGATTACACCAAAACTAATTTGAGTTTTTTACAATTCGTTTCCAATATTGTTTCCAATCGTAGTATGTCAATTGTTTCAGTGTTTGTGGAAAAATACGTTCACTTTTTTCTTTATTTTGTGATTTTTAAATTAATCTCGCGTTAAATTAATTTTTTGTAATTTTTCTAAACACTAAAAGTAATTTGCCCCCTCTTCAATCCGAATTTTAAGCGCCGCCATATTGTTTCTAGCCATCGTATGTCAATTGTTTAAGTGGTTAGTGAAAAATAGGATCATCCTTAATAGATTGTATGATTTTTAAATTAAACTATTTTCGCCTGAGATTTTGTTTGAATCTAAATCTAAACACTGAAAGTAATTTCCATTTTCTTCAATTCAATTTTTAAGCGCCGCCATTTTGTTTCGAGACATCGTTATTGTGTTTAGAAATCATCAAGTGACAGTAACTGAATGAATATGTGGATGGGTGGCCTCTATCCCGCCCACAAATTTACGCTCACGAGGGTTTATGAACGCACAATTGAATAACAAAAAATTATTTACAATAATTTTATTTTGTGCGTAATGAAAAACATTTATTTACGTTATAAACATTTAATAAACACATTATTTATTAATTCAAACAATATTTAACTTTTTTTTCAGCTAACACTCTTTTATATGCACCATTTTATTTTCGTTTCGTAATTGTCGTTTATTTTTTAATTTAAAAAAATCTACATTTTATTAATAATGACTTATACAATAAATTAAACCATTGCTTGTGACTTATAGGTTAGAGGGTGGGATAGTGAACACCCACCCACCTTACATATATAATGGAACATAAACCACAATCCTAGTTTAATTTTTATGGTAACTACAAACAGTAACACTGCTATTATATTTAGAAACCATAAAAGTGTCAGTAACTACAATTTAAATATATATGTAGTGTGGATGGGTGGCCTCTATCCCACCCTCCAATAAAAATAATGAATAATTCATTAACTCGAATTTATTTGCAATAATTCTATTTTGTACACAATGAAAAACAATGAGAATCCTTTGCTCGTGGTTTATAGGTTGGAGAGTAGGATAGTGGCCACCCACCCACCCTACATATGAAATTGAACTTACAGCACTATAGTAGTTTTATTTTTTGTGGTAACATCAATAAGTAACGCTGCTATTGTGTTTAGAATTCATAAATGTGTCAGTAACTTATAATTTAAATAAATATGTAGGGTAGGTGGGTATAGAGGTCACCCACCCTCCAATCAAAAAGCACGCACATTGGTTTCTCTGAATGCACAATTGATTAACAAGAAAATAATTCTATTTTGTAAACAATCTTGTGCTTTGTAGGTTGGAGGGTGGGTTAGTGGCCATATAAACTTGAACTTACATCACAGTAGTAATTGGGTAAATGTGTAATTAATTAATTTCACTTGGTTTTATTTGTTTCACAATTTTATTTATTTCACTTCTCAAAGGGTTTTACAAGGATTACTAAGTAATCCTTGTAAAACCCTTTGAGAATGATCGTGTGATCGAAACTAGTTAGGGAAGTGAAATAAATAAAATTGTGAAACAAATAAAACCAAGTGAAATTAATTAATTACACATTTACCCAATCGCTACAATATGTTTCACCAAGTGATAGATGAATCAAAAGTTCGTAGTTTATCACAGTAGTAATTTTATTTTTTGTGGTAACATCAGTAAGTAACACTGCTATTATGCTAACATCTGTTATCTATCTACTACTGTTCGTACGACTGATGTTTTTCAAATGCCATCTACCTATCTACTAACAACTATTAACTACCAACTATTAACTCAACTGAGTCAACTGTTCACTTACGGTTTTTCATCTGGCATCGGTTAACTGTCAACTGTCAACTGCCAACATTCATTAAATATTAATAATGAACTATCTACTGTCTGTGTACTGCCATCTGCTAACTGTTAACTATGATCAGTTAATTGTTATATATTACTTAACATTGTTTATCTATCAAATGTAAATAATTAACTATCTACTATCTGCCAAATGTTAACTGTCACATATCAAATGTTAACTGTTATTTGCCACGTATCGCCTGATATGTATCATCAGTAAGTTGTCATCACCTATTTTCTGTCATATGTTAATTATTATTAGTCAAATGGTAACTATTATAAATTATCTGTCATTTGGTATTTGTGAACTCCTATTTTCATTCTGAACTATCGATTTTGGTGCATCAACTACTATAAGTTAGTTTTGCAATGATATGTTGCATACAGAGCTCTAGAAATTTTTATCAATTTGCCTTTTAGATTTCTAGACTATTTTAGTAATATGTATATCTTTCAGACTGCGAAAATCTCCTTATAGATTTCTAGATAATTTTGACCAGTTCTATAGAATGTTTCAATACCTCTCGCCTTACTGTCTTGTACCTCCCTTCAAAAATTTGAGTTTCTTCGAAATTTGAAGCATCTATAAAGATTACATTATTGGGATCTACTAGAAGCCTTTGGGATTCAAATAATTACAAAAAAATATATTAATGACAACTACTATACGTTGGTTTTGCAATGATATGTTCCCTACAGAGCTCTACGAATTTTTACCAATTTGCCTCTTAGGTAGATTATTAGACTTTTCTACTTATATATCTTCCAGACTGCGAAAAATTCCTTCTAGATTTCTTGATAATTTCTAACAGTTTTCTAGAACGTTGCCTCATGCCTTATTGTCTCTTCAAAAATTTTAGTTCCTTCACAATATAAAGCACCTGATAGTTTGGTTTGGTTTTACTATTCCTCTTCACTAGAAATTTTACCAAAACCTCATGCTTGCTTTACTATATAATAGTTTTTTTCCAATTTACACACTAACCCACCCGTAATCAAGCTGGAACAATTCTAAAAAATTGAGATTAGGACATGGATTGGAAGATTTGTTTAGTGTTAAAGGAAAATACTATATTATTGAGGCTGTAAATTGTTGAAACTCCTTATTCATTTATTTATTTATTAAAACTTTACAATATCCTGTTGGTACTATACATATAACTATAAAATATATAAAGAAATCACAAACATTTTGCTCACTTGTAAAAGGAAAATATTACAAACAAATATAAATGTCCCCACTTCGTACCCTCACCTCTGTGTATGATGCCTTCTTGGAAAATTTGGTGTATTCTGCTGAAATTATGGGCAATTATATTAATATATGGTTGGATGGTTTCCAATTTGTCAAGGTCCAGGATAACATCAATTAATAAACGATAATTTAAATATTGTTTTGAGTCTATACTTATATTTTTAGATATCTTCAATCCAATCATCTAACCTAGATACCATTTGACAGGAGACACTTCAATTGTCATTAAAAAGTAAGTAAATCGACAGAAAGTTGGAAAAACAAACCGAGAAATATCACAATGTTTTACTGTTTTACTTCAGAAACCACTTCGAAAGCAAAATATCCATCAAGAGAAGCTAACGCTATCAATTTGGTGCCATTACAAAGGCGTCGTGGTGCTACCGCAACTAAACGAGAAAAGGATGAAGAAGAATAAGGAAGAAGCGCTCATGAAAGAGAAGGAACCGCGGGAGGAATATCATTATGTTTTATTGTTTTACTTCAGAAAACCACTTCGAAAGCAAAATATCTATCAAGAGAAGCGTATGCTATCAATTTGGTGCCATTACAAAGAGGACGCCTTTGTTACCGCAACTGACCTCCGTGAAAGAGAAGGAACAGCAGAACAGTAACGACTTGGGTTTTAACACGAATTTTGACATTACAATTTTCACCGAAGAGTTCCTCGACTACACCAAATTCGGAACTTTGTGCTAAAGCAACTAAGAAAGTTCAACAAGTAGTACGAACAGCAGAACTCCATCTTACAGAAAGAGGGAACATGAAGGGCAACGTCATAAAGCTGAAAAATGAGATTGCATTATGTCGTTTTCCAGCTTCTCGATGCTTCATGTTCTTTCTGCTCTTCGTACAAAAGAAAAAAATAATTCACTGCAACAGCACCTCAGCTACCTACGGACTACACTGACCAAGGATTATCTGGTGTTAAATTAAAAGGGTTCAAAGAAGTTGCAACATTAAACACCATCGATAACTATATGGCCAATCTGCACTCAATTTTATTGGAGAACAGTAGCCAAGACGCGAATATCTTACAGACATTTAGGGATATCTTGGGTAGGCTGGAGTTCAATGGATGACGGCCCCGGAAGAGGACACTACTGCAGATGAAGCGCACGGTAAAGAAGGGTTCATAACATTTTGCATATTCATAATCATGTATGTTTTCAAAAGTATTTTCAGCCTGTTTAAATTCATTACTATTATGAAATGAAATTCTAAACCACAAAATCAAAGCATCGATATGTTCTTAGGTATTATCTATTTTATCCAATATACTAACAAAAAATTCTAATATTATATTCTACAGAAATTTTGATCGTTTTTGGATAGACTTGAATTTACAAAGTATAAGTTCTTCCATTCTCACCCTCTATTCTTCTGGCATCAGTTGATCTAGGAAGACAATCTTGATAATGATTCATCGAATTATTCGCCATATATGGCCTTTTTGCCTGTCGCAAAATTAAACACTTAGTTTGTCTCACTGAATTGTTTTTAATTAAATTCTACCTAATATTGCACAATGTTTCACCAATAAAATAAAAAAAAAATCATTCAAAAAAAAGTTTGATAGATTGTACATTATTCAAGATGGTTACAGATAAACTAAAAAACGTAAGAGAGTGCAGAAACAATATAAAAAGAGGACTGTTTAAACATTTAAAGAACAGAAAAATCAGAAGAATAAATGCTTCATGTTCTTTCTGCTCTTCGTACAAAAGAAAAAAATAATTCACTGCAACAGCACCTCAGCTACCTACGGACTACACTGACCAAGGATTATCTGGTGTTAAATTAAAAGGGTTCAAAGAAGTTGCAACATTAAACACCATCGATAACTATATGGCCAATCTGCACTCAATTTTATTGGAGAACAGTAGCCAAGACGCGAATATCTTACAGACATTTAGGGATATCTTGGGTAGGCTGGAGTTCAATGGATGACGGCCCCGGAAGAGGACACTACTGCAGATGAAGCGCACGGTAAAGAAGGGTTCATAACATTTTGCATATTCATAATCATGTATGTTTTCAAAAGTATTTTCAGCCTGTTTAAATTCATTACTATTATGAAATGAAATTCTAAACCACAAAATCAAAGCATCGATATGTTCTTAGGTATTATCTATTTTATCCAATATACTAACAAAAAATTCTAATATTATATTCTACAGAAATTTAGATCGTTTTTGGAAAGACTTGAATTTACAAAGTATAAGTTCTTCCATTCTCACCCTCTATTCTTCTGGCATCAGTTAATATAGGTAGACATTCTCGATAATGATTCATCAAATTGTTCGCCAAATATGGCCTTTTTGCCTGTCGCAAAATTAAACACTTGGTTTGTCTCACTGAATTGTTTTTAATTAAATTCTACCTAATATTGCACAATGTTTCATCAATAAAATAAAAAAAATCATTCAAGAAAAAGTTTGATAGATTGTACATTATTCATGAGCACAAGATGGTTACAGCGAAACTAAAAGACGTAAAAATAGCAGAGGTACAAAAAATTAAATTAACTCAAAATGGGAAGAGTACAGAAACAATATAAAAAGAGGACTGTTTAAACATTTAAAGAGCCCTTTAAAAATGTTCTGAGTTCCCTAGTCTGTTAACACGCTCAATTCTGAAGTCCTAATGTCCTTTTCTTTAATTTAAATAATTTACTTATTACTCTGATTGTTATTACTTTTCTGATTGTATGGGGATACGGTATTGACTGATGAAATTGTCCATCAGATCAATACTTCTAAATGTGTGCATCGGAATCTTTTGTGGTCAACGATATGATATTTGGACAACCTACCTTGCACTTTTTTATGACTGGTAATAATAAAAAGATACAATGAAATATCGACCATAGGTCTTTCAGTCTATGAGAAAAATTTTATTAGCCAAATAATATATAAGCAAAACATGTCCGTGGAACTGAAGGTATTAGACTTGATTGGATAGAAAATGATACATTTTTATACATAGTCTAGTCAAAAGTATCTTTCAATTTTCTTAAAATAGAATCAATTTAAAAATTAGGGAAATCAGTGCATTGTATTTTACCTCAATTTCTTATTTCTTCTAATTTTTAATTAGATTCATATATTATTTATAGTGATATTAGAGTTAGAAAAAAACAATTATATTTCTACTGTCTATTAATTTACAACAGAGCTTTCAAATATAACGTTTTGCTGCAGCACATTCCAACAAATAATGTCAATTCTAAACGCTATGAAATTAACAACTAATTCATGTCTACACGAAGTCCAGCTTTAATTGGGTGGATTAATTACACTAAAGAATTCTAAATGACGTGCAGGTAATCCACACCACACAAGTAATTACGGAATTCATTAAATATTTTAATTGTAGCAATTTGGCATTAATTTAAGTTAACTAGTTAAAAGTGAAATCTACAACTTAATCATTTTTTTTATACACAAGAAAGGTAATTTAGTTAATTTTAGTCTTTAGTAAAATTGATCTGTCAAATAATTATCCCCTTTGTGTTTTTACCTGACTAATAAAGATTTGAATTTGAATGAGGAAAACAATCAGTAAGAAACAAAATGCTTCTTTATGTGATTATAACCTTAAAGTTTTTTTCAAATTACAATTTATAAATTCAATTTAATATAAATAATTTAAATATAATAAAGAATATTATTAATGAGTATCTATTAAACTTTTAATAAAGTATTTATTCGTGTCAATTAATGACGTAGTTAGCTTAAGAATTGTCTGATTAGTCTGATATGAATATATTTTTCTAGATTGATTGTTATGAAAATTAATATTTCCCAATTCATATTTGACTGAAATTTATTTTACACAAAATATGTTTCAGTTTGCATAATTGTCTACAGCTAACTCTTTTATTATTTAAAAAAAATCTCTTGAATTAGTATCTCATAAGCATAAGGTAAATTAGTAATTTATATCACTTTATTTACTTGTCTCATAATTATTTTAAATTATTTTACTATCATGACTAGTTTCAATCATATGATAATTATCAAAGGGTTAAATTATGCTTCAGTGATGGATGAAGAAAAAGTTCGTAGTTTAGTTTCTCATGTAACTTGTGGTGAAACATTTTGTAAAAAAGAAATAATAATGAAACAAACTAAATTGTGTTATTTCTATATTTTAAAAAAATCGTTAATGAAGAAAGATTGTAATAATTTATTTATTAGTTTATTATCTATTAAAAGAGAAATTTTAATAATGAATACAAAAAATAGAATAAAATAATTGGAGTAGATATGGTTCAACTTATTATATTTTTATTTATTTACTTATTCAACACATTGTGCATTTTATAATATTTATTTTCTATAAATAAACATTCTAATATTAATTTTCCTTAAGTAGTTTAAAAATTTAATACCTCTTGAAAATATTATCTCTATGTTCATGCTATGCAACCAAAGTAACACCAATCCGTTAAAACCGCTCGACCAGTACGTTATTGATTCATATACACGAAAAAACAAACAATGTTACGGTCAATCAAATATGTGCGCCTTATTGTCGGAATGTTTATAACTGCGTAACAGCAGATTTATTCAACGCAACACAAAAACATAATGGACTTAACTGTTTGAGCGTTGCCATTACAGGAAAACAAACACGCAACGTTCGTTTTTTTTTATGTTAATCGCGAAAGTATGTCCAGCTATTACTTTTATTAGTTTCATTACACAAATTTTTTGCCGTGTAATTTCAAAATGCTTAAGCGTTTTTTTCTTTTAAATGCTAGGTGATTAAGTAAATGTTTAGATCAAGCATTTACCATAAGCGTTAGCGCACTCAGCACTTAATAATTAATCGAATGACCTTGAAAATGTTATTCGGATATTTTTATAGTTTATGAGTTAAGGTAATTACTTTTGTAATTTGTTAAAAACAATTAATTTTACATATATAGTCTTCAATTTCTAATAATATTGTTATTGCATTTAGCATTATTATTCGCAGACTGTAAAAAAATATTTGTGTAAATAATTTAATCTTAATCTTAGTAGTAGTAGTAGTACCTTCTCCTAAACAATAATAGTTATTTGAAAATTACAAAACTGTTTTTACTTTAACGTTTATAAAGAGAAGATGAATTTTCAACTAATAACAGCCTCAGAAATTAATATAAAATATAGTAGTAGTGTTTAGCTATCGACCACATGGTTCTTGTCATGTTTTTCTGTATGTTTTGTATACTTTAAAGGATGGCTCACATCACTCCAAAGCGCCATTAATTCTACCCCAATGGCGATTAATGTATATTTTTGTATACGATTCTACACTCTATAAAAGATAAAAAAATATGTATTCTTCATAGTCTACAAGAGAGAGGTTAAATTTAAAATAATTTTATTTCCAATATAAAAATCCAAGCAAATTTGACACTTTGGGCAATAGATTAATAGGTCATTGGCTTGTGGAATATCCTACAGATGATATTTGTATATATGTACAGTTGCTTAATACCTTCACAAATTTTATTAGCCTCATTAATAGGCAATTATTTTACAGCAATAAAAACTGTTGAGAAATATTTAATTACTTCTAATGGTCTAATATTACGTTTATTCTTTTTTATTTGCTTTTTTATAAAAATTCCATCTTTATATTCTTCTCAAATATACTTAATACAATATCTAAAAACTTATTGCTGTTCGCTCCCCTGAAGATCTTTTATATATAGTTGTGTTGATTAGTAAATATTTAATTATGTTTTTTTAAACCTTCGTCAAAAATATGATTTCATCAAATTTTACCATGATTTTTGAACAGGTCTTATAAATATGTTTGCATAACCGAGAGTTTCAATATATTTATAATAAAAAATGTCCTAAAAAACTATTTCGCCACACAATGGCTTCATCATTTAAGTAATTAAATTAATCTCTCAGTGATCTCACATGTTGCTATTTGTGTCTTTTGAAAAAATCGACTATTTTACTGAACTAAACAAAGAAGAGCCATTCCGGCGGTATCGTCGTATTTCCCTAAGGTAGATGGCGCCAGCGTGGAAGCATGAAAATTCTCAAATAACACAATACTCCATCCAATTGAGTGCTACGTTACCATAAAAGGAGAAGCAATCAAATATCTGGCTTTCAATGAATTCACAAACAATAATCATATTTATATCAAACATATATTTTAACCCTTCCTCATTCCCAGATTGAAAACGAGTTTATGGAAATGGTCTCTTGGAGTCGGCTTGGTTAAGATGTCGGCTAGTTCCAGGTCTGAAGGCACATAGCTAACATTGGTGATGCTCTTGTCGAGCTTGTTCTGGATGTTATGGTATTTGATGTCCACGTGCATTGTTCTTTTGTGAAAGACTGGATTTTTCACAAGACAAAGCACTCCTTGGTTGTCAATTTTCAGAGTTGTTGGTTCCCGGACTGTTATTTCGAACTGCTTCCTTAACTTGTCTCGAAACTGCGGACCAACAATCCATCCAAGGACATGACGAGCCCATCACTGACGTAGAGAATAACGATGATTATCAAGTCAGTGTCACTCCTCCTGTAGACGCACTTGTCTACTTCTCCTCGTTGGAATCCTTGGTTGAGCATAAACTGGTTGAACTTTTTGTTCCAGCATCGTGATGCTGCTTCAATCTATTTATTGACTTTTGCAGCCTGCATAATTTATCCCCGTTGACATTAGCTCCCTCTGGTGGGTCCATATAGATTGTTTCGTGTAGATTTCCATACGAGAATGTCGTTCCTATATCGAACTCCTAAATCATATAATCATTTTTGACAATACATCGAACCGTTTAGTAGACGAGACGATATCATCGTAGTCGACACCCTTTTCTTGAGAAAATCCCTTGGCACAGCACCTGACCTTGAATTATGGCTTGTTCGATTTTAGATCTGTCAACCCGATGACTTTCATATTGCCAGTTCTGTTTACGAATTGCGACGTGTTGGTTGTTCCTCTCAAGAGCATTGAGCTCCTCTCTGATCGCGTTTGACCATTCTCTTGACTCGCTGCTGCTCATGTCCTTCGAGTAGGTTTGCGTTCCTTCACCATAGCAATGTTTGCCGTGTACCTCGCTGGACGCCGCAAGTTGTCCCTCCTTCTTAAATGAAGTTCTATACCTCTTGAATGGTTTCAGGTCACGTCGGGGCTCGAATACAAGAATCTTTACTTACCGGTCGCCGTACTTCTCGAGCTGCCCGGTTGAGCAATACACCTCGGTCTGGATCTTCAGGGTCCTTTTCAATTTCTTCACAATTAATTTTTACATCTAGCGAAATAAAAATTAATTGTGAATAAAGTGTTAGTGTTTTAATTAAGTTTTAATCATATATTCACGTAACTCAACAACAAATTTCTATACTCTTCAGTGTAGTCATCTGTAGAATTCACTGGTGCGATGCTAATCTGGACCGTACATTTCTCGGCATTGATCGTAATGTGTTCGTTATAGATCACGTTCCTTAATACCTCCACCTTCTTGTTTACTGGACCAAACAGTCGGAATTTCCTTCGTATTCAACCAACATAAGTTTGTCATCCAGCTTGGTCCTTTGGCTGTCCGGGATGTGCATGCATGCGATGCAGCCGAACTTCTTCAGGTGTGATAATGTTGTCTACCTCCCTATGAAAATCTCGTACGGCGTCGAAGTCCTCTTCTTGTTTGTCAAAGTCCGGTGTTTACCGCTTCGCCCCAGAGGTACTTTGGCGTATCCATTGTATGGACTCTCCATGACTGTGCCTATTTAACTCCCTATGCGGCCGTTCAGCTGGGGAGTGCAAGTGTTCTCAAAGATTATACCTTCCTTCTTCAAGTAGTTCAGAAAATTTTCATTGATGATCTCGCGACCGTTGTCACAGTGTAAAGCCTTGACCTTACAATCGTGGGGCTTCTCTGCCATCTGCACATACTCTTTCAGAGTCAGGACATTAGATTTGTTCTTCGCGGTGCTGACAGTGAGGTACGATGTCGCACTGTGTTTGAAAAGAACAAAGTATTTCGCTCCTTCAGATAATTGCTGCCATCAACCTCAAGATAATTGTTGCCATCAACCACTTGTTCAGGCTTTTCATGTTCTTTCAACCATTGTAACGTGTCTTCAGTGACACACGCGCGGCTAACATGTAAGCCACAAGTCTTCCAAATGGTCAAAATACTCTTTAAGAAACGATCCACGCGACTAGCACGCTTCCGCCGCCTAATTCGAGGTTAGTGACAGTGAGGTACGATGTCGCACTGTGTTTGAAAACAACAAAGTATTTCGCTCCTCCAGATGATTCAATCGCAATAGGGCCGCATACGTCAGAGAATACTCGTTCTCCAACTTTCTTCTTGCGGGCTTCTCTGGGTGTGTGATGAAAACGATGTTGCTTGCCATACAATCCCTTATTGACGATCGACCAACTCTCCTTCGTTACGGCGGCTTCAGAGAACATGTTTCTCTTCAAATCTGAAACGAATAGGACCTTCCTGATAATTGATTTATGCCACTCACCGTTAATCAATTTCTCTCTCAATGTCTCCTTTTCCAATGACAGGTAATGACACATTGTTCTCAATCACAACAGTAGTAGTAAATATCTCGGTCCTGTACGACATATGAGCAGATGCTCTGCTGTCCATGTATCTTCAGCGTATTCGCCCCCTCCAGGAAATTCGACGATGAATGAAGAAAACTCCTTGTTTTGATTTGGTGCTTTCTGCTTCGGCTTGCTCCTACAGAACCGTGCCATGTGGTCTCTCTTCCTGCATTAGTAGCAAATAATGTTGGGCCTCCCCTCCTGCTGGTTTTGGTGGTCCGACTTCTGGTTGCTCGGTCCCCTTGATGACGGCTCGATCTTTTTCGTCGTTTGTGCGATTTTCACGATGAATTTCTGGCCGACGAGACTGCGAACGCCGTTTCAAATTACTGTCAGTAACAGGTTTGCGCGTTCGTCGACTAACCTAGAGGTCAAATGTGCCAGCGTTTGCTTGCCTTCACACAGTCACGTTGGTTGAAAAATTCCGAAACTTCGGCGGCAATGTACTAATAATCTTTGACATTATCAGCCACACGAATTTTCATCAATTTCTTCGCTAGATTTTGCACATTCGCAATGTGTTGGGCAATACTGTTATTACCTTTCAAGTGATAATGGTGAAAACCTTCGTGTGCGATCATTTTGCTCGACTCAGATTATTGGAATAGATGGAAGCTTACCAATTATTTGATGAGATGACTCACAATTCTTAATCAAGGTTATCTACGAGTAGTTTAAGGCAAATGTTACGATGAACATTAGCGTTGTGCGCTCTTTACCCAGTCCTTCTGCTTCATTCTTTTACCCCAGTTCATTTGGAACCGCCATTGGTGGTAGTTGCTGCCATCAAACTTGTTCAGGCTTTTCATGTCCTTTCAGCTATTGTAACGTGTCTTCAGTGACACACACGTGGCTAACATGTAAGCCACAAGTCTTCCAAATGGTCAAAAAACTCTTCAAGAAACGAGCCACACGACTAGCACGCTTCCGCCGCCGAATTCGAGGTTAGGTCCGTGACGATCCAAAAGCCGACTCACAGACTGCGATCGGTCACAAATAATCAAGTTCACCTACTTCACATGTGTCCTGTGCCCATAACCTTTTGATTAAATCGACTATTTTACTGAACTAAATGTTTTGTATACAAAAAGAAAGGATGGATCGTTCGCTGGCGCGCGTATTCAAGAAGTGCCATTCCCTTAGGATCGTCGCATCTTTTTCCTCATGTAGGTGGCGCCAGCGCCGAAGAATGAAAATTCAAATAACTTAATAGCATCAATTAATGCCTTATGTCTTCATCAGCTTCAACTGATCAATATAAATCCTTACCATAACTACGCATTACTTTAAATATCACCCATTTAATTATTTGTATTTTTCTTTTGCTGTTTAATCAGACAAAGCTGCCTTAATAGCATCTTCCGCCAACACCGAACAATGGAGTTTCACTGGAGGAAGTGATAACTACTTGACAATATCAGTATTTTTTAACCAGAACTTTTAGAATCTAAATCACCCTAATAATAATAATTAATCACAATATCAAGGCCATCCTTAGGTATCAACTTATTTAGAACTTAATGAGCCGAAATAATTCTTAACAGATCAATTTTACCAATGATTTCGGATACCTTTAGGTTCGACAAATTGTCTAGAGAAGGTTAGGATTAACATATATGGCATTACCCCCATGTATGTTGTCAATACTATGGTATTGGAAATCTTAAACGGTTTCATTCGATATGAATGTTGTTTTTGTGATGCTTGAACTCACGGATTTAATCAAAGATACCGTTTGCATCTTAAACTACGAGGCGAATGAATCTGTTGGGTCATTAAAGCCGGTGTTTTTAAACGTACTCGGTGTAATTGACAAAATTGAGAAGTTCCTATTTATTACAATATATTTAGCACAATTAAAACAAAAACTAAATTTTTGTCATCTTCAGTAAAAAGGTTGGCAAAATTTCCTAAGCAGCTCACTTAAAAGTCATCACTTCTCATTTTTACGAGAAGACTGATTACTTGAGGTATATGGTTTTTTTAGTTAACGGTAAATAAGCACTGCAGATTTAACAACTAAGAGAAAAGTTTTTTTAGCAGCTCACTCGAAGGTCGTCTCTATTTTGACGAAAAAACCTGATTACTCGCTGCAACTATAGATATCTATCATAATGTTCGTTCTACCATTGTGCACATTAAGTGAGAGTAATTCCTTTTTGGATTAGTTGCCTAAGTTTTTTACTCAAATTTCAAATTTCCTAGCAGTTTTTAAGATACAGGGGCTACACATACAAAAATTAAATAAATGCGCCAATCTGACTAAAAGTAGCCATTTTTGGCAACATTTTTTGGGCTCGACGCTTACGCTAAACACACTCATGTCCTTAACATTATAGACTTGCTATCCTATATCAAACATTAAAGTATTTACATCAAACTGTGACCATACATTGATTAATTATTAAAACTAAAAATTTATAAGATGAATTATTTCGTAAGTATTTTTTTGTAAACGCTTGAGTATGTTTTTTTGATTGGAGGGTGGGATAGTGGCCACCCACCCACCCTACATATACAATAAAACTTAAACCAAGACAGTAGATTAAAGTTTTTATTCACATTTTCAGAAATACTGCTAATGTTTTCAGAAAACTTATTGAGAATCAATGGGTAATGTAAAAATGTATATGTAGGGTGGGTTGGTGGCCATCAACCAATCAAAATTCTAATCCGTACAGATGATACAGAAGATCTTTGACTAGTAAACAGAAAATTTACGGAAAATAAATAGAGATTTTGATTTATGAATCCAGAAAAACCACTTAAAGTATGCGATTTATTTATGTTTGAACCAAAAAATGATGATCTTTAGATTATCGAAGTCTTATTTCGCTGCGAAACTACGGTGTTTTAGTCTACAATTTCAGAATTTTCGATGGCAAAATGGTTTACCGATTTAAACAAAAACAGCGTACTAATGTGTAGACGGTAACCGTTTCTCAGGTACTACAAAATTTGGACGGACCGCGATTAGGATGCGTCGCAGGTGGTATTACCTCTCTTGAGAAAACGAAGTAGAATTCTCTAGCCTTTTTATTTGATAATGCTAACAGGTACAAACTGGGGGACAGATCATTTGCTTGCCGCTTAAGCATTGTATTTAATTTTGCTTCACTTAGTTTAAAGTTGTCCTCATCATTAACATATATATGTATTCTTATAGTTGAAATGCTATTTTCAATTAAGTACTTTGAGGGCGTTTTTATTTATGGGTTTTTTTTACTCTAAATAATATTTCAATATCTTTTTGGATTAATATTACAATGAGAAACAGTTTTGAACGAGGTTTCATAGTGATGCCAAAAATATTTTTCTTATTATTATGTAGTATTATTAATATTCAGCTACGAGCAAACCAAATTAACCAGTTTAGAGTATAATTAAATATTGATACCAAAAAAATAAGAATATTTAATAAGCAATACCAATTACAATATCTACATATTTATACAATATGATTTAAAACTTTTATTAAATTTTCATGAATTTGTTACAATTAAGAATAGATTTCTTTATTAAAAAATTTGTTTAATTCACCATTAGAAATAATTGTTTTGAAAGTGTGCATCAATGGAAGTAATTGCCGTTTCAAGGACACGTGCAAAACTGCTAATCTGGTAATTCTCTTCACGTTTTCGTGTTACTCGGTAATTACACTGTGAATTTCACGCGCATAATCTCAACATAGCGAGATTCCAGTTCCAATGCACCTCCTGCAAAGCCGGTATTGTAATTCTGCAGAATTCAATCTGATGCAACTTTTGTGGTGGTGCAGGAGTGATCAAGTGATCATTCCGAGGTCACGCTGTACAAAACACGATGATGTAATCTAGTCATCCAAATTTCATTTGGACCAATATAAGATAACAAAAATATGACATAAATTATAACCTCATTCCTCTATTTGATTAATAAAGGGGATTTCTAACCGATCAAAGGTACAACAATCGGCAATTGTGATGTAAATGAGCGCGGCGAAGATGGACTAAGAATGGGACCTCTAAGTGAAGACTTCCTCGGCCATTATTAAATCCGATCCGTTCATTTGTGTTTTGTGTGAAAGAAATTATTCAAAAAGACCGTCGGCGCGACAGGCAAAGCCGGCGAATGCACTCGCTCTCGTATGCACGGTCAAAACCTGCTCCTTATTTATTAGGTTGTCCTCAAGGTGACACTAGTTTTTGACGGGGCGAAAACACTGCATATGTATTATTTGGAATAAATGTAGATGCAACGAAAAAAACTCGACTTATAAAATTGATGTTTCTAAAGGAATTTAAAAAAAAAACGAATTGCTTTTTGTATACATGTTGTTGTCTACCTTGGTCACTCGTTAATGTCACCTAGGTGCGAAATTGTTATCACTTGTAATTCAAATCAAATGATTGATTTCTAAAATGAAATTGCCAAAAAATTAAAGGATTAAAGTAAAGTTCTTAGGATATATTTTTATAGATAGAAGAACGGTATTTGGATACAAGAGAAAGGATTTTTTTATAAAAGAGCCACTACAAGAGAAGGGCGAAGATCTAAATACTGTTTTATTTGATGTCAGCGACGAAAAAAATAATAATTATCCGAAAAATTTCTAGAAATCTGAAATTTAATAATGCATACAAATTCTAAAAATTTGGAGAAAAATGACTGGAGAATTATAGAATTTTCAAAGATAGTTTCGCAACTGTTGGAACATAATCCAAATCTGGAAAAAAATTCTGAAAAGTTCTAGAAACCTTGAAAATTTGGACTAGAAATTGCTGAAATTTTCTATTTTCAGATAGAGTAAGTAATAATAATAAAATGTATTAAAATCCTTTAGTTCGTTGTAGAAAATTAAATAATAAATTTAAAAATACGAAAACATTTCGTGAATCTACAACAATGAGTCTTACTAAGACTACAAAACAAATTAATTTGAAACAACTACTTCTCTAGCTAATACTTCGACAGACATTGAATAATACAAATTAATTTGCGTGTTACAAATAGTACAACTATCAAAGCAACACTAATTTGAATGAAATTATTTCTGTTGAACAAACTAATAAATGATAAAATGTACTTTAGATTGTTTAAATGTAACTATATATATAGTTACATTTAAACAATCTAAAGTACATAGAAAATTCTCATGAAATGAAAAATGTATGAAAAGTTATGGAACCCTTAAAGAAAATTTTAGATAATCCGCAAAAGTTCAAAATAATATCCGAGAGGGATAAAATTAAATATCAACTAAAATTCTTGTTAAATAAAAGAAACAGTTATTAGAAAATTTATTGAGGAGTATTAAAACGATTAAAGTAAAAATTAATTAAACGAAGCGAAGTATTATTAATATTCAATAATACAGAGCTAAGCTTATTTCAAATATGTCTGTTTAGAAAGGAATAATTAAATATTATACTATTCCAAATAATTACTCGTATGGTGCAAACTAATTCATTATATACTAACAATGTTATCATCTTTACGTGTTCGTTACGTATACCATTAGCACGGATATGTATTAAACCTATAATTTGCATAAATTTTAAATTCACTGCTGAGTAAATTATGGCGCAAACTCATTATACGATAAAAATTAAGTGATAAAAGTGTGTTAAAACAATATAAGGCTGGCGGTACATTTTGTATTAAGTGACCAAATTTAAATATACATTTTTCCAAGATAAAAATATTAAAAATAAATGCTGAAAGATTTTTAAATCCCTAAGAAAAAATGTCAGAAAATTCAAAACCCTTAAGGATATTGCTAGAAATTTCTGGATTTTTGACGAAGCATAAAAAAAATTGAAGAAATTTCTGGAAAAATGGACGATCATATTTTAAAAAGTTAAAAAATTGTCTGATAATTTCTAGAAACTTTGAAAACCGTTCTCGAAATGTGTATTAGAATCCTAGGAATATTTTCTAGGAACCTGAAAAAGTAATTGCAGGAATATTCTAAAACCTAGAAGACCCAATCATTCTAAAATTCTTAAAATATGAGAGTTTCGAAGAGAGGTATGAGAATTTAGAAGAGAAACTTGTTGAAAATCAGATAAAATCAAGAAATTCTGTAAAATGTTACAAATTTGTTTGAAAACTAAGGATGAAAATGTAAAAATTCTCAAAATTTGTAATAAAAGAAATGAACAAATGTCGAAAAATTTTGTAAATTGAGCAGGAAATTTCATTTAAAACTGACGCAGCATACAACAACAGAGTAAGATTTTTTTAGAAAACTGAAGATTCAACATTGGAAAATTCTAAAAATCTAGAAGAAAAATTGTTATAGAATTCTCGAGCCATTAAAGGGGTCTTTATTGTATAAATATTTTTTTGTGTTTACTTAGCAAAATGCGTTTTATTATAAATATCTGGTGCTACTAGTTTATGTAAAATTCAATTTTCACATTCTTTTTTTTTTTGGCTGGTAAGTCTTTTGAAGACCGGTACTAAAGAAAGTAGAAAATACTGGTCTTTGTCTGGCTCTTCCTTTCTACTTTCTTGTAATATTTCGAAAAGGCATTCTTCTTTTTTGATTGAGATGAGTCGAAATCTTCTTGCATGGCGATGGTCGTCTCTTCGTCGTTTATATCTTCCAATTCTTGAAGGGAAGTTGCATTGCATTGTGTTGATCGTTCTTGGAATACTGGCATGAGAAATGATAGTTGGTCAAAATAAATGTATTTGTTCCGTTTTCGCTTTTTATCGCTGGAATTTAGTTCGGAAACAATCCTTTACGTTTTTCCATTTGTGTTGAACGCATTTGCCTGCTACGATTTTCTGTTCAGAATTAGGCTGATTCCAGTGCGGGATCATCGCCACGCACATTTTAGTCCATAATTTTTGCTTTATAACTCTATCAGTAGTATATTCCCTCAGTGTGTAATTATACAATTCAGTGAATTGAAAAAAATTCGCAGAAATTTGTAATAAAACTAATAGAAAAATGATAGACATACTATTTTTAAGAGATTGCAAAATTAGGAATATTGTATGGAACGACAAAAAATGAAAACAATAAGAAGAAAATTTTAGAAAAATGGTTAGAAAAATTTCAAAAGTTAAGAAAGAAAAGTATTTGGAAAATTCTAGAAACTAGGAAAAATAATTGCTAGAAAATTCTAAAGTGATTGAAGAAAACTCCCTAAATTTAGAAGAGATATTGTTGAAGAAGGAGCTAAAGAAAAAAACAGCAAATAAACTCAAGAAATGATGAAAAATTCATTCTGAAAATATCTAAAACCTAGATGAAAATCGTTGAATAGTTCTTAAGTCTTTGAAGAAAATTCTTAAAATTTATATGAGTGCCTAAACATTTTTGGAAATTTTTTATACTTCTCGAAGGGAACTCTCAGAATTTAGAAGAGAAATTGGTAGAAAATCAGATAAAACCATGAAAACTTAGATTAATGAAACATTTTTGGAAAATTGTTAAAATTTGTGATAAAATTAATGGACAAAACGTTGGGAAATACTACCTTTTTGAGAATACAAAATTTGGCTGAATATTATATAAATAATAATAATAATAATTAAACAAGAAATTCTAAAAACTCAAAATTTAACAAATGCTGAAGAAATGAAGCAGGTAATTTCATTAAAAACTAAGGCAGGATGGAGTAAAGTATAGTAAGAAATTTTTAGAAAATTGAAGACAAGTTTTGGAAAATTCTAAAAATTTGTTAGAACAAGTTTCAGAGCCATTGAAGAAAATTTTCGAAATTGGCCATGAAACTAATTCAGAAAGGCTGAAAAATACGATTTATTTTTTATGATAATAGAATTTCTTATTTTTTATAACAATATTTCTTCTAAATTTTTTAAATTTTCCAAATTTAATTCTTTTCTCAAAATTTCAAATTTCTAAAATTTTTGAGTAATTGCTGGAAAATTCTAAAACCTAGAAGAAACATTGTTCAATAATTTTAAAATTCTTAAAATTTATATGAGCGTTGTTAAACAATTTCTGGAAACTTTTATACCTTATATAAAATCAAGAAATTATGTAAAATTTTACAAATTTGTTTGAAAAACAAGGATGAAAATGTAAAAATTCTCAAAATTTGTACTAAAACTAATGTACATAATGCTGAAAAATACTACATTTTTTTGAGAATACAAAATTAAGCTGAAACATTCTATAAATCTCTAGAAAAAAATCCCATGCGATAAAGCAAGAATAATTTTAGAAATTGAGCAGGAAATTTCATTAAAAACTGATATAGTATACAGCAACAAATAGTAAGAAATTTGTTAAATTATGAGTTTTTACGGTTTCTTGTTTTATCTGTTTGGATTTTTACTTAGAGATTTATAGAATATTTAAGTCCAAATTTGTATTCCCAATAAAATTTTTCATTTTCCTGTGTTCTTTTATTATAAATTACAAGAATTTTCTAAAGAGATTTCTTTAATTTTCATCCTATCTTACTTAAAAAAATTGCAAAATTTCCTCCGAATTTGGATATTTAAGTTCAATTTCATATATTTCTTGTTTAATTTAATTCTCTCGGAAGACTGTAAACGCTTTTTGTCCAGAAATTGGTTTTCCACACGGCAAAAATTTCTCTTTAGAATTTCCTAGCAACTTGGCATTTAAATATTTTACATCTACTTTCATCCTTTGTCATTTCTGACATTATCCTTAAGAATTCTAAAATTTTCTAACATTTTTTCTAGAGATTTATAGATTTTTTGGTTTATTTTGCAATCTCATAAAAAAGAAATCGCTTATTTGAGCGTTTTTAATTAGTTTTATTACAAATTTCGAGAATTTTCTCCAATGGCTCTAGAATTTTTTAATAATTTTTCTTCTAAAATTTTAGAATATTGTTTTCTTTAATTTTCTAAAAACTTTTTACTAATTCTTGTTTTATCCTGCCTCAGGTTTTTAATAAAATTTCCTGCATAATTTCTAAAATTTTTAAGTATTTATTAAATTTTGGGTTTTTTACAGTTTATCATATAAATCTTTAAATATGATATTTCAGTCCAAATTTATATTCTCAAAAAAAGTAGTATTATCCAGCGTTCTGTCCATTAATTTTATCAATAAATTGAAGAATTTTCTAAAGACATTTCGTTATTTTTCAGCCTGTCTTAGTTTCCAAAGAAAGTTCCTCCATATTTTGCAAAATTTCCTTCGAAATTTAATAATTTCAGTTCCATTTCATATATTTAATTTAATTTTCTCGGAAAACTGTAAACACTTGTTTTCCAGAAATTGAATTTCTACACGGCAAGAATTTTTTATCAACTTGTCTCTTAAATATTTTACATCTCCTTTCATCCTATGTTACAAAATCTAGTCATTTCTGGCATTATCCCTAAGGATTCTAAAAATGTTTTCTAGAGATCTATAGATTTTTTCTTTCGGCCCATCTTCTAAATTCTAAGAGTTCTAACTTTCCAGAAATTGTTTAACAACTCTCATATAAATTTTAAAAATGTTATTCAAAGATTTTAGAATTATTCTACAACGTTTCCTCTAGGTTTAAAAAAAATCAGCATTTTTTGTTAATTTTTCAGAATTAAATTTTCAGAATTTCTTATTTTTTATAACAATTTTTCTTGATTTTATACCTATCTAAGAGAACTCTCAGAATTTAGAAGAGAAATTGTTTGATAATTTGATCATATAAAATCAAGAAGTGCTGCTAAATTCTACAAAATAAAAATCAAATTTGTTCGAAAACTAAGATAAGATGAAAATTAGAGAAAAGTCTTTAGAAAACTCTTGAAATTTGTGATAAAATTAATGAATAGAACACTGAAAAATGCTACTTTTTAATTTAACAAATGAAATTAAGCAGAAAATTGAATTAAAAACTGAGGCAGAATAAAGTAAAGAATAATGAGAATTTTTTTAGAAAATTCAAGAAACAAATTTGGAAAATTCTAAAAATTTAGAAGACATTTTTGTTATAGAATTCTAGAGCCATGGAATAAAATTCTCGAAATTTATATTAAAACTAATAGAAAAATAAGAGAAATACTATTTGGGAATGGAAAATTAGGCATAATGTAAGAAGTGACTGGATTTTATGACAAAGAATTAAACAATACAAACATTTAGAAAAATGGATAGAAAAATCTTGAAATATTGAGAAATCTTGAAGAAAAGTTGTTGGAGAATTCTTGTAATAAAAAAAGTTATTACTGAAAAATTCTAAAACGCTCGAAGAAAATTTCCTAAATTAAGTGGAGATGATGTTGATAAAGCCCACGAGCTAAAGGAAAACAACGGCAAAAATGTCGAAAAATAAGAAATTATGAAAACTTCATTCTGAAAAATTAGAATTGAAATTGGTAGACAATCTGATAATATAAAATCAAGAAATGTTCATAAATTAAAGAGGAAATTTGTTCGACAACAAAGAACTTTGTTTTAAAACTAAGATAGGATGAGAAAATTAAAGTAACGTGTCAAAAATTGTGATAAAATTAATGGACAGAACACTAGAAAATGTTACCTTTTTTTGAGACTACAAATTGTGGCTGAAATATTCTATAAATCGCTAAGGAAAATCCAAACAGATAAAGCAAGAAATACTAAATTTAACAAACGCTCGAAAATTTTAGAAATTAAGCAGGAATTTTCATTAAAAATTGTAACAGAATAAAGTAAAAAGTAGTACGAAATTTTTAGAAAATCGAAGAAAAAAATTTTAAAATTTTAGAAGAAAAATTATTTAAGAAGTCTACAGCCATTCAAGATAATTTTAGAAATTTGTAATAAAATTCATTGAAAAAACGCTACAAAATACGATTATTTTTTTATGATAATGCAAAATGGGTCAAGAGAAAAATTCTATAAATCCCTAGAAAAAATGTTAAAAAGTTTCAGAATCCTTAAGGATAATGTCAGAAATGACTGGATTTTGTGACAAAGGATGAAAAGAGATGCAAAATATTTAAGAAACAAGTTGGTTGAAAATAAAATAAAAAAAATCTTGCCGTGTAGAAAACCAATTTCTTGAAAAAAATATTTAGTCTTCAGAGAGAATTAAATTAAACAAGAAATATATAAAATTGAATCTAAACCATCCAAATTCGAAGGAAATTTTTCAAAATAAAAAGGAACTTTGAAAACAATGAATGGATGAAAACTAAAGAAACGTCTTTAGAAAATTCTTGAAATGCTATAAATCTCTAAAAAAAATCCGTCCAGATAAAGCAAGAAATTGTAGAGAAAAAACTCAAAATTTAACAAATGCTCAATTTTGTTAAGTAAGCAGGAAATTTTGTTTTAAACAGAAGGATGATAAAGCGAAAAATAGTAAATTTTTTTTAGAAAAAAAAGAAGAAAAAAAAATTCTAAAATTATTAAAGAATTCTGGAATCATTGAAGAAAATTCTCGAAATAAACAAAGAGAAACATTCTATAAATCTCTAGAAAAATGTTAGAAATTTTTAGAATCCTTAAGGGCAATTCCAGAAATAATTGGATTTTGTGACAGAGGATGAAATAAAATATTTAAGAGACAAGGTTGAAAATTCTAAAAAAAAATTCCTGCCATGTAGAAAACCAATTCCGAGGGAATTAAATAAAACAAGAAATTACCCAAATGAAATTTTGCAAACTAAGAAGGAACTTTTATTGAAAACTAAGATAGGATGAAAATTAAAGAAATCTCTTTAAAAATGCTACTTTTTTTGACAATACAAATTTGGGCTGAAATATTAAAATAATAATAATAATAATTTTTAATTCCTCAACAGGCCAAAGGAAAATTACAGAATGAAAAACAAAATATATAAATATTTAAGAAAAAATCCGATCAGATAAAGCAAAAAACTGTAAAAAAAATCAAAAAATTTTAGAAATTAGTCACGAAATTCTATTAATAAACTGAGGCGGGTGAAAGCAAAAAGGCAATAATTTTTTAGAAAATTGAAGAATTTTTTTTAGAAAACAAAGTACTAAAGAATTCTAGAGCCATTGCAGAAAATTCTTGAAATGTGTAATAAAAACTAATTGAGAGAACGCTGAAAATACGAGTTTCTTTTTTATGATAATGCAAACTGGACCAAGAGAAAAATTCTATAAATAATCTCTAGAAAA
The DNA here is from genome assembly GCA_963969525.1 of Ontholestes murinus. Lineage (NCBI taxonomy): Eukaryota > Metazoa > Arthropoda > Insecta > Coleoptera > Staphylinidae > Ontholestes > Ontholestes murinus. Next base: position 9,448,592 of record OZ018390.1, read on the forward strand.
AATGTTTGAAAATTATAAAATCCTCATGGATAATGCCAGAGATGACTGGATGAAAGGAGATGTAAAATATTTATGAAACAAGTTTGTAGAAAATTCAAAAAATAAAATTCTTGACGTGTAGAAAACCAATTTCTGGAAAATTCTAGAAGAAATGTGTTTCCAGTATTCGGAGAGAATTAAACAAGAAATATATGAAATTGAACCTAAATTACACAAATTCGAAGGAAATTTGGTAGAATTAAATGATAAGATGACGTGAAGGTCAATTAATTAAGGATTATATTTTAACCAAATATCTAAACATAGAAATTTGAAAAAAAATTGCAATATAATCTGTAAGGTAAGTGGCCTTAATTGTTGCCAAGGAAATCTTATTTTTTTCCTCATGCATCTTAATTAAGTCTATTTGGATTATGGTCAAGTTTGCGACAGTTATTTTTGTTATTGTTTACTCTTCTATCAAATTACAGATTCGTTATTTGCCAGGACGTTTGTGTTAAATTCAATTCAATAAGGATCCTTCACTTTGGCTTATTTTGCAAACACTAATATTTTGTAATATATATTTATGGTGCTTTAAAGAGCTGCAGGTAAGAAATATTTAAAACTATCAATACATTGAGAATATTTTAGGGAATTTTCGACTATCAACAAAGTTGACGTGCCTGCATTGAGCTGGAAGAAAGGACAAGTTTTCTTTAACTTTCTTCTTTGTGTTGGAAGCTCCTTTTGTTTGTTTACACTCAATAAATAATAAATCATTGATACGAGGATAATAAACAACGATAGAAAATGATAAACAAATGATGATAGTAAGGGGGGCGGACAATAATTTAACTGAAAAGAATGTGATTCTAAAGTTTACTTCTATAAATTATCAATTTGGTAAGGAATTAAAATATCGCCACAGCCATGTACATTAAAACTATCAAACTTTTGACATGTTTCTAATTAAACGTTAAATTTTTTAACCTAAATAGAAGACGTTAACCTAGGTCACTTCCTACTCGTTCCACCCTAACAGGAAAAGTCGATATCACACCAGGAAACAGCGTACGTTCACTACGGCAAGGTGTGGAAACCACGTGGCCCGGCGTACAACAGGAAAGATAGGAGTAAGAATGGACCACCCTATCGATCAGGAAGCTGGTGTCCGCACACCCCCACCAGAGGCGCGATCTGTCGTTATCCTGAAGCAGGAACGGTGGGGAATCGATGCTAGTACACACGGCGAGCGCGCTTATTGCGCAAGACCGACGCACGCCGTGCGCTCGTATTGCGCAAGAGTTTCGCGTACTACCCTCCACTGTTGCGTATCGATTGGCCATTCTTCGTTCAGATAGATAACGCGCAGTGGCCGCGTGAGTGTGTATGTGCCGTCGCTCGTGTTGTTTATGACAGACACGCGGTCTGTTAATCGTGCACAGGACACAGGATCGCGCACTGCTTCTACGGTACCGTCCTGATACACAACACCATGGACGAGGAGAAGAAGAAGGATGACGAGATCACCCTCAAGCCGAAGATGAGCCTGCTGAACGGGATCACCGTCATCGTGGGCAGCATCATCGGTTCAGGGATCTTCGTGTCGCCCGCTGGGGTACTTATGTACACCGGAAGTGTGAACGCTTCCCTACTGGTTTGGACCATATCTGGGGTGTTTTCTATGGTAAGTAACTCTTTGTAATTGCATACTTCAAACAATTTGAATGACAGGCATGCGAAAATACCGGTAGGGTTAGAACACGTGGGTTTGGTCTGTAGTTGATAAATTTAAAATTACTTTTCATATTAATTATAAAAACCTTTTGTTCGACATAAAATAATATAAGATTTTTTTAAATTTCTAAAAACTCAAATTTTATAATAAGAAAATCTTAAAATTTTTATTATTAAAAATAAAAGTGGTATTAAAAACTGAGTGTGAAATCCTTATTAAAGGTACTACCAAACAAAAACAATTAATTTTGCTCAAATAAATTTGCTTCAAAAAAAAGTGTTCAACTCTTTTAGTAAATTGTTACTTTTTAACTTTTTTAACTTTTAACTTCAATGGTTTTTAATGAAATAACTGTAAAAACGTAAAAATTATTCAAAAATTATCTGAAAAATTTGTTCGAATAAATCAATTAAAAATTATTTTGTGTTTGTTTACATCTTGCAATTGCTAACTAAAACCCTCGATTATGTTTTACTGATTGGAGGGTGGGATAGAGGCCACCCACCCACCCTACATATATATGATAACTACAATTGCTAATCGTTGATGATGTTGCTGCTAAAAACAATTAAACCCTTTGTGTAATAAGAAATAAAACAAAATCAAAATTTAGCTTTAAATATAAATGACTTTCTATGGTTAATCTTATCTAATTTATATTTAAATTCTGCCCACCCATCATGCAACAAATTTTTACTAATTTACTCACTCAAAAATTTTACTTTTTGAATTTCTTTTTATTCCTCAAGTTTTGTAATTAATATTAATATAAACCGCGAGACGATCAGTACTTGAAATTTAAATGTATATGTAGGGTGGGTGGGTGGCCTCTATTCCACCCTTCAATCAGTAAAACATCATCAAAAATTATTTGAAATATTTGTACGAATACATCAATTAGAAATTATTTTGTGTTTGTTTAAACAACTTCTAACTAAAACCCTCGATTATGTTTTACTGGTTGGAGGGTGGGATAGAGGCCACCCACCCACCCTACATATACATGATAACTTCAATTGCTAAGCGTTGATGATGTTGGTGTCAAAAACAATTAAACCCTTTATGTAATAAGAAATAAACCAAAATCTAAATTTAAGTTTAAATATAAATGAATATGGCTAAACTTATCTAATTTAGATTTAGAGTCTGCCCACCCATCATGCATCATATTTTTATTAATTTACTCTCTAAAAACATTTCACCTTTTTCATTTCTTTTTTATCCAAAAAGTTTTGTAATTAATATTAATATTAACCGCAAGAGGATCAGTAATTAAAAATTGTATGCATATGTAGGGTGGGTGGGTGGCCTCTATCTCACCCTACAATCAGTTAAACATCATCAAAAATTATTTGAAATATTTGTATGAATACATCAATTTAAAATTATTTTGTGTTTGTTTAAACAACTTCTAATTAAAACCCTGGATTATGTTTTACTGATTGGAGGGTGGGATAGAGGCCACCCACCCACCCTACATATACATGATAACTTCAATTGTTAATCGTTGATGATGTTGCTGCTAAAAACAATTAAACCCTTTATGTAATAAGAAATAAAACAAAATCAAAATTTTGGTTTAAATATAAATGACTTTCTATGGTTAATCTTACTTAATTTATATTTAAATTCTGCCCACCCATCATGCATCAAATTTTTACTAATTTACTCCCTCAAACATTTTACCTTTTCAATTTCTTTTTTATTCAAAAAGTTTTGTAATTAATATTAATCTAAACCGCGAGACGATCAGTTGTTGAATTTTCTATGTATGTGTAGGGTGGGTGGGTGGCCTCTATCCCACCCTGCAATCAGTAAAACATCATCAAGAATTATTTGAAATATTTGTATAAATACATCAATTTAAAATTATTTTGTGTTTGTTTACATCTTACAACTTCTAACTAAAACCCTCGATTATGTTTTACTGTTTGAAGGGTGGGACAGAGGCCACCCACCCACCCTACATATACATGTTAACTTCAATTGCTAATCGTTGCTGATGTTGCTGCTTAAAACAATTAAACCCTTTATGTAATAAGAAATAAAACAAAATCAAAATTTTGGTTTAAATATAAATGACTTTCTATGGTTAATCTTATCTAATTTATATTTAAATTCTGCCCACCCATCATGCATCAAATTTTTATTAATTTACTTCCTCAAACATATTACCTTTTTAATTTCTTTTTTATTCAAAAAGTTTTGTAATTAATATTAATCTAAACCGCGAGACGATCAGTAGTTGAAAATTATATGTATATGTAGGGTGGGTGGGTGGCCTCTATCCCACCCTCCAATTAGTAAATCATCATCAAGAATTATTTGAAATATTTGTATGAATACATCAATTAAAAATTATTTTGTTTTTGTTTACAACTTCTAACTAAAACCCTCGATTATGTTTTACTGATTGGAGGGTGGGATAGAGGCCACCCACCCACCCTACATATACATGATAACTTCAATTATTAATCGTTGATGATTTTGCTGCTAAAAACAATTAAACCCATTTTGTAATAAGAAATAAAACACAATCAAAATTTAGGTTTAAATATAAATGACTTTCTATGGTTAATCTTATCTAATTTATATTTAAATTCTGCCCACCCATCAATCATCAAATTTTTACTAATTTACTCCCTCAAACATTTTACATTTTAAATTTCTTTTTTATCCAAAAAGTTTTGTAGTTAATATTAATCTAAACCACGAGACGATCAGTAACTGTAAATTTTATGTATATGTAGGGTGGGTGGGTGGCCTCTATCCCACCCTACAATCATTAAAACATCATCAAAAATTATTTGAAATATTTGTATGAATATATCAATTAAAAATTATTTTGTGTTTGTTTAAACAATTTCTAACTAAAACCCTCGATTATGTTTTACTGATTGGAGGGTGGGATAGAGGCCACCCACCCACCCTACATATACATGATAACTTCAATTGCTAATCGTTGCTGATGTTGCTGCTAAAAACAAATAAACCTTTTATGTAATAAGAAATAAAACAAAATCAAAATTTTGGTTTAAATATAAATGACTTTCTATGGCTAATCTTATCTAATTTAGATTTAAATTCTGCCCACCCATCAAGCATTAAATTTTTACTAATTTACTCCCTCAAACATTTTATTTTTGAATTTCTTTTTTATCCAAAAAGTTTTGTAGTTAATATTAATCTAAACCTCGAGACGATCAGTAACTGAAAATTTTATGTATATGTAGGGTGGGTGGGTGGCCACTATCCCACTCTCCAATCAGTAAAACATCTTAAAAAATTATTTGAAATATTTGTATAAATCCATCAATTATAAAAGTATGTTGTGTTTGTTTAAACAACTTACAACCTCAAACTAAAACCCTCGATTATGTTTTACTGTTTGAAGGGTGGGACAGAGGCCACCCACCCACCCTACATATACATGTTAACTTCAATTGCTAATCGTTGCTGATGTTGCTGCTTAAAACAATTAAACCCTTTATGTAATAAGAAATAAAACAAAATCAAAATTTTGGTTTAAATATAAATGACTTTCTATGGTTAATCTTATCTAATTTATATTTAAATTCTGCCCACCCATCATGCATCAAATTTTTATTAATTTACTTCCTCAAACATATTACCTTTTTAATTTCCTTTTTAGTCAAAAATTTTGTGGTTAATATTAATTTAAATCACGAGACGATAAGTAATTGAAAAGTATTTGTATATGTAGGGTGGGTGGGTGGCCTCTATTCCACCCTCCAATCAGTAAAACATCATAAAACATTATTTGAAATATTTGTACGAATACATCAGTTAAAAATTATTTTGTGTTTGTTTACATCTTACAACTTCTAACTAAAACCCTCGATTATGTTTTACTGATTGGAGGGTGGGATAGAGGCTACCCACCCACCCTACATATACATGGTAACTTCAGTTGCTAATCATTGATGATGTTGCTGCTAAAAACAATTAAACACTTTATGTAATAAGAAATAAAACAAAATCAAAATTTAGGTTTAAATATAAATGACTTTCTATGGCTAATCTTATCTAATTTAGATTTAAAGGCTGCCCACCCATCAAGCATCAAATTTTTACTAATTTACTCCCTCAAACATTTTACCTTTTTAATTTCTTTTTATTCAAAAAGTTTTGTAATTAATATTAATCTAAACCGCGAGACCATCAGTAATTGAAAATTGTATGTATATGTAGGGTGGGTGGGTGGCCTCTATCTCACGCTCCAATCAGTAAAACATCATCAAAAATTATTTGAAATATTTGTATGAATACATCAGTTAAAAATTATTTTGTGTTTGTTTACATCTTACAACTTCTAACTAAAACCCTCAATTATGTTTTACTGATTGGAGGGTGGGACAGAGGCCACTTACCCACCCTACATGATAACTTCAATTGCTAATCGTTGCTGATTTTGTTGCTAAAAATAATTAAACCCTTTATGTAATAAGAAATAAAACAAAATCAAAATTTTGGTTTAAATATAAATGACTTTCTATGGTTAATCTTATCTAATTTATATTTAAATTCTGCCCACCCATCATGCATCAAATTTTTATTAATTTACTTCGTCAAACAGTTTATCTTTTGAATTTCTTTCTTATTCAAAAAGTTTTGAAATTATTATTAATCTAAACCCCAAGACGATTAGTAGTTGAAATTTATATGTACATGTAGGGTGGGTGGGTGGCCTCTATTCCACTTTCCAATCAGTAAAACATCATTAAAAATTATTTGAAATATTTGTACGAATACATCAATTTAAAATTATTTTGTGTTTGTTTACATCTTACAGCTTCTAACTAAAACCCTCGATTATGTTTTACTGATTAAAGGGTGGGATAGAGGCCACCCACCCACCCTACATATACATGATAACTTCAATTGCTAATCGTTAATGATGTTGCTGCTAAAAATAATTAAACCCTTTATGTAATAAGAAATAAACAAAACTCAAACATTTTACCTTTTTAATTTCGTTTTTATTCAAGTTTTGTAATTAATTTCATTGGATGCAGCGAGGCAATAAGGAATTAAAGTTTATATGTATATGTAGGGTGGGTGGGTGGCCTCTATCCCACCCTCCAATCAGTAAAACATCATAAAAAATTTATTTGATAAATTTATATGAATAAATCTTTAAAAATTGCATATATTTTATATTTATTTATATTATAGAACTTTTACTTTAAAACCTCGCTTATGATTTAATTGCTGTTGTAACGATTGTCAAGTATTTCATCAGTTACATGCTTGAGTTTGAAGATGTGGCATAAAAACTGAAAACTTTTGCTGTGGGTTTCCAAAAGGATAAATCGTTAATTTAAGGAATTAAATGTTCGAAATATAATTGAAAAAGTGTATTCTAAATTTAGATCTTCCTTCGTTAAGAGTTTGTTCGCAGCTTTTTTGTGAGATTGACGCTTTTTCTTTCTAGCCCTAACCTTCACTTTCGATCGGAATATCAGTGCCACACTCAAGATTCTCAGCAATTTCATCAGCAGTAATTCTTATCTGTTTAAGTCCGAGTCGCCCGTAACTTTGAACTTTTTCTATTGTTTCCGCTGACAACCTTGTACAATCCAGGATAATCAGAGACCTTGTCTTTTTGTTGGAACTCACTGTTATTGCTACCCTGCTTTTGATAATCTTCTGGGGGTGTGATTTCTTGGCTCTCTTCAACAACTTCTTTAGGAGGTGATTCAGATAGGGCTTCGACGAGTCCACCTCATTCGAAGAGATTGCTTTTAATGTGGATGTAGACGCTTCTGAGTGAAGATTAAGGACCAATAATTCTTTCATGTTCATAGCTTTCTTCCTTCTTCATCTTTCTTTAAGCGTTTCTTATTATATTGGCTTCCAGGCAGTCTTTTCCTTTTTTGATCCATGCTGTTATTAGAATATCAATTACCTACTATGTATCTTATAATATGATCTTAAATTAAATTTAAATTTATTTGGAGAGAAGCAGTTTTTAAAAGATTGAGAAGCAATAAATTGTTAACAAATATGCTGGATGCGATTTATTTTTTGTTTAAGAATTTCCCCAAATAAAATATTCTCTAAGATATCAATGGATGAGCAGAGTTTAAAATCCTAGATGTCGGGAAAGACCAAAAAAAAATTAAAAAAATATTACATTCACACCACTTTATAAATATGTAAGACCAATTACAACATCGAACTGCAAGGCCATGAAGGACTTACTCAAAGCGTCATTGATTAGATAAACATAAATTTATCATAATATAGTCACTCACAAACTATTTAACGTACATTAAATCATTTTTAGTTCTTTTTACAGAAAGACATACGTTCAAACTAGTGTTGCTTTGATAGCCTTGCTATTTTGTAACATGCAAATTACTTTTGTATCATTCAATGTCTGTCGAGGTATTAGCTAGATAAGTAGTTGTTTCAAAAGTGATTTCTTCTTGTCATTAATTAGATGCCACTAATAGAAAGTACATGTTGTTCATACCTTTGCAGATGCTTCTTAAATTTATATTATAATTAATAAAAGCTAAATTAATTAATTCCACATATTATTTATCGTTATTACGTATACATTAATCAAAACTGTTTAAACGCTCAATTAAAAATACTATTACCCGCAATAATAAGTCAATTTCATACACAAACCCATTAAAAAGCATAACTTTCCATATTTTACAATTCAATTGTGTAACTCCCACATGCAGATTTTTCCTTGAAAAAAGGGAAAGTCCGGCGCGTGTACTGAAAAAAACCCATTGATCACGTACGATTGATTCAGCGATAAAAGAAAAAATGATAATTGCATAAACGCCAACCTTCTGTACAAACGACACGAGGAGGTAATTCTCGAAATCAAAAAAAAAAATGTATATGTAACGCATTCCTTGCTACCTGTTACGGTCCACAGTTGATTGTATGCTTTTTCGCTTTGGTAACCTTGCGCAGGAGAAACAAAACAATCGAACCAGAAATTGTTTTTTCTACTTGTCCGGTCCACTTTCTACGGATCTTTGAAAATTTTTGAACCACCGGAGTCAGGTAGACGACGCGATGCACTGGGAAAATGTGATTGATAGTTCCCGGAATTCTTGGGTTGGGTGGTTTGCGTCATGTTTTAAATTATTGTAATTATGGTTACCTCTTTGGTCTCCTTGGTGAGCGATAACGTTGTTTCTCGTTCGAGGCTGTTACAGATTTCATCCGGTCGTGTCGACATTATTGCAAAATATCGATACACAAAAGCTGATTTCAATGAATAAATGAAATCAAATCAGCTTTTGTCTATCGATTATTTGTCTTTGCAAAGTGATGAATTAGAATAAAAGTTAAAATCTACATTACGTAGTGTGAAAAATAACATAAATGAATATTTATTCTGAGAAAAAATTAAAGTGAAATAAAATATAGTTAAAACGCGAAGTTTTTTTTAATAAATTCTCACCACTGATCAAAAATGTAAATTTTTAAAAGATATATCGACCAAATAAAACACAATATTTTCAAAAGCTAAGAAGTTACTAATGGAAAACATTTACATACGATTAACAAAATGCTGTTCTAAAGGAATATTTATTTACAAATTAAACACTTTTAAACTTTGAATAATTGGGACTTTATCCATTTGATCTTTCTAATTTTTCTGATTTTTGTCTTAAGAAGAACCATTGAATAAAATTGTAAATTGGAATTAAAGACGCGACAGCGCAAAATTCGAAGTAAAGAAATATGGGACGTATAATTCATTATTTTTTATAATATTCATTACTTTCAATTACGGCAATAAATTTAAAAAAAAATCATTACCAACATAATATCGAAATATTTCAATTAACATTTAGATTGTTGCACTATTATTTCATTACGAGTTATGTGAGAATTATATTTATGTAGCGTACTCTTGCCCTACTTCAATAAACTATAAATTAACCCAGCGTGCTTCCGATCTACCTCAATACATTATTACTAGAGTTATTGTACCATTCATCAAGTTCACTAACCTATGCATCATTTTATTGTAGCATACTCTTGATCTATTCTAAAATACAACTTTTTTGCATGGGGACAACTGAAGCGAAATATTAGTGAACGGTATTGAAAATAATTTTGGTAGTGACGTAATAATTGTGCACAAAAAAACGAAAGTTATTGAATCAGATTCTGAAGAAGAAGAAGAAGAATTTGATCCTGTAGACAATCATGCATGGAGCGATATTACAGGAAGAGATATTCCCTTGCAAAGAATATTTTTTTCAACGAGGGAGAAATTATCTGGACCGCAAATTGTAAACATGGAGGAATCTATTCTATTTTTATTTTTTATTTTAGAAAAACTACTACTATGCTGAAAGCAGATTGAAGGATAACATTCCTAGCAAGAATTCTATATAGCGATACATGCACGGAAGAATTCTGCACCTTTTTATCGAATATATTTACTACATGACGATTTAACCAAATATTTTGGATGTTGCATTAAAAAAATGGATCACATTATTACAAAATTTTACGAATATTTCAATCCATGAAGAAACATTTGTGTAGATGTCTGACAGTAGCAAAAGTCAAAAGAAACTTCTTTTATAACTTACAATCCAAATAAGCAGGGACATAAGAATTTATGTTTTGGACGATTATAAAACGGAAATATTACATATGAAAACCTAATAAAACCAGAATTACCTATGAGCACCAGACTTCCTCTACATATACATATATCAAAAATTGTTAATAAAAATCTCTAATGCAGAAGGCTATAATATAAAGTGTAGTAAAAAGAAATCCATGATTTTTTCAATAGATTACTTTACTTATCTGTATCTCGGGTTGTATAAGTCCAATTTGGTTCCACTAGATGGCGTTATAAAAATGAGATTTCTTACTAAAAAAAACTGTTGTGGCAGTTTTGTGATTAGTTGACTCAGTTTTGTTTGAGCGCGCGCCAAAGAGGGACACTAGGGAAGAATAAAATATGCTACATTTTACAGTTTTTCTCTCGACAAAGGCGAAAACACAAGCCAGGCGGTTGAAAATGTGAATAGTGTTTTTGGTCCTGATGCTGTAACAGCCAATTACGCGCAATTTTGGTTTCGGCGATTCCATACTGGTAATTTCGATGATGATACATAACGTACTGGAAGGTCAATTGTCGAAAATATCGATAAAATCATAAACACTGTTAATTCCGACCGTCATAAAAGCAATATTTCGATTGCCCAAGAGCTAAATATTGCATATTTGAATAAGGCTAGATACAAAAAGAAGCTCGATGTATGGGTGCCAAACGAGTTAAGGCAAAAGAACCTCATTAACGGAATTTCCATCTGCGAATCGTTGCTGAATCGCAAAAAAATCGACCCATGAGGCGGTGGAAACAATGACTAAGCCAAGATTGATGGCTAGGAAGGTTTTGCTGTGTGTTTTGTGGGATTGGAAAATAATTATTTACTATGAAAACTCGGAAATGTACTGTCAACAATTGGCCATCTGAAGAAAGCAATCGCTCAGAAGTGGCTAGCTTTGGTCAATTGGAGAGGAATTGTGTTCCGTCAGGATAACATAACATACACATCGCTAATGACTCCTCAAAAGCTTTGGGAGCTTGGATGGGAGGTTTTTATGCATCCACCTTAAATGCCGTAAATTAAAAATTTGAAGCAAAGAACTTGAAAATGGAGTTCACAGCTTCTCATGTTTTTCCACTCAATAGTTGGTAGGTGGTAATGATAATCGTCAAACAACTCTGGATACTCAAGCAATATTTTCGCATTTATGGCATATTTACATAGGTCTAATTTTTGTAGATCTCATTTTATTTGAAATGACAATGTGACATTTGATTTCAATAGTCCGGACCGGACACCAAGTGATTACCATCTGTTCCCGCCCTTGGAAAATAATTATGCTGGTTAAAAATTCGACTCAAAGAGGCTTATGAAATATAGAATTCTTTACGATTAATTGTTATATAAATTTCATTTAACTCCTAAGTTTATTAGCAGTTTATCAAAAATTTTAATTTTTAATATTTTTAAGAACTTTATACAAAGCATGTTTTAATAAAACTCGTTCAGTTTTCCACTCACTTTAACTTTTGTTTGAAAAGTTATGTCTTACTTTCCAAAATTTCTTAAATTTCTAAATTGGTTTGGATGAATTTATTCAATTTTGCAATAGTGTAGTTTATTTACGTTTTACAACTTTTAATTAAAACCCTCGCTTATGTTTTACTGATTGGAGGGTGGGTTAGAGGCCACCCACCCACCCTACATATACATATTAACTTTAATTACTGATCGCTTCGCTGTTTTCAATAACTTTAATTACAAAATTTGAATGAAAGAAACTTGGCAAAGAAAAATTTTTGGGTGTGTAAATTAATAAAAATTATATACATGATACGTGGAAAGGTTTTAAATCAAGCTTAAATAAGATTAGCTATTGAAGGTCATTTTTATTTAAACTTAAATTTGGATTAAGTTTAATTTTTTTACATACAAAGTTTTATTGTTTATTAAGCAGAAAAATCATCAACAATTAGTAAATAAAGTTATCATGTATATGTAGGGTGGGTGGGTGGCCTCTATCTACCTTCCAATCAGTAAAACATAAGCGAGGGTTTTAATTAAAACGTAAATTAACATAGCATAATTGCAAAATTTAATATATTTATTCAAATACTTTTTTCAAATAATTTTTGATGATGTTTTACTGAATGGAGGGTAGGTTAGAGACCACCCACCCGCCCTACATATGCATATTAACTATAATTACTGATCGCCTCACTGTTTGCAATAACTTTAATTACAAAATTTGAATAAAAGAAATTTGACGATGTAAAATTTTTGTTTGTGTAAATTAATAATAATAATAATAATAATATATTTGATATTAACGCCATTACAAACGGATATACAAGTCAGAATAAATATTAATACAAATCACATATATATTGAATTATAACATAAATGCACAACACTATAAAAATGATATAATTGTTTCGTTCAGATATTCGTGCACAGAATAATAACTTTTTTCTACTAACAATGTTTTGATTTTTGTTTTAAATTGTATTGAATTTAGGTTATGAATGCGTTTTAGGTAATTGTGCAAACAGTTTTCTACCCAAGTAACTTGGTGATTTTTCATATTTTATTCTGTAACACAATTAGTTGCATTTCTTGTATTATACCGGTGAAAATCTTGACTTTTCACATATTTGTGAGCATGATTCTTAGTTAAAATTAGTATTTTTAGAATATAAATAGATTTATTATTTAAGAATATTGATTTGCAGAAATCAGAGGTTTTAAAATTAGGTAAAATAAATATTCTTGTGCTTGAGGTTGTATTTTCCCATAGATTGATATTGTAACAGATAGAGTAAGCTAGGCTATAATATCTATTTAGTAATGCATTCTGTTAAATTGTATTTCTTAGTTTGAAAATTGCATAGCACGCTTTAATAAATTTTTTTTTTTTGGATTTCCCATCTCAACATATAATCAACATCTACACTTAAAAATTTTGTATGATTTTGAGTATCATATATTATTACTTATAATGGATATATGATTTTCTACTTTACAATTTTTAAAACAAATTCATATGGTCTTGTCAACATTGAGGAAGAGATTATTTTTATTACAATATTCATACATTTTTGAAGTTAGAGTTTTTATATTTTGTTCTAAATCATTTTGTGATGACCCTGGGACATCAGCTGAGATTCGTTTAGAAGAAGTTTTCCTCGAGCGTTTTAGAATTTTCCAGTAATTACTTATTCTAATTATTAGAATTCTCCAACAACTTTTCTTCAAGATTTCTCAACATTTTAAGTTTTTTCTATCATTTCCCACATTATGCCTAATTTTCCATTCTCTTAAAAATAGAATTTCTATCATTACTAGTTTTAATATAAATTTCGAGAGTTTTCTTCCATGGCTCTAGAATTCTATAAAAAAATGTCTTCTAAATTTTTCGAATTTTCCAAGTTTCTATAAATTTCCCAATATTCTTTACTTTATTATCCTGCCTCAGTTTTTAATTAAATTTCCTGCTTAATTTAATTTATTAAATTAAAAAGTAGTAGTTTCAGTGTTCTGTCCATTAATTTTATTACAAATTTCAAGAGTTTTTAAAGACGTTTCTCAAATTTTTATCTTATCTTAGTTTTCAAACAAATTTGATTTTTATTTTGTAGAATTTATCAGCATTTCTTGATGATCGAATTATCAACCAATTTCTCTTCTAAATTCTGAGAGAAATTGTTTAACAGATAATAATAATAATAATAATTTATTATACGGAATCTCCTTTACAAAAAACAATACTGCATACATTTAAAATACAAAATAAACAAGTAATACAAAAAGTGGTTTTAAAATTAAATTATCCAACCCCAATGATTCAATAAAAATCATAATTCAATGTTTCTCAATGTTAATTTTTTTTTTAATCTCATGTAAATTTTAAAAATTTTCTTTAAAGATTTTAGAATTATTCAACAACGTTTTCTCTAGGTTTTAATAATAATAATAATAATAATAATAATAATCTTTATTGTATTGTCCAATGGAAAAACCAATAAAGGACAAAATTACAATAATTACAAGTAAAAATTAAGTAAATAAATAAAATAAAACAAAAATAAATTGGTTTTTAAAAATTTCAGTATTTTTTGTCCATTTTTCAGAATAAAATTTTCAGAATATCTTATTTTCTTATAACAATTTTTCTTTTAAATTTTTTGAATTTTCCAAATTTAATTCTTCAATTCTCAAAATATCTAATTCCTAAAATTTTTGTTCATTTGTTAAAATTTGAGTTTTCACGGTTTCTTGTTTTATCTGTTTGGATTTTTTTATTATAGATTTATAGAATATTTAAGCCCAAATTTGTATTCCCAAAAAAAGTAGTATTGTCCAGTGTTCTTTTATCACAAACTTTAGGAATTTTCTAAAGACATTTCTCTAATTTTCATCCTATCTTACTTTTCAAACAAAGTTCCTTCTTTTTTTGCAAAATTTCCTCCGAATTTGGATAATTTTGGTTCAATTTTTTTAGCATTATCCTTAAGCATTCTGAAATTTTCATTCATTTTTTCTAGTGTGTTTCTCTTAGTCCATTTTGCATTCTCATAAAAAAATAAATCGTATTTTTCAGCGTTTTTTCAATTAGTTTTATTACAAATTCCGAAAATTTTCTTCAATAGCTCTAGAATTCTTTAATAATATTTATTCTAGAATTTCTGAATTTTTTCTTCTTCAATTTCCTAAAAATTTCTTACTTTTTTTTGCTTTATCCTTCGCAAGTTTTTAATAAAATTTCCTGTATACTTTATGATTTTTTTGAGCATTTGTTAAATTTTGAGTTTTTTACAGTTTAATAATAATAATAATAATAATAACGCTGTGAACTTCCGAAGAAACTTCTGACCCCCATCCAAAAAGCAGTAATACTACAAACATGTCATATAGTGCGGAAATTCTTAAATAATAGCTCAAGCTGAAATGCTTTGCTTTTATTCAGATAAAACTAGCTATAAGCTTAGATAAACAAAACAAAATAATAATAATAATAAATTTATTATACATCATATATCTTCAAAAAAAATCAAGAACATTAGACTTACAGACGTAAAGAATTTTCAAAACCTCAAAATAAAAATGCACAAGAAACAAACCTGTTGGACTCTTGGTCTCTTGGTGGAATAAATGGATCTTCCTATTTTTAGGATGTTTTAGAAACCTTTTAAAATTGCTGAGGAATTCTAAAAAAACTAAGAAACAAACAAGGAAATACACCAATCAATTAATTAAAGGAAAAACTGAAAGTCAAATTGATGCTCACATCCGCTGCATTTTTATCATATAGGTTTATCTAATCGGATTTTTTTTTTAGAAATTTATAGATTTCCTTTAGCTTGCAGGGTTTTTCCACAATGTCTCTAGTAAATCTAGGAATCTTCGAGCGTTTTAGAATTTTCCGGTAATTACTTTTCTAGATTCTATATTTTTCTGAACTTTGTAAGTTTTTGTTATCTTTTTCTAATTTTATGGATAGCAAAAGTTTTAATACAATATCCTGCAGAATTTCTAAATTTAAAAAAAAATTTTTTTTTTTCTTTTACAGTTTCTTGCTTTATCTAATCAGATTTTTTCTTAGAGATTTATATAATATTTCTGCCTAAATTTGTAATTTCAAAAAAATAGCATTTTCTAGTGTTCTATCCATTAAATCAGCATATAATATCATTGAATAGCCATATACGAAATCAGAAATATCGTTAATAAAAATAGAAAATATTAGAGGTCCTAGGATTGATCCCTGAGGAACCCCGAACACAATGTTGCGAAAAGACGAGAAATTGTTCAAGACGCATAATCTTCTGCCGCTTAAGAATGATCTTAGAAGTTTAGATATTTTCCATCGGAAACCCATTGATTTTGCTTTTTCAATGATTAATGATTAATTCTAGATAGTCGAAGGCCTTAGTCAAGTCAAAACAGGGACCAGCTACATGCACACCTTTATCCAAGCTTTTGTATACATGATCGATATAGACATGTGCTTCACTCTCAGTTGACCTAGCCTCTCTAAATCCATGCTGTAGTTCAAAAAATAAATTGAATTTGTTTAGGAATTCGGCCATTCTAATATAAATGGCTTTTTCTAATATTTTGATAATGCATTTTGGATTGACACGAGTCTATAATTATCAAAATTATTTCTATAATTTCTTTGTAAATAGATAATACCAGTGCAACTTGAAGCTAAAGCTTCTGCAGCTCTATTTCTGGATGTGCAGAAAGCTTTTGACTCTGTCTGGCATCGAGGCTTATTGTACAAGTATCACCTCATAAATATTCCTTCTAGTATCATTTTTATCATTAAACCACATTTCTCTAGTAGATTAAAAGCAAAAAAATCACAACTATTTCTCTTCTTGTTTTACTCCCCCTTAAAAGTCAATTGACTTCTAAATTGTGTTATTCAAAGAAGTGGTGGTAGAGCTTATCTTATCGCCAGTGCTGCTGCAATCACAGACGCCCACTGCTGGTGGTTGAATATTTATTTCGATTTATTTAGCTTCGTAAATACAATTTTTCCACACTCAAAGTTTCCCTGAAAAGTGCGGGTTTCCAACAATTATATCATACGTAAATATTAGTACAGCTTTCTACAAACGTATTCATCTCTCATACTCGATACAATTGATGGTGCAATATGGGCGTGGCGTGTGAAATCAAATTAAATACATAACGAATAAATTATGTATTTTCTAAAGGATTTCTAAAGGAAGATCAATAAAATTTTGTTATTAGCTGTTTTTTGAAACTGTGCTGACTAGTCTGATTTCTATGCCAAAATAAACTACAAACTGGTTAAGAGTATACCAGCTTGTAGTTTATTTTGGCATAGAAACGTAAATAAATATTTTGCATATCCGATTATAAATAATATTATTAGTTTCCTTATAATATTGCTTTACGTAATATGTAAAATTGTCTGCAATAAAGATGTTTGCACATATAATATTATTATAATATAAATTTCACAGTTTTACGGTCCTTTAATATCGTCGAAATGGTCATATTTTCCGGAAAGAGGTCAGTTTACGGAAGGGCCTGTTTGTACGTTCATTCACGGGGTGAGAAATTGTAAGCTCTAGTGAGATTGCATCATTCGCGTGGGTAACGACGACTCCAAACCACCAACTGGTATTGCGTCATAATACTTGAAGGGCTGACACAATGGATGAATCATAATTCATATTCAAAAGTCCGGAAATGTCGCGTTTACGTTTATAAGGAGGTTCGATGATGTATGGAAAATATTTTAATTAAATTAAAAATAAAACGTCAACGATTGTATTGAAACACCGCTAATCTTACAATTTGTGAAGACCTACTTAAGATAATGTATTAAGTATTAAATATAAAATTTATTTGAGTTTTAATTTGAAAGAAATAATTGAAATAATACCTCGCAAACAATAATATGATACCAATTTTTTATGGTGCTTCTCTTCTTGTTCATTGGCCATCCGTCCGTCAGTGAATGCCATTGTCACTCCTATGATGACAACAAAGTTTATTGTAGGAAACAATGATAAGGCCGGGGGCTGTATTTGTTTTGATTTATTTTTCTGGAAATTAGTTGATCTCAAAAAGAATTTTTTTCGTTTTCGTTTCCTACCTCTCTTTCTACAGCTAAATTCTTGGATTTTTGTACTAAGCTTCCCTAGTTAGGTAATAAGGTATTTATGTTGAACGCTTGAAGCCATAACTTTGTGATACATATTGAATCAGGAACTTTATCAAATGATAAAACTTACTTTGTTAATATCACACACCCACAATAAAGACCGTGTGTGATATTAACAAAGTAAGTTTTATTTATCATTTGATAAAGTTCCTGATAAGATATTTAGTTTGAAAAATATGCAGATAAACTAAACTATTCATTCACTAGGCCAATGAATAGATTCTAGAGGTGGGTCAAAATCTCGCTATGGCAATGCGAAGGTAATTGAGGTAGGCCAAGAGTGCGCTACGTTAATTAAGTATAAAATTATTATTTAAGAAATACACCATGAAATTAATACAATAGTTTTGAAATTCGTTAGTAAATTAATTTAGTAAATGTCTCTTAAATGTTTAACTGAATTTGGAGGGTAGGTTAGAAGTACTGAAACATATTATTATGTATTATTTATTTTATCCAAGATGCTAACAAAAGTATTCCAATTATATACATAATCATTCTTTACAAAAAATTCGATCGCACTTGAAAAGGCTTCAATTCACAAAAAAATGTGTTCTTCTATTCTCACCCTCTATTCGTCTGGCAAAATTTCTGCTCCACGAAGACTTTCTTGATAATTATTTATCAAATGATTTGGAACATTGATTTCGTGAACATTGTATTTGTATTTGTATTTATTTATTTATCCAACATGCTTACACAATTCTTCCTAAATAAAACATTGAAGAATTTTAAATAATAAGATCAAACTGCCCACAAAGATAAATGTTCAGCCTGATCGGACAGAAATGCAGAGAAAGGAGTTAAAAAATGTAATTATTGAAATGAAATCAAAGGACGATCCCAACCTATACATTCGTTTTGTTAACAATAAACCGACAATAGCGCGTAAACCTATTCCTGCAAAAAAACTAGTTAGGGCCAACTCAAATACAGAATTATGTTTCTTCTATCAAAATGTCAGAGGTGTCAATACTAAAACAAATATGTTCTACAATAATGTATCAGGCACAAATTATGACATAATTCTGTTAACGGAAACATGGATTAAAGAAGGGGTCTTAAACACTGAACTATTTCCGAGTCACTATAATGTTTATCGCTGTGAACGCCCTGGAAATAAGAAAGGAGGGAGAGTGTTGATTGCAACCAGAAACGCATTCATCACTGAACAATTGCACATAAATGGAACTATACATTCTGCTAAACTGGTTATCGTTAAATTAATGTATGCATCTGAAGAATTGATAGTCGCCTGCGTTTATATTCCACCTGCCTCAAATTTAGATGTATTTAATTCTGTATATGAACAATTGGAAGATCTACATTATAAATATGATAATTTAGTTATTTTTGGCGATTTCAATATTAGTCAATACTATAATTTTGAGAACTCATCTGATGTATATAATCTGGCGTTACATAATTTTCTTGAATTTTGTAGTCTAAATCAACATAACAACATTTTGAACAGCCATGAAAAAATTATTGATCTTATTATTTCATCTGATAATGTCTCGTGTGACCTGACAGAAGATCCGGAATCATTAGTTCCTCAAGACCCTCATCATCTATCATTACTTTGTGTGATATCTATTAAAACTCTCCATACTGATAAGTTCATCACAAATGATAATCATAGATATAATTTTAGAAAAGCGAACTTGCCTAACTTATATGATGATATTTTGTTGTTGGAGTGGGACGCATTATATACATTAGAGGATATCGATCAGGCATGTGAATTCTTATATTCTCAGCTTTATTGTGTTATCGATAAGCATGTTCCGAAATTTTGTAGAAACTCTAATAGATGTAATTTTCCACCTTGGTTTGATAACGATATTATCTCAGGATTAAAACTAAAACATAAACTTAGAATAAAATATTTGAAAAATAAGACAGACATTAATGAATTAAATTTTATTATTGCAAGAAAATCATTAAAACTTAAAATACAAAGTGCTCGTAATAATTACATTAAATCTTGTGAATCAAACATAACAGATGGTCCAACTAAATCTTGGGGATATGTGAAGTTAATGAAATCATCTACGAGAATACCTGGTAATATGGTATATAAGGATTCAATATTAGCAACTTCGAATTCCATTGTTGATGGTTTCGCAACACATTTCAGCTCTATCAATAGTAATTATCAACCGGCAGATAACGTTAACAAATCATCTATAAATTTATCTATTTTGGGCGATTTCTTCACTGATGAAGCCACTGTTTTTAAACATACTAGAAGATTAAAAGCAAAATGGACTTCAGGTATTGACCTTATACCATCAGGCCTATTGAAGGATTGTGCTGCAACCCCAAACCACTAGCATTCATCTTTAACCTGATACTATCCACAGGCGTATTTCTAAATTTGTGGAAGAAGGTTAGAGTATGTCCTGTTTTCAAATCTGGGAATAAGATGAATGTAGAAGACAATAGACCGATCTCAATACTTTCAAACTTTTCAAAGGTTTTTGAAAGTATTTTGAGTGAACATGTGTTATGGAATGTACGTAGCAGTTTATCACAACATCAATATGGATTTTTATCTAGGAGATCGACAACTGGTAACCTTTTTAACATCACACAAGTAATTTCCACCAACTTAGACGACAGCTTCCAAACAGATGTTATATATACAGATATGTCGAAGGCATTTGACCGCATGGATCAAGCCACTTTGTTAAACAAACTTAGCTCCTATAATATCAATAACAATATAATTAACGTTATCAATTCATATTTGTCTGATCGAATACAAATAGTGGAATATGAAGGCACACAGTCATTTACTTTTGTCGCCACATCCGGTGTGCCCCAAGGATCAAATCTTGGACCGCTTTTGTTTTCACTTTTTGTAAATGATATAGGCAACTCCATTCATTCTTCATTTGTACTATATGCAGATGATTTAAAAATCTTTAGGAAAATTGAAAACGACGCTGACTGTATAATCCTCCAAAACGACCTTAAAACATATGTGACTGGTGCCATTCTAATGGCTTATTATTAAATACCAAGAAGTGCTGCGTTATGACATTCTCAAGAAAAGTGAATACTATCCATCATGATTATTCTATACACGGTGATTCTTTACAGAGAGTAAATCGGTTTAAAGATCTCGGCATTATGTATGACTCTAATCTCACATTTAATGATCATGTAGGTAAAATTGTTAATGAGTGTTATCGTACTCTTGGATTCATTATAGGAAATAGTAAGTCGTTTACATCTATCGATGCGCTAATATCTCTCTATTCTGCTTATATATGTATTAAACTGTAGTATTGCTCCGTCATCTGGCCACCGCAATACGCTAAATATATTGGGTTGCTTGAGAGCGTTCAACTCAAGTTCTTAAAATATCTTTATTTTATCAAGCATAAAAGATACCCAGAAAGAACTGTCAGCTATTCCAGTTTATTAAGTGAGTTTAAGTTCATTTCGATAAGTGATAGGCATAAGCGTATATCATGTTTGTATCTGATTAACAATTTTACTGATGATACCCCTGCTTTGGAGCTAGTCAGTTTTCATGTACCTAGGCTTGCGAATAGGACATGTTATACTTTTTCTTATAGCACTCCCCATACTTCTCACCATAGCAACTCTCCATTATATAAATTATATAAGTCATATCATAGTGTACAATACAATGCCGATATTTTTGGTGATTCACTCACCGCATTTACCAACATATAAATGAATGTTTTATTGCATAACTATGGCTACTTTAGTTTTGTTTGTGTTATTATTTAAAAATAAATCAGAACAAGCTATTTCAAATAATAAATGTTCTACACCGAGTAATAATAAAACCCAAAATAGTCATAACATCGTTAGCATGGTTTCTACTAGAAAACAATAACATATAAAACCATTAGTCATAATTGCTGACGGAGCATCTGATTTTGGGTTTCAATCAAGCGTAATTAAGAAAAAATGGCTACATATTTATAGGGTTCAGCCAAATGTTGATCCAAAAGCCATTGCCAACCACGCAAAGAAGTTATTAGGTGGGAATGCCGTTGTCAAATGCTTCAGATTGGTGAACTCTGAGAAGTCATTACTTGATGCGTCGAAATGGCCGCAAGGTATCGCAATTAAAGAATTTGCTCCTCTTCGTCATCACAATTTTCGAATAGAAAAGCCGCCAACAAGCCAAAGTTAGAATCTACTGGTCTATCTGTATTCTATCAAAATGTTAGAGGACTAAGAACAAAATTATTTGATTTCTATAATGCTGTTTTGGCAAATGACTTTGATGTCATTTGTATTTCTGAATCATGGTTAAATTACGATATACGAGATAATGAAGTTATCGACAACCGTTACACTATATATCGCTGTGATCGTGATAATACCACATCAACAAATTCTAGAGGCGGTGGCGTCTTTATTGGAGTAAATTGGAAGTTAAGCTCTAGTGGTTTCCGAAAATCGTGAAGAAATTTGGGTGTCTATCAACGACCAGAATATAATTGGTTGTATCTACATTCCTCCGAGATCAGCTGTTGAGATGTATGCCGGACATATTAGCGCAATATCTGAAATCATTGAACAACATGCTTTTGCTTGGAGATTACAACCTACCGGAAGTAAAGTGGATCATCGAGGATGAATGTGTCGGATATTTACCAATAAATACGGTTAGTGAAAGTGCGTGGTAATATGAGTGGCGGTTTTTATCAGTTTAACTCCTTTATTAATAATAGCGGAAACATTTTAGACCTTGCTTTTTCTAATGTCCCCGCTGTAAATTGTTCGATCTCTGATCCATTGGTGAAGTGTGACATTTATCATCCACCGTTATTAATAGATTTTTATATTCCCAGCAGTTTATCAACATTAGGTGAATCATTTCACTATAATTTCTCTAATGCTGATATGGTAGGCTTAAGTAATTATATTAGCAGCTTTGGCTGGGTAAATTTCTTTAAGAGTCTCTCATTAGAACATGATTTGATACATTGTACAAAATTCTATAGCAGGCAGTTAATTGTTATGTCTCCAACGAAAGAAATTAAAATCATATTTTCCTGGTTGGTTTTCAAAATCTTTAATAAGTATAATTAAAGAAAAGTGGAGAGCTCACAGAAATTTTAAACGGTCAGGTTCTAGAAATGACTAGGCAATTTTTTCTAATTTACGAGCTGTCTGTAAGAACTATAGTTAAGGACCACATAATTTATATCGAGGACGTTGAGACGAGTATACATTATAACATCAACTTTTGGAAATATTGTAAATCAAAAAATTGGAGTTGCAGAGGTCTTCCATCTAGCATGACGTACGGAACCCTTGTCGCTAACTCGGATTCAGGTATAGCGCCCTAATATTTATTCTGTGCTTGTTTTGGATCGCGAATAAACCAAAAAAATTGGAAATCTTCCCTAGAAGAATGCCCTGAAGGACAAAAGAAATAATCTAGGGTACGAGTAGAAGATCATTTTGCAAGTGAATTCTATTGTATTGAATGAAATAAAGTATCAAACTATGAAGCTATTTGTTATACCATATTAGCCAAAAAAGCTATCTACAGGGTTTTCCTGCTTAATAGAAGAAGTACTTCTTTTAAATCATCGATTTAGATTGATTAAGAGGAGATCATCTATTTCAGGACTTTCCCTATTTGCATTTTTAGCTTTGAAATTTCTGATTCTTTGGATGGACTATTTGCGAATTATTTTCAAAATTCATATTCTTATCATACTACAATTGGTCCTGAAGTTATTAATTCCAGTGATATAATATTCAATACTTTACAATTTAGTGAGACATATGTTTTAGAATGCCTATCTGAAATTAAAAACGGTTCTATACCTGGTCCTGCTTTAATAAAAGGATTGCATCTGCTTTGTCTTTATCTCTTACTAAATTATTTAACCGTTCACTCAGAGATGGATTCTTCCCATCTCTTTGGAAGCGTTTCTACACTGTCCCGGTTTTTAAAGCAGGCTTAAAGAAATTTGTAAACAATTACAGAGCAATAGTTATTCAATCATGTTTTCCTAAATTGTTAGATAAGTTGGTTGCGAAGTTTATGTTAAAAATTTTTAAGCCACTGGTATGTGAGCAACAAAGTGGTTTTTTCCATCACGATCTACAGCTTCCAACTTGTTTATATATTCAAATTTTATTACCGATGCAATGGAAGAAGGTACAGTGGTAGACTCAATCTATACCGATTTTAGTAAAGCGTTCGACAAAGTTAGTCAGTGCAGACTTGTATACAAACTCCGTATTATTATTATTATAATTCTCTAATTTTCATTTTCAATAAAGTATTACTTATGTAATATTGAACTATCGGTGTTTTTGCTGCGTTCATTATTCCTTAATTTATTTTTTGTTGGCAGATAAGATTTCCGTATTGAAATTACGTGATTGTTTCTTAGTAATAAAATTTTACGCAATTCTTTGCGCCAAACTCGTTCTTTTCGGTTTTTACGATTAGAGTGGTATATTATTAATAAGCAGAGACCAAAAATGAATAAATAAATAAATTGTTTGACACTGGCGGCGTTTATTTTGCGATACATAAATGAGCACCCATGAAATTCTGATCTGTTTTATCGAAATTTTCAGAAGACTCATGTTTTTAGCTGTGAAATTTGTAGCACAAACATGTTAACTCTAATAATATAATGTCCGAAATTCAGTCGCTTTTTGAAGCAAAATTAGGGCAAAATGGGAATTAGTAGTTTGATCAGCTGAAGATCTTAAAATGCAGCATTGGGCTGAAGTGGAAGAACATCTGCATAGTGGACTCTCCCCAGATCTTTTAGGTCAAAATTATAAATACATATTTGCATCTATATAATTTATTTATTCCAAGAAGATTAAGAAATAATAAATACAAATACAAATATTTTGTATTACTCTGAGGTATAGTATCCTGTGCTTCCCAAAATCTATTTTTAAAGAGATTCTACACTGTTTGAGGACTGCTGAAGATCATTTATTTTCGATATTACCATATCCCAGGAGATCTTCTTCTATGGCAGTGTTTGTAAAGAAAATTTCAAATTGCTTCTTTCTTCAAAATGTCATCTAACCAATTTGCAACTATCACGAATCTACAAAAAAATCGAGATTCCCCATTACAGATAATTTAATTCTTTTGTACTTTCTCCAAAAACTCATCTAACCAATCTGCAACTCTCATGAACCTACAAAAAAATCGAGATTCTCCATTACAGATATGTTAATTCTTTTGTACTTTCCAATGCACCATTTTGTTATATTTCTCGTAAAATCACTATTCATCAGTGATAGCCTATAGTAAGAGTTAAACAAAAGGTATTATTTGAATTTAAAAAAATGGA
Source organism: Ontholestes murinus (assembly GCA_963969525.1). Classification (NCBI taxonomy): domain Eukaryota; kingdom Metazoa; phylum Arthropoda; class Insecta; order Coleoptera; family Staphylinidae; genus Ontholestes; species Ontholestes murinus. The sequence continues at coordinate 9,473,930 of OZ018390.1, forward strand.
TTCTTCATTTAATAGATATTTGTTCTGCTACTCTCTTGATGGAACCAAATTTTCAAATTGGGAGAAGTAAAACTCTTGTTATGTTCCATTTCTTAGAGTTCTACTTCACCCAATTAAAAATTTTTCGATACGTGGTTGATGAGAAAATTTGATCAACAAAATCTAAAGCTCTTTAATAACTATGGATTTTGTTGATCAAATGATTACAATTTAACTGTGGCGAGTAATTGTTTAAAAAATGGAAATTCTAAGAATTATCAATCTTTAATTAGGGATAAGTTTGCCCAAAGTAAAAGTGATTCGATTTAAATTGTTTTTTTCTTCTTTTTCTATAGTGCAGAAACGAAGTTTTATAATTAATCTATTATAGCATTCACTTTTCTAACATTTCACATGAGTATCTATGTAACTATATAAATTATAATAATTAATAGTGAGAAAAATAAAAAAAAATTTATGAGCATTTCTGCACTTATTTTTATATATAAATTATCTCTATGTGTAATCTTTGTAAATGAAGAATCATTTTCCTAAAGTACATTAATTTTATTTATAGGATAAGAAAATAAATTGAATTATTATTTACAGGTGCAATTGAAATATTCCAAATTTACTTTTACACACCGACTTTACATAAAACAATTTTATAAATACACAGTGCAATACATTACATAACCCAAAACCAATTAAAAAGTTTCTAATCCATTGCACACATACAGACACTTATTGCTTAATAATAATCTGCTGATAATTACTTGATTGGTTTCACTAATTTACCGGACAAAACATCGCGTTGCCCGTGACCTTTGAGCCCGGATTTATTGGTGGATTTAGGAATGTGACAGACACAAAAATTCATTACAAACCTGATTTGTACTGCATATATGTGGTGACACATTTTATTTCGAACTATTGCTGGTTTGTTATTTCTTTTTACTTTTTATTATTAACAACATGTCAAAATCATGGTAAACAATTCCCAGAGATTTGATTGTGACCTATGACTCAGTTCTAATTTTACTGAAATTGTTCGTTGTGTTTACCAATGTGTTGATACTTGGATTATTGTGCAACTTGTTTGAATAATTTGTGAACATCAGGAATGCGATGTTTACCGCAAGAAAAAATATTCTTTACATAGAAATATAGTAAATCTAAACGATATCAGATAAACATTATTTACAATATTCGATTGATCTAAAAATTGCAAAAAAGTATTTAAAAAAATGCATAAAGAGAATGGCCAATTCAGTGTAAAAAAAAATCAATTCAATTTTATTTGGGAGCTTTCAAGTCTTATCCAAAGAGTTTAACAAGTCGGAATTTATAAACATCATACCACTGACGTTTATAAATTCCGACTTGTTAAACTTTTTGGATAAGACTTGAAACAGTATTTTGTAAACAATATCGTAATTTATTATACATAAAACCTTGAGACGTACAAGGGATGAAAATTGGTAGGCGGTGGATGTTTATTTAATCAATAAATTATATTCTAATTAAATGAATATAATTAAATACATTCAGAAACTTATGTTAAAATTAATTAAAACAAATTAATTTTAATACGCGCAGCAATAAATATCTCAAACCTTTATTCGAACAATTTAATCCCGAATGCGCGTATCGACCTGTTGAGAAAACCGTAAAGTGTTAAACACCGAGGGATTCTTCTGTACACCGAACATAATCCCCGTGTTTTTGTCGAGACCGCGTCAACCCATTAACTATTCAATCCCTTCCAACTCCAACCGGCGTCCCTTTTGGCCGCTGTGAATGATGCAATAATCTAAAGGGGTTGCAACTCCAGACGGAACGTATGAACCTACCCCTTCCTCCTCCCCCTTCGCCGCTGACGCAATTTTGGATGGTATTTCTCTATTGTTAACATTTCAAAAGTGTTCTCGTGCTAAACAACGACAGCTTCAAATTGCATGACGCTACGTTTTTATTGTTTTGTATTTCCTAAGACGTATTTGTGTTTAAAATTTTATACGTGCTTGCTTAATACCATGATAAATAGAGCAAATATATTTATTATCGTAATATTAAAGGCTATAGATCTAAAAATGACTCATTTATTTCTTTTCACTAATTTATATAATTTTCACTAATTTATATAAAGACTGCAAACGTATTGGAGAGTTTAAATAGCTTTAGGTCATTCCTAAGAAACAAAAAAATAAGTACAGTTTAAATCAGTTTATAGCTATAAAATGCATGGCTTATTACAATACTCTTGACTCTAGCCTTGAATGGATTATAATTTGAAGGACTTATTAAAAACTTTAACACTTACTACTACATTCTAAATGGGTCTTATATTGATGTAATACATTTTTGTGGCGAGTTTTATAGGTATTAATTGATAATCAACAAGTCATTGATGTATAAGATCAATAATAATAAAATGTATCCAAGAACTGACCCTTGAGGGATACCTATTGTGTTTGGAGGGGTTTTCTGTATCTGAATACTCACTTGAAGTTCTTGAATACGTAATTCCTGCAAATGAGTTTCTCAAATTATCACACACACATAAAATTAGTATTATTGATACGTATAAAACAAACAATTTATAATAATCCGTTATAGCCGAAAATCACGTAAATTCCAGACTAGTGCATTTGAATGCATTTTGTACAGATTACTCAGCATATAATATATTTACTTAATGAAATGATTACAATGTATTTACATATACGTATACAGAAATAGAACGTACGTTACAAAGGTATCATTGTTACACTATCCCAGGGGGAAATCTGATATCGTACCAATGCTTCAATGCCATGGCGGCACAGAAAGTACATTGTATCGTTTGTAAGATATTGGATATTACTAAATAAGGTTGAAAAACTTCTTACGTTTACTAATAACAATTATTGTCTGTTTAACTAAAATGCAATTTATATTTTAACAGAAATTCTTTAAAACAGTTGTGATGAATGGTAAAAGCTTTATCAGTTCATATCTGAATACTTAATTCATGTACAATGGACACATATAAACAGGTGATTACGTCTGAATTGTTTACATTTTTTTTTAAATTCAATTGCATCGCAATTTTACGTATAAGCAATTAATCATTAGAAATGCGATTTTAATCGTCCGTCACCGCATTCTAGATGCCGCATTCAGCTCGTAAATATGCCATTTTCTAGTTTAATCACATTTCCGAAGCAAGGTCGCAATGACGACCGTCAATAATGCGTCCACTCGAGATGCGACCGACGCCACGCAAAATTGGAAAATGGGAAAGCGGGAAAACGTCAAGAGCAGGGCGGTAGCGTAATTACTTCTCACCGACAAGAAATTTCCAACAATGGACGTTAATTAAAGCCGAACGTAAAAGCGATAGATAGAGAAGAAACGAGCAAAGAAAATATGCATACTTGTTGAATAAAAGCTTAAATTTTAAGTTTCATTCACACTATAATAAATATAAATGAAACGAGTGTCATTCCTCACCGTGATTCAGGGTCTATAACATTAATCCACAACTGTCGTTTTTTTTATATATTTTCTAAAGTGTGAAATCGATAAATATTCAGTCCTGAAACAAGAATATTAAATTTTCAATTTTTACATTTGCAAATTTGGTTTTAAAAATAGTTAGACAAAAGCCAAATACTTTAAATTTTCAAAATCTACTCATTATTAATTGTACTTCAAAAAATATAAACAATTACAGACATACCTTCTGCAGATTCCAAAATATTCAACCCTTAATCTTCAGGATTAAATTTTCAATGTACGCACTTTCAAATTCGATTTCAAAGTAATAAAACAAAAGCAATCGACTTTAAATTTTCAAAATCCACTCCTAACTGATCGTGCTTCCAAAAATAGAAATAATTACAAATATTTCGCATACAACTACCAAAATATTCAACCCTGAAAGAAGAACATTAAATTCTCAATTTTCACATTTTCAAATTTAGTTTTAAAAATAGTAAAACGAAAGCAAAATACTTAAAATTTCTAAAATCCACTTTTCACTGATTGTACTTCAAAAAATATAAACAATTACAAACATCCCTTCTGCAGATTTGAAAATATTCAACCCTTAATCTTCAGGATTAGATTTTCAATCTTCACACTTTTAAATTCGATTTTAAAATAGTAAAACAAAAGATAAGGACTTTAAATTTTCAAAATTCACTCCTAGCTGATTGTGCTTCTAAAAATAGAATTAATTACAAATATTCCTCATACAATTACCAAAATATTCAACCCTGAAACAAGAATATTAAATTTTCAATTTTCACATTTTCAAATTTAGTTTTAAAAACAGTTAAACAAAAGCTAAATACTTAAAATTTTCAAAATTCCACTCATCACTGATTGTACTTTAAAAAATATAAACAATTACAAACATCCCTTCTGCAAATTCCAAAATATTCAATCCTTAATCTTCAGGATTAGATCAATCTTCACACTTTTAAATTCGATTTTAAATAGTAAAACAAAAGCAACGGACTTTAGATTTTCAAAATCTACTCCTAAATGATCGTGCTTCCAAAAATAGAAATAATTACAAATATTCCTCATACAACTACCAAAATAATCAGCCCTTAAACAAGAATATTAAATTTTCAGTCTTTACATTTTCAAATTTCGTTTTAAAAATGGTTAAACAAAAGCCAAAAACTTAAAAGTTTCAAAATCCACTCATCACTAATTGTACTTCAAAAAATATAAACAATTACAAACATCCCTTCTGCAGATTTCAAAATATTCAACCCTTAATCTTCAGGATTAGATTTTCAATCTTCACACTTTTAAATTCGGTTTTAAAATAGTAAAACAAAAGCCATCGACTTTAAATTTTCAAAATCCACTCCTAACTGACCGTGCTTCCAAAAATAGAAGTAATTACAAATATACCTCATACAACTACCAAAATATTCAACCCTGAAAGAAGAATATTAAATTTTCAAACTACATTTACAAATTTGGTTTTAAAAATAGTTATACAAAAGCTAAATACTTAAAATTTTCAAAATCCATTCATCACTGATTGTACCTCAAAAAATATAAACAATTACAAACATCCCTTCTGCAGATTCCAAAATATTCAATCCTAAAACTTCAGGATTAGATTTTCAATTTTCACACTTTTAAATTCGATTTTAAAATAGCAAAACAAAAGCAGCGGACTTTAAATTTTTAAAATCTACTCCCAACTGATTGTGGTTCCAAAAATAGAAATAATTAGAAATATTCCTCACAAAACTACCAAAATATTCAGCCCTGAAACAAGAATATTAAATTTCCAATCTTCACATTTTCAAATTGCGTTTTAAAATGGTTAAACAAAAGCCAAATTCTTAAAATTTTCAAAATCCACTCATCGCTAATTGTACTTCAAAAAATATAAACAATTACAAACATCCCTTCTGCAGATTCCAAAATATTCAACCCTTAATCTTCAGGATTAAATTTTCAATCTTCACACTTTTAAATTCGATTTTAGAATGGTAAAACAAAAGCAATCGACTTTAAATTTTCAAAATTCACTCCTAACTGATTATACTTCAAAAAATAGAAATTATTGTAAATATTTCTCATACAACTACCAAAATATTCAACCCTGAAACAAGAATATTAAATTTTCAATCTTCACATTTTCAAATTTGGTTTTAAAAATGGTTAAACAAAAGCCAAAAACTTAAAAGTTTCAAAATCCACTCATCACTGATTGTACTTCAAAAAATATAAACAATTACAAACATCCCTTCTGCAGATTTCAAAATATTCAATCCTTAATCTTCAGGATTAGATTTTCAATCTTCACACTTTTAAATTTGATTTTAAAATATTAAAACAAACGCCACAGATTTTAAATTTTGAAAATCCAGTTCTAACTGATTCTACTTCAAAAAGGAGAAATAATTACAAATATTCTTCATACAACTAACAAAATATTCAAACCTGAAATAAGAATATTAAATTTTCAATCTTCACATTTTCAAATTTGGTTTTAAAAATGGTTAAACAAAAGCTAAATACATAAATTTTCAAAATCCACTCATCACTGATTGTACTTCAAAAAATATAAACAATTACAAACATCCCTTCTGCCGATTTCAAAATATTCAACCCTTAATCTTCAGGATTAGATTTTTAATCTTCACACATTTAAATTCGATTTTAAAATAGTAAAACAAAAGCCACGGACTTTAAATTTTCAAAATCTACTCCTACCTGATTGTGCTTCCAAAAATAGGAATAATTACAAATATTCCTCATACAACTACCAAAATATTCAGCCCTGAAACAAGAATATTAAATTTTCAATCTTCACATTTCAAAATTTAGTTTTAAAAACAGTTAAGCAAAAGCCAAATACTTAAAATTTTCAAAATCAACTCCACTGATTGTACTTAAAAATATAAACAATTACAAATATCCCTTCTGCAGATTCCAAAATATTCAACCCTTAATCTTCAGGATTAGATTTTCAATCTTCACACTTTTAAATTCGATTTTAAAATAGTAAAACAAAAGCAATCGACTTTAAATTTTCAAAATTCACTCCTAACTGATTATAATTCAAAAAATTGAAATTATTGTAAATATTTCTCATACAACTACCAAAATATTCAACCCTGAAACAAGAATATTAAATTTTCAATCTTCATATTTTCAAATTTAGTTTTAAAAACAGTTAAACAAAAGCTAAATACTTAAAATTTTCAAAATCCACTCATCACTGGTTGTACTTCAAAAAATATAAACAACTACAAACATCCCTTCTGCAGATTTCAAAATATTCAACCCTTAATCTTCAGGATTAGATTTTCAATCTTTACACATTTAAATTTGATTTTAAAATAGTAAAACAAAAGCCACCGACTTTAAATTTTCAAAATCCACTCTAAAATGATTGTGCTTTAAAAATAGAAATAATTACAAATATTCCTCATACAACTACCAAAATATTCAGCCCTGAAACAAGAATATTAAATTTTCAATCTTTACGTTTCCAAATTTGGTTTTAAAAACAGTTAAACAAAAGCCAAATACTTAAAATTTTCAAAATCCACTCATCACTGATTGTACTTCAAAAAATATAAATAATTACAAACATGTCTCCTGCAGATTCCAATATATTCAACTTATAATCTTCAGTATTAGATTTTCAATCTTCGCACGTTTAAATTCGATTTTAAAATAGTAAAACCAAAGCAATCGACTTTGAATTTTTAAAATTCACTCCTAACTAATAATGCTTCAAAAAATAGAAATAATTGTAAATATTGCTCATACAACTACCAAAATATTCAACCCTGAAAGAAGAATATTAAATTTTCAATCTTCACATATATAAATTTGGTTTTAAAAATGGTTAAACAAAAGCAAAAATCTAAAAGCTTCAAAATCCACTCATCACTGATCGTACTTCAAAAAACTTAAACAATTACAAACATCCCTCCTGCAGATTCCAAAATATTCAACTCTTAATCTTTACTATTAGATTTTCAATCTTCGCACTTTTAAATTCGATTTTAAAATAGTAAAACAAAAGCAACGGACTTTAAATTTTCAAAATCTACTCCTAACTAATTGTACTTCCAAAAATAGTAATAATTACAAATATTCCTTATGCAACTACCAAAATATTCAACCCTGAAACAAGAATATTAAATTTTCAATCTTTACATTTTCAAATTTGATTTTAAAAATGGTTAAACAAAAGCCAAAAACTTAAAAGTTTCAAAATCCACTCATCACTGATTGTACTTTAAAAAATATAAACAATTACAAGCATTCCTTCTGCAGATTTCAAAATATTCAACGCTTAATCTTCAGGATTAGATTTTCAATCTTCACACATTTAAATTCTATTTTAAAATAGTAAAACAAAAGCCAAGAACATTAAATTTTCAAAATCCAGTCCTAACTGATTGTTCTTTCAAAAATAGAAATAATTACAAATATTCCTCATACAAATATAAAAATATTCAGCCCTGAAACAAGAATATTAAATTTTCAGTCTTTACATTTCCAAATTTGGTTTTAAAAATAGTTAAACAAAATCCAAAACTTAAAATTTTTAAAATCCACTCATCACTGATTATGCTTCAAAAAATATAAACAATTGCAAACATCCCTTCTGCAGATTCCAAAATATTCAACCCTTAATCTTCAGGATTAGATTTTCAATCTTCATACTTTTAAATTCGATTTTAAAATAGTAAAACAAAAGCTACGGACTTTTAATTTTCAAAATCTACTCCTAACTGATTGTGTTTCCAAAAATAGAAATAATTACAAACATTCCTCATACAACTAACAAAATATTCAGCCCTGGAACAAGAATATTAAATTTTCAATCTTTACATTTCCATATTTGGTTTTAAAAATGGTTAAACAAAAGCCAAAAACTTAAAATTTTTAAAATCCACTCATCACTGATTATGCTTCAAAAAATATAAACAATTCCAAACATCCCTTCTGCAGATTCCAAAATATTCAACCCTTAATCTTCAGGATTAGATTTTCAATCTTCACACTTTTAAATTCGATTTTAAAATAGTAAAACAAAAGCCATCGACTTTAAATTTTCAAAATCCACACTTAACTGATCGTGCTTCCAAAAATAGAAATAATTACAAATATTCCTCATACAAATATAAAAATATTCAGCCCTGAAACAAGAATATTAAATTTTCAATCTTCACATTTTCAAATTTAGTTTTAAAAACAGTTAAACAAAAGCTAAATACTTAAAATTTTCAAAATCCACTCATCACTGATTATACTTTAAAAAATATAAACAATTACAAACATCCCTTCTGCAGATTTCAAAATATTCAACCCTTAATCTTCAGGATTAGATTTTCAATCTTCACACTTTTAATTCGATTTTAAAATTTTAAAACAAACGCCACGGATTTTAAATTATCAAAATCTACTCCTAACTGATTGTGCTTCCAAAAATAAAAATAATTAGAAATATTCCTCATACAACTACCAAAATATTCAGCCCTGAAACAAGAATAATAAATTTTCAATCTTTACATTTACAAATTTGGTTTTAAAAATGGTTAGGCAAACGCGAAATACTTAAAATTTTTAAAATCCACTCATCACTGATTGTACTTCGAGAAATATAAACAATTACAAACATCCCTTCTGTAGATTCCAAATATTCAACCCTTAATCTTCAGGATTAGATTTTCAATTTTCACACATTTAAATTCGATTTTAAAATAGTAAAACTAAAGCAATCGACTTTAAATTTTCAAAATTCACTCCTAACTGATTATGCTTCAAAAATAGAAATAATTGTAAATATTGCTCATACAACTACCAAAATATTCAACCCTGAAAGAAGAATATTAAAATTTCAATCTTCACATTTCCAAATTTGGTTTTAAAAATAGTTAAACAAAAGCCAAATACTTAAAATTTTCAAAATCTACTCATCACTAATTGTACTCCAAAAAATATAAACAATTACAAACATCCCTTCTGCAGATTTCAAAATATTCAACCCTTTATCTTCAGGATTGGATTTCCAATCTTCACACTTGTAAATTCGATTTTAAAATAGTAAAACAAAAGCCAAGCACTAAAAATTTTCAAAATCTAGTCCCAACTGATTGTGCTTCCAAATGTAAAAATAATTACAAATATTCCTATACAACTACCAAAATATTCAACCCTGAAACAAGAATATTAAATTTTCAATCTTCACATTTTCAAATTTCGTTTTAAAAATGGTTAAACAAAAGCCAAATACTTATAATTTTTAAAATCGACTTATCACTGTCTATACTTTAAAAAATATAAACAATTACAAACATCCCTTCTGCAGATTTCAAAATATTCAACCTTAAATCTTCAGAATTAGATTTTCAATCTTCAAACATTTAAATTTTATTTTAAAAAGTAAAACAAAATCTAAGGACTTTAGTTTTTCAAAATTCACTCCTAACTGATTGTGATTCCAAAAATAGAAATAATTGCAAATATTCCTCATACAACTACCAAAATATTCAGCCCTTAAACAAGAATATTAAATTTTCAATCTTAACATTTCCAAATTTGGGTTTAAAAATAGTTAAACAAAAGCCAAATAGTTAAAATTTTCAAAATCCACTCATCACTAATTGTACTTCAAAAAATATAAACAATTACAAACATCCCTTCTGCAGATTCCAAAATATTCAACCCTTAATCTTCAGGATTAAATTTTCAATCTTCACACTTTTAAATTCGATTTTAGAATGGTAAAACAAAAGCAATCGACTTTAAATTTTCAAAATTGACTCCTAACTGATTATACTTAAAAAAATAGAAATTATTGTAAATATTTCTCATACAACTACCAAAATATTCAACCCTGAAACAAGAATATTAAATTTTCAATCTTCACATTTTCAAATTTGGTTTTAAAAATGGTTAAACAAAAGCCAAAAACTTAAAAGTTTCAAAATCCACTCATCACTGATTGTACTTCAAAAAATATAAACAATTACAAACATCCCTTCTGCAGATTTCAAAATATTCAATCCTTAATCTTCAGGATTAGATTTTCAATCTTCACACTTTTAAATTTGATTTTAAAATATTAAAACAAACGCCACAGATTTTAAATTTTGAAAATCCAGTTCTTACTGATTCTACTTCAAAAAGGAGAAATAATTACAAATATTCTTCATACAACTAACAAAATATTCAAACCTGAAATAAGAATATTAAATTTTCAATCTTCACATTTTCAAATTTGGTTTTAAAAATGGTTAAACAAAAGCTAAATACTTAAAATTGTCAAAATCCACTCATCACTAATTGTACTTCAAAAAATATAAACAATTACAAACATCCCTTCTGCAGATTCCAAAATATTCAACCCTTAATCTTCAGGATTAGATTTTCAATCTTCACACTTTTAAATTCGATTTTAAAATAGTAAAACAAAAGCGGACTTTAAATTTTCACTATCCACTCTTAACTGATTGTGTTTACAAAAATATAAATAATTACAAATATTTTTATACAACTACCAAAATATTCAGCCTTGAAACAAGAATATCAAATTGTCAATCTTTACATTTTTAAATTTAGTTTTAAAAATAGTTAAACAAAAGCAAAATACTTAAAATTTTTAAAACCCACTCTTCACTGATTGCACTTCAAGAAATATAAATAATTACAAATATCTCTTCTGCAGATTTCAAAATATTCAACCTTTAATCTTCAGAATTAGATTTTCAATCTTCACACTTTCAAATTCGATTTTTAAGTAGTAAAACAAAAGCAATCGATTTTAAATTTTCAAAATCGACTCCAAACTGATTGTGCATCCAAAAATAGAAATAATTACAAATATTCCTCATACAACTACCAAAATATTCAGGCCTGAAAAAACAATATTAAATTTTCAATTTTTACATTTCCAAATTTAGTTTTGAAAACAGTTAAACAAAAGCAAAATACTTGAAATTTCTAAAATCCACTCTTCACTGATTTTACTTCGAGAAATATAAACAATTCCAAACATCCCTTCTATAGATTCCAAAATATTCAACCCTTAATCTTCAGGATTAGATTTCCAATCTTCACACATTTAAATTCGATTTTAAAATAGTAAACAAAAGCTACGGACTTTAAATTTTCAAAATCCACTCCTAACTGATTGTGCTTTCAAAAATAGAAATAATTACAAATTTTCCTCATTCAACTATCAAAATATTCAACCCTGAAACAAGAATATTAAATTTTCAATCTTCACATTTTCAAATTTGATTTTAAAAATAGTTAAACAAAAGCCAAATACTTAAAATTTTTAAAATCCACTCATCACTGACTGCACTTTAAAAAATATAAACAATTCCAAACAACCCTTCTATAGATTCCAAAATATTCAACCCTTAATCTTCAGGATTAGATTTCCAATCTTCACACTTTTAAATTCGATTTTAAAATAGTAAAACAAAAGCAACGGACTTTAAATTTTCAAAATTCACTCCTAACTGATTGTGCTTTCAAAAATAGAAATAATTACAAATTTTCCTCATTCAACTATCAAAATATTCAGACCTGAAACAAGAATATTAAATTTTCAATCTTCACATTTTCAAATTTGATTTTAAAAATAGTTACACAAAAGCCAAATACTTAAAATTTTTAAAATCCACTCATCACTGACTGTACTTTAAAAAATATAAACAATTATAAACAACCCTTCTGTAGATTCCAAAATATTCAACCCTTCATCTTTAGGATAAGATTTTCAATCTTCACACTTTTAAATTCGATTTTAAAATAGTAAAACAAAAGCAACGGACTTTAAATTTTCAAAATCCACTCCTAACTGATTGTGCTTCCAAAAATAGAAACAAATAGTAACACTCCTCATGCAAATACAAAAATATTCAGCACTGAAACAAAAATATTAAATTTTCAATCTTCACATTTTCAAATTTCGTTTTAAAAATGGTTAAACAAAAGCCAAAAACTTAAAATTTTCAAAATCCACTCATCACTGATTGTACTTCAAAAAAGATAAACAATTATAAACATCTCTTCTGCAGATTCCAAAATATTCAACCCTTAATCTTTAGGATTAGATTTTCAATCTTTGCACTTTTAAATTCGATTTTAAAATAGTAAAACAAAAACAACGGACTTTAAATTTTCAACATCCACTACTATATGATTGTGTTTCCAAAAATAGAAATAATTACAAATATTTCGCATACAACTACCAAAATATTCAGCCCTGAAACAAGAATATTAAATTTTCAATCTTTACATTTCCAAATTTGGTTTTAAAAACAGTTAAACAAAAGCCAAATACTTAAAATTTTCAAAATGCACTCATCACTGATTGTACTTCAAAAAATATAAACAATTACAAACATCCCTTCTGTAGATTCCAAAATATTCAACCCTTAATCTTCAGGATTAGATTTTCAATCTTCACACTTTTAAATTCGATTTTAAAATAGTAAAACAAAAGCAACGGACTTTAAATTTTCAAAATCCATTCCTATATGATTGTGCTTTCAAAAATAGGAATAATTACAAATATTCCTCATTTAATTACCAGAGTATTCAATCCTGAAACATTAATATTAAATTTTCAATCTTTACATTTTCAAATTTGCTTTTAAAAATGGTTAAACAAAAGCCAAAAATTTAAAAGTTTCAAAATCCACTCATCACTGGTTGTACTTCAAAAAATATAAACAATTACAAACATCCCTTCTGCAGATTTTGAAATATTCAACCCTTAATCTTCAGGATTGGATTTTCAATCTTCACACATTTAAATTCGATTATCAAATAGTAAAACAAAAGCAACTGGCTTTAAATTTTTAAAATCCACTCCTAACTGATTGTGCTTTCAAAAATAGAAACAAATAGTAATATTCCTCATGCAAATACAAAAATATTAAGCCCTGAAACAAGAATATTAAATTTTCAATATTTACATTTTCAAATTTCGTCTTAAAAATGGTTAAACAAAAGCCAAATACTTAAAATTTTTAAAATCCACTCCTCACTGATTCTACTTCAAAAATATAAACAATTACAATTTTCTCTTTTGCAGATTTCAAAATATTCAACCCTTAATCTTTAGCATTAGATTTTCGGTTTTCACACTTTCAAATTCGATTTTAAAATAGTAAAACAAACGCCTCGAACTTAAAATTTTCAATATCCACTCCTAACTAATTGTGCTTTCAAAAATAGATATGATTACAAATATTCCTCATATAACTACCAAAATTTTCAGCGCTGAAACATCAACATTAAATTTTGTTCACATGTTCAAATTTTGTGATTAATTTTTTGCAAACCGCGAGGCGATCAGTAATTAAAGTTAATATGTATATGTAGGGTGGGTGGGTGGCCTCTATCCCACCTTCCAGTCAGTAAAACATCATCAAAAATTATTTGAAATTTTTGTATGAATACACAAAAAATGCAATTATTTCGTGTTTGTTTACATTTTACAACTTTTCTTTAAAACCCTCGCTTATGTTTTACTGATCGGAGGGTGGGTTAGAGGCCACACACCCACCCTACATATTCATGCTAACTTAAATTACTAATTGTTGATGGATTATATAACTTCTTTACTTGTTCTATATAGAATTTGAAAAATATTACTTAACTTTTCAAACAGTTTTTTAAAGACATAATTTTCCTTCAGTATGTGCAATAAATTACAAAACCTCTTCTTCTTTCGTATACATAAGAAATAATTCAGTAAAACACTCGCGTATGTTTTGTAGATTGTTGGGTGGGATATTGGCCACCCACCCACCCTACATATATATCAAATTTCAAACTCAAACTCTGCTTATATTTTCAAAACACATCAATACTAACACTACGAATAAATTTTTAGAAACAAAAGCAGTGACAGTGATTGAAGTAGCTGTATATATGTAGGGTGGGTGGGTGGCCACTATCCCACCCTCCAATCTTCAAAACATACGCGAGGGTTGCACTGAATTAATTTTTACCTACGCCAATAAGTGTAATTGTTATAAAAAAATATTTTAAAAATTGTATCTGTCGTAATATTACAATAAAAACCACTGTCTTGTTTTATAAATATTTATTTTAAAGATTTAAAATAGTGATTACGATTACTTCAACTCTTATAACGTATTCCTGCTCCTTTCGCAGAGAACCTTACCGCAAGCCTGCAATTTCACATTCCGCTCACTTCTCGGGAAAATTACACCTGCAAGAACAAACACGACCGGCCTTTATTAAGTTCGAAATGCCCACAGGATCTCTGCAACTGCTAATTACGCACGCAATAGTGGTAGCAATAATCTTGGAAGTTGTGCAAAGCGAAAATCATAATAACATGCTCTCTAGCTAAACAAAAAAAAATAATTAAAATCGTATGCGTACGCGCGTGTGTACTATGCAGGAAATGTTACGTTATCGCCCAGAGAATCAATTATGCATTAATGATTGATTACAAAATATTCACTTGGGGCTTGTTTTGAAATTTAAATTTTCGGCCATGAGTTGTTGTTTCTGGTATTACTACGGGATTTCTTATTTTCTAAAGATTTATTTTCTTCCTTTCAGGTGGGTGCGTATTGTTACGCAGAACTGGGATGTATGATAAGGAAGAGTGGTGCGGATTACGCGTACATCATGGAGACTTTTGGACCATTTTGGGCATTCGTTCGATTGTGGATTGAGTGCATGATCGTAAGGCCTTGTTCACAAGCGATCGTCGCCTTGACATTCAGTGTATACGTTATGAAGCCTTTCTTCCCAGAATGTCAACCACCTGATGATGCGGCCAGACTTTTGGCAGTATGTTGTATATGTAAGTAAACACCTAATCAATTAAATACAATTATATTTTTTTTGGTATTATTTTATGTTTAATGTTTTCAATATGTAAATAAACTGATTCATACGTCCATGTTAATCCTCTAACCAAACAATCTCATTCGGAGAAGAGAGGATGTGAGAAATGGGTGTTATCGAGACGTGGGTTAAACTTAAATACAATGGAAGGCGAATTGCGGCATCGAATTATGCACTTAAATAACAATAATGCAATAAAGTGGACATCATTATCCTATTTATTAGTTAATTTCTACACGCTTTCATTAAACCCACGCAGACGCTCGGCGGTCTCCTTCTTAATGGTCAAGGTCAACAACACTGGGATTAGTGGAAGTGTGTTTAAAAGGCATCTTCCTAATCTGCGATTTATGCCGAAATGATCTCCTCCGGCCGTTTAGTGTTGATGTCCATGGATCGAATAAATCGCTGACTGTCGTTAATAATGTCAACAGACATTAATAATTGTTGACGTGTTAATATATGAATATACATATTTTCTAGCTTCCTGGTGTTGGTGTCGTGATACGATTGTCATGTCATTGGGCGGTATTTATTCATTTTAATAACAGCATAAAACATTACAATTTAAGTAATTGTATTTTATTTTGAATTATGAATCGTCGGGAGTGCATTTAGTTGTTGCGGACAGTTTCCATTATCCTTTCGGCGTAATGCAGAATTAATAGGACCTCGGATACTCCCGGATTTCCCAGAGGGCCCTTTTAAAAAGGAATTAGTCTTTGTTACGGTTCGGTCGAATCAATTGGAAACTTTGCGAAGACGCTGAACGTTCCCAGAGATTTCCTTTGATTGGTCTCTTGAGAAGGACTTTGTGCATTTAATCCTTGCCATAAATAAGGATATTAAAATTAATAAATACGTATGCGTATTGTGTAATTGTTAAGAGTGAGCGAGTAATGGTTATTGGAATTTAACATTGAACATGGTCGAATAAAATTTGTGAAGAAATTTCATTTAATAGTTTCTGGAGAGTTTAAATGTCGTTCAAAGATTAAGCTGATGTCTTGATAGAATAACGTGAGTTGAAAACTCGTGCACTATAGAAATACTTTCATCAGGTTTAATATCAAGCGCCACTTATTCGTCAACTCCTTAATAAAGTTTGGGGTGAATTGAAGTTTGTTTTCCAAGTGAAATATACGGAATCTGACTCCGGTTATGATCACACAATATGCTGATGTTACTAAGAAGCAATAGCAGAGTATTGCAAGTCTAAGGAAGAGTTAATTATTAGTGATTATAACCGGAGTATCCTATGTGTAGATAATATTCAAGGCTGGAGCGAAAGTAGAACCCTGAGGAACACCTACTAATATCTTATGCTCGCTAGAGAAAATGCTGGTGAGAATACAGATGTTCAGTTAGAAAGAAAATCGTGTACAAAATTCTAAACAGATTGTTGCTTTCACTATATTACGTAGGTGCCAAATAGTTATATATAATATTGTTTTATTTGTTTCGTTTCAGGCGTTCTAACTTTCGTTAATTGTTACGATGTTAAATGGGCCACCAGGGTACAAGATGTTTTTACATATGCTAAACTGCTCGCACTGTTCATAATCATCGGAGCTGGAGTATATCAACTGATTAATGGTAATGTATTTTAAAACTTAATTAATTCATAGTATAAAACATAAAGACAATTTTCGTCTTACTAAACCAGTGAAGATAGACAAAATTTGTATGCATTTTTGGTAGTAATTAATTGATTAAACTGCAAAACCGCCGCGTAGGTTTTACTGATTGGAGGGTAAGTCCGAGGCCACCCACCCACCCTACATATATCTATTAATTTTAGATACAACACTGCTGATGATTTTTGCTATTTTAAATCAACGCTTTTACACTTTACTTTCCTGAAAATTAAACGCCGATCAGTGGATGAAGTTAATATACATATGTAGGGTGGATGGGTGGCCACTATCCCGCCCTTAAATTTTGAAACTTACGCGAGAAGATGTGAATTAAAAATTTAATAAAATCAGTTTAGTAATTATACACCTTTTTCATGTTTTTATCTAAATATAATGAATTTGTGGGTGGGTTAAATCCACCCACGTATCTTAAATATTTACATATAGGCTTCAAGCTCTGTTTTTTTAAATTTTACTTTGTAACAAACACTACTTCTTTTAATGCTGTTAAGAAATATAAAGCAACGTTTTAGCTTGAATGAATTAGTATATATAGGGTGGAAATGGAATTCTATATTTAAGGTGGATAAGTGTCTTTTAATCCACCCTTCAGCTAATGCATTTGTCTCAATGGTTTACAAAAATATCCACTACAAATGAAATTATGCATATAAGAAATTTTTTATCGATTTTCTTTCGTAATAATTAATTAATTGAACAGAAAAACCCTGGCGCATGTTTTAGTGATTTAGTGGAGGGTGGTTCCGAGGACACCCACCCACCCTACATATATATATTTATTTTAGGTATAACACCGCTGACGATTTTTGCTACTTTAAATCAACACTTTCAGAGTTTGTTTCTCTGGAAACTTAACGCTGATCAGTGGGTGAGGTTAATATGCATATGTAGGGTGGGTGGGTGGCCACTATCGCACCCTCCAATTTCAAAACTTACGCCAGAAGAAGTGAATTTGGAATTTAATTTAATCGGTTTCATATTTTTTGTCTTTTTCATGTTTTGCCTAAATATTATTAATTGGAGGGTGGGTTAGCGTGCATCCACTAAGTTTAAAGATTCATCTTAAAAGAATCAATTATTTTTGAGATACAGACAGACAGACAGACGACAGAAACACACACACAGACAGAAATTACTGGAATGGTCTCAGTGGATCTCAAAAGGGATATTTCCATGGAAATTTATTTTCTCTTGGTTCTCATTTTGACAATGCAATTAGACAGAACAGCTTTACATATTTTTCTTTGTGTAGAGAAGATCTTTGTTTAACTTGTAACTAAACTTCTGCTTTTAATCAAAGAGATAATTTTTGACAAACTCCAAATCACCAACTTCATAATATGAACCAGGATATCTATGTGTACCTACGTATTACATGTTCGTTATGTTCTACCACGTCTTACAGTTTTCTGATATGATTTACTGTGTCCATTCATTGGAGAAGCTTTATAATGAGCCCTGTTACGACGATCTGAATTGCTGTTGAAGTCTTCAGATCATAAGGCGTTTGTAATTAAAAGTTAAAACTTATCAATGAGATTTATTAGGCCAGGAGTGCTTTATTAAGGTGACAAGCTTGGTTTTCGAATCCTGATTTCTTCTCTCAGAGTTGCCTTTGTGTGAAATCCAAACAGAGAAACAAGACGTTGCTAATAAACTGTCGTTATTGGAGATGCATCTTTTTGGCATTTGTTCACTACAAGATTATCTATCTAAAAACGATGTTGGCACATTCTCCTGTGGCTCCTTTGACAAAAAAGATAAGCCTCAAATTCAAGTGACGATTTCTTCGATGATCCATGTCGATTATCGGAGTGGTCTAAATAATCAATAATGGTTTTTAATGGCATGTTTTGAGAGTGTAGTTTTTACAAGAATACTTCTATCGTAAACATTCTGAACACTTTTGATTAAGGATGGTATATCTTCTTCTTTATTTTCTAGAAGTATTTGTTGACCACTCCAGCATTTCATGCTGCTGACTAAAACTTTAGAAACATTTTTACGTGGTAGGTTTTGTTCCAGACCATTTTAATTAGGTTTGATGTGTAGAACTCCTTGCTCTCCGTAAGCCTCAAGTCATTGAAATACCTGATTACTCATTTTTAAAGGTTGCACAAAATGTTCAATTTCTTCGGGTCGATAAGTATCTTTATTTTTGGTTTCGACTTAACCTTTTCAACCAATAATTTCCACTATGTTCCCTACAAACTCTTAATAAACTGTTTGCTAAATTCGGCCAGCCACTAAGTGACAAATCGTTCTATGTTATTATGTGCTCTTCATTAATCAGTGAAAATACGTACGTGGCAAATATTAAAAAAAAATAATCTACGCGTAAAAATGTAGAATTATAATTTACTGATCCAATCAACTATAAATTCATTCGTAGCCATTTAATATATATATTTCATCAAAATTTTTATTGTTTTAGGTCACACTGAACACTTTACGTTCCTCAATACGAAAGCCGAAGTGACGTCACTGGCACTGTCCTTCTATTCAGGGCTTTTCGCCTACAACGGCTGGTGAGTAGAATTACGAACACCCCCGCATGCCAGAGTACATTTACCACTCGCCCACTCACTCACTCACTCACTCACTCACTCACTCACACCTCCCCAAATCGGATCCCCCAAAACCCGCACACGAACGCACTCCTAAAGCTAAAGTTGAATCTCTTGTCACCGCACGCCTGCCGCCCCCCAAAAAGCCACACAAAAACCCCCACCAGCTGCCCCCCCCCTTAACTCTCGACCGAAATGTAGTTAACTCGTCTTTTTCAGGAATTATCTAAACTTCATCATTGAAGAGTTGAAAGATCCAGTTAGGTATTGTATATTCACTATTGATATTTATTTTTATCCTTAAAATTTAAATTAATTTTATTATTATAATGTTCGTATATTCAATAATTGTTTAATATATAAAATTGATGAACTATAATGAAATGAACAGATAAATAAATATTCGTTGTATCGGTACTTTTAGAGCTTATTTTCAATTATATAACATGCTTGTAATTTAATAATTAAAATCGATTCGACTTAATTGATTAATATTTTAATACTAATAATAGAAATATGAATCTGCAGTAAATATACTGCAATGCAATTAGTATTAATACATTATATTTTTAAGTACCTTAGAAGGAGCCTGCGTAAAATAAATGTTTAGTCTAGCGCTCTTACAACTAGGCTCTTTAGGCACAGGAGTGTAAGAGCGTCGCAGTTCTTGCTGGAATTAGCAAAGTTGAAACAGAATATTTTTATATACAAATTAAATATTGGAAAGTGAGTGCAGTATTAATCATGATAATTAATAATAAGAAAAATAATTTTTCTTTGTGAGCATTTCTGCACTTATGATTTACATTTTAATGTAAATACTCCAGCTAACAGTTAAAACAACTACTCCCCGTACTAAAGCACCGCCAGGCATTGAATGATATAATAGCTGCACTGATGAGCTGTGATACAGCGAAACACGTGTCTGCAGATAGTCGTTGCATAACACTTTTTGAGGAACGGATAAAAAATGATAACACCACAAAAATTGTTACATCGTGCTGAATATTATTTCAGACATGTAACGACAGCTAACAGTTATATAATTCAATGCCTGGCGGTGCTTTAGTACGGGGAGTAGTTGTTTTAACTGTTAGCTGGAGTATTTACATTAAAATGTAAATCATAAGTGCAGAAATGCTCACAAAGAAAAATTATTTTTCTTATTATTAATTATCAGAATATTTTTACCTTTATTATTAAATTTTAAGCTCATGAAATCTTAAATTTAACTTAACTATATTTGTAACTAATGAGTTTAAATAATTATAAAACTAGTTCATAGTACCCATTATAACTATGACTAAGTTCAATCAATGATCTGAGCAGCATTCTTTATCAAACATTTAATAATTTAGGGATTTTTTTTTTAAACTGACGCAATTTTTATTTTGTATAATCTTTTACACCTTGAAAATAAATATTATTATTATTATTATAGAAATATAATAATTAATTAATGATAAGTAATTTCTTAAATTACATTTAAGAAGTAATTTTAATAATCTGCATAATTACATTGAAAGTAGTTTATTAATCACTATCTAATCACTAAATGAGCATGTGCAAAGACTGTAGTTTTTTATCCTAATCAGTTTGTGTTTATTTGTTAATTATTTCAGAAATCTTCCATTGGCGATTGCAATTTCTTGTACTTTGGTGACAGTGGTGTACGTATTGACCAACGTCGCTTTCTACACGACTTTGTCACCTGCCGAAGTTTTGGGTTCTGAAGCCGTGGCCGTCTCCTTCGCCAATCATCTGTTCGGGCCGTTGGCCTGGACGATACCAGTTTTCGTGGCGTTGTCCACGTTCGGAGCCGTCAACGGCATCTTGTTGACTTCGTCGAGGCTGTTCTACGCCGGAGCCTGCCACGGCCAGATGCCGGAGTTGCTCACGATGATTCAAGCTCAGAGGCTCACTCCAACGCCAGCTGTCTTAGCAATGGTAAGATTCAAATTGTTTTTATTCAAGTAGTTAAATTCTCAACGTAGACATTTGATCAAGTGATAAAGATAAAACAACGACAGCATTCAATTTCAAAGATGTTTGCGCCAAAGATTATCTAAAGTCTGAATATTTAGTGATTGGCGTTTAGTTTAGTTTATTATAATGTACCTTGTTTTGAACAGACTTGCATGTATAAGATTTTCTCGAGTATTTTAGAGATTATAGGAAGAGTTGAAATTGTTACAGTACCTTTTTTGTAGACTGGGATTACCATAGCTCATTGGAGGCATGGTGGAAAGATACCTTCATCGATACAATTATTTAACAGGAGAGTCAAAGAGGATATTATAACATCCACTATGCTTTTTAACAGACACGTACTTTTTCCGTAAATGTCTCTACTGTTAGAAGGTTTTAATTTCTGAATTATTTTCCGGAAAGTACTGGGACTAACATTTTTGAATTCAAAGTAATTATTTGGTTGAATTAGCATTTTACTTATCTAATAAGACACTTGCAGAGTGTTGAGAAGGCGGTAGAGTGTTAATTATATCATCCACTACCTGCGTAGAATATTCATTAAATGTATCTAACTTAATGATAGTATTTTTGTCATGATACTGAACACTAGGTTTAACAAATGACCACAGAGCTTTTGGATGATATTCAGAATTTTTTAAGAAATTTTCATTGGCTGTTATTTTTGCCTTATTTATTTTTGTTTCAGTATTTTATATTCAGACAAAAAATCTGGAAATCTGTTACTGTAATCCTTCAGAAAATGTAACCATTCACGCATATAGCGGAGTTCCGAGTTATACCAGTTACCTGTAGAAGTTTTACTTTTGTAAATCACAAATTTTTCAGTAAACTTGGCTCTAATGCCATATGTCTATAAAATTGTTAAATTTTCCTTCCAGACAGCTTATCGTTTCATAAACAGAATCCCAATCGAAATTTTCCAAGTAGTTAAAGGAATTATATTTACCAATTTGGGTAAACTGTCTTAGACGACGTTTATCAGGGGATGTGATCTTTTCAATTACTTTTAAGTTCACGTGAATACCCACATGATCCGAAAATAAAGCTTCATTCAATTGGTTGGACTAATAGATTAAAAATGAATGTTGGCAAAAATATTAACTAGGCAGTTGGAGTTTTGTAGGATAATTTTGAAGCTTATTTTAGAAAAGAAATACAGTTTTTATTACTCAAATTATCCAATGATTTATTATAAGATAATACAGCGTTTATTCAAGGTCAAAATGGTAATGTTTTATTACTTTCCCTATAATGAATATTGATATTTTTTTGTCTACTGCTAATAAACTGTTATATGAAATTTATATAAGAAGTCATTGTAAAGAATCCAAAATTTATCAAATTGTTAGGAATCGCCTTTTTGCGTAAACCTCATAGTTTGCAAGAAAAATGTATGAATATGATGATAATTTTATTTTTAGATTTTTTTACATTTTACAGCTTTTAATTAAAACCCTAGCTTATGTTTTACTGATTAGAGAGTGGGATAGAGGGCACCCACCCACCCTACATATACATGATAGCTTAAAATACAAATCATTGATGATTTTGCTGCAAAAAAACAATAAAACTAAAAAACTACTAAAAAACAAAGCATAATCAGTATTTATATTTAAATATAAATGACCTACATCTTATCCAATTTATATTAAAAGTCTGCCCACCCATCTCGCATCAACTTTTCATTAATTTACTCACTCAAAAAGTTTATCTTTTGAATTTTTTATCTATTCAAAAAGTTTTGTAATAAATTTTATTCCAAACCGCGAGACTATCAGTAATTGAAATTTGTATGTATATGTAGGGTGGGTGGGTGGCCTCTATCCCACCCTCCAATCAGTAAAACATCATCAAAAATTATTTGAAAAATGTATATAAATGTATCTATAAAAATTGCAATAATTTTTTGTTTATTTATATTTTACAAGTTTTAATTGAAACCCTCGCTTATGTTTTACTGATTGGAGGGTGGGATAGAGGCCACCCGCCCACCCTACATATACACGATAACTTTAAATACTAATCGTTGATGATTTTGCTGCTTACAAAACAATAAAATCTTGTGTGTAATAAAAAATGAAACAAAATCAAAATTTAAGTTTAAATATAAATGACTTTGTATAGCTAATCTTGTATAATTTAGATTGAAAGTATGCCCACCCATCATGTATGAAATTTTTACTAATTTACTCACTCAAAAATTAAACCGTTTTAATTTCATTTTTTTTCAAAAAGTTTTGTAATTAATTTAATTGGAAACCGCGAGACAATAAGGAATTTAAATTGATATGTATATGTAGGGTGGGTGGGTGTCTTCTATCCCATACTTAAATCAGTAAAACATCATCAAATATTATTTAAAAAATTTGTATGAATGAATATCCAAAAATTGCAATTATTTTGTGTTTATTTATATATTAAAAATTTTAATTGAAACCCTCGCTTAGGTTTTACTGATTCGAGGGTGGGATAGAGGCCACCAACCCACCCTACATATACACAATAACTTTAATTGCTAATCGTTGATGATTTTGCTGCTAAAACAATAGAACCCTTTATGTAATAAAAAATAAAATCAAATCAAAATTTAAGTTTAAATATAAATAAATTTCTATAGCTGATCTTATCTGATCTATATTTAAAGTCTGCTTACCCATCATGCATTAAAATTTTATTAATTTAATCACTCAAAAATTGAACCTTTTTAATTTCTTATTTATTCAAAAATTTTGTAAATAATTTTATTCCAAAAGGCGAGACTGTCAGTAATTGAAATTTATATGTATATGTAGGGTGGGTGGGTGGCCTCTATCCCACCCTCCAATCAGTAAAACATCATCAATAATTATTTAAAAAATTTCTATAAATAAATCTCTAAAAATTGCAATTATTTTGTGTTTATTTATACTTTATAAATTTTAATTGAAACCCTCGCTTACGTTTTACTCATTCGAGGGTGGGATAGAGGCCACCCACCCACCCTACATATACACAATAACTTTAATTGCTAATCGTTGATTTTGCTGCTAAAAACAATCAAATGCTTTATGCAATAAAAAATAAAACAAAATCAAAATCGAAGTTTAAATACCAATTACTTTCTATAGCTTATCTTATTTAATTTAGATTTAAATTATTTCCACCCACTATGCATCAATTTTTTACCAATTTATGCACTCAGAAATTGTACCTTTTTTATTTCATTTTTATTCAAAACGTTTTGTAATTAATGTTATTGGAAACCGTGAGACGATATGGAATGAAAGTTTATATGTATATGTAGGGTGGGTGGGTGGCCTCTATCCCACCCTTCAATCAGTAAAACATAAGCGAGGGTTTCAATTAAAATTTATAAAATATAAATAACAGAAAAGCAGCCTGCAATTATGCTGGCAAATAAAGCAAAACATTTCATCATTAGAAAACCAAGAGAAAATCATACACCCAAAAGACAAGGTAATATTTAAACTAGACCTTACAAAATTATTGAATAACAGAAACCAAAAAATTGATAAAAATGTTGTGCAGAGACAACAGAAAACTGCAATTAGTATTGAAAAAGACTTACATTCGATCGAGCTGAATTCTGAATTGTCAATTTCAAATAAAATTGACGGGAATTCTACAGACAATGATCCATTCGGCATCGATAAACAACAAAAAATCAATAGGAATTTATTACACAAAATGCAAAATAAAATATCTTCCGAAGTTGAAAAAAAGCAAACATAAATAATGAACGCAAAGATAATACAAATAAGGAACTACAGAAATGCATTAAAACAAATTAGCGGGCGAAATGAGGAAATATAGGAACATGAAAACACCAGCATATCTCAAGATGAAACCGAAAATCCAAATATTTTGTCGGTACAAAGCAAACAAAAATTTAATGGATGGACAGAAGTTAGAAGTAAGAGAAATAGTAACTCAAAATTACGCTTTAGTGGCACAGCTAATGATAGAGAACTACCTACAAGTAACGATAAAAAATGGATCTTTGTTTTTATTTTCTCTATATAGTATATATAGAGGAAAATTGTTTTCGTGAAAATTTTTTGAAAAACTTTTTTAACGGAAATATCCGTTTTGAGGTTCTCGGAGACCATTCCACTAATTTCTGTAAAAAAAAAACTGTCTGTGCGTGTCTCTGACGGTGGGCGCCATATCTCAAAAACGAATTATCCTTTTGAGATGAAACTTTGAACTTTAACGTTAAAAACCGAAACTGAAAAGCTTTTGGTTGAACATTCATAAACATGAAATTTATATATAGTGAAAGTAATTGTAAATAATCCAAAGTTGAGCAAATTTATTCAGAATAGCCTTTTTGTGTAAACCTCATAGTTTTATATATAGGGAAAGTGCTATGATCACCATTTTAATAACATTTACTGGCAATGCCAATTGTCAAAGGAGTTATTGATTAGAATAGTTGCGACGTGGTAATAACATAATAATGTTAATTTAGTGTTTAAAAGAATTATTTATCAAAATTCATATCTGTCTTTGCTGCCATCCGATGATCCTTTATGGTCTTTCAACAGGCGTGCAAGGTTATATAAGTTATCCGAGAATCGTTAAAATTATTCTAGTTATACATATGAATAAAAGATTTCGACCATTCCATACTTTCTTACTTACTATTGTTTGATTTATATTTCTAAATCGATCAAGGTCATACAATTACTTGCCGATGTCATTTGACGGTTATATCATTTGTCAGTTAATATTCACTCAACGTTACTTAAGATCATCTTATAGCAATTTAAAATTATCTAGATAAAATTCGTGGTTATTTAAAGTTCCCCTCGTGATTGTGCGTATAAATTCATTTTTTGTATACTTGATGAACAGTGGAAAGAACGTGATTTACTTATCATAGGCATTTTATAGTTATAAGCTAATATTTACATTTTAATTTCAAAAAAAGATAATATTAGTTGGTTTTGTAATAAATTTCGATCGCTTTAATAAAATAACTTATTTAGTAGCTTTAGTGATAATACGATTTCATTTCATTTCCCTCTGTCTTAAATTAACTTTTATTGTCCAATACGTTCCAATGCCACCCTTGTTATCGTCTTTATTTGCACCAATTGCCAGTGTAAATCGTATTAGGGAATGAATTCATCCACTGTCGTCAATATTTCCTGCACGAACGCACCGACGGGAAAATCCAGCGCTTTTATGGACTTGATTTAAAGTAGTAATCTTGCTCACGATGTCGGTTTTTATGGTAGTCGTTTATATATCATTATTGCATTTTTTCCGCTTCTTTTTCAGGCAGTCCTGTCCATGCTGTATCTGACCTCGTCGAATATCTTCGCCTTGATTAATTACGTCGGGTTCGCCACATGGGTAAGAGACAATTACAAATATTTACCATTAATTAACGCATTTTTTTTACTTTTAAAATAATAGATGCATCGATGAATACCTTGTAAGAAATGAGTTTATACGGTATATTTAATTGGAATCTTAATTTTGGTTAACGATTTGTTTTAATTAGAAGGTTATGTAAACACTTGGCTTTGTTTCACTATTTTTTAAATTTCTTCGACTAATTTCAACTAGGAGATATCTCCTTGAGAATGACAAATGGTCGAAACTAGTCGGAGAAATATAAAAATAGTGAAACAAAACCTTCTAATTAACATAAAAATGTTTCACCACGGGTTAAGTGAGAATTTAATTCATCGATTTGTTTTAATTAATTTTTCTACTTTTCTGTCACTACAGTTATAGCTAATCCATTTATTTAGATTCTTTTTAAATTATTCTCCCTTTTTTTTAGTTGAGTATAGGAGCATCAGTCCTCTGTTTACCATGGCTCCGCTGGAAGCAACCTAACCTCGAGCGGCCAATCAAGGTCAACCTAATCTGGCCCATCCTCTATCTCCTGGCTACAGTCTTCGTCACCGCCGTGCCCATGGTGGCCAGTCCCGTGGAGACAGGCATCGGCATCCTCATGATCCTCACCTCGGTGCCTGTATACCTGGTCTTCATCATGTGGAAGAACAAACCGAAGTGGTTCACCGCGGCCACCCACAGCATCACGGCGATGTTCCAGCAGGTCCTGGTCGTCGTCGGCAAGGCGAAGTAATTACCGACGACACATCGCCACCGACTTCTTGAGGCTCCCACATCAGAGGTACACACAACATTCCGCAACGCAGCTATTTAATCAGTATTACTATGATTGTTGAACAGTTTGAAGATTTTATTTGTGACGAGACTGTTGAGGAGACGAGAATACTCTGTATATATTTATAGTTCCTTTCCATGTTGATTATTTTTTTAAAAGCGTTTTTTTTTTTGGTGATATGGATTTTGTCTTTGATCCTTCAATTATTGAAGGTGGTTTTCAAAAAAAAAATTGATCTCACATAAAATTACAAAGTAAATTTTGTATATTTGCAACTGTATTTATTTATATAATTAATAATAAATATTGGATTGATGAGGCTGTTACTTGTTGAAACATTAAGTAATTTGGTTTTACATTCCATACTAAATAACAATTAATCATAATTATTCCTAGTCTAGAATTATATTTTTTTTTATATTGTATATATTACCAATTGAAGAATCAAACAATTCCATATCATCAACAAATTTTATTATTAAACATAGATACTCAAAAAAGTACTCACATGGTTCCCTTATACATAAAAAACGAATAAGTCTTTTGTATCCACCACACACACACATTTTCCTTTCCCCTTAAGCTTATAGTACGCAGACAATACGCTAGGTGGTGCTCCGCAGGCTAATCATTTTATACACTCCAAAAAAAAATAAAAATCTAAACCCGTACCCATCGGAGACCGAATGGCTGAGGTCGCTGAGGGCGTGGAATAAAAGAAAATCACAATCGGCTACAGTTTGTTAACAACCGAAATTTCACACGACTGACTAGACAAATTTTTGGGTGGAGGAACTCGAATGCCTTGTGGAACTGCCCTTTTTACTGATTACAAATATTTTTTATAAGAATCTATGTAGCGGTTTGTAAGGATTTTACCGGGCCGCCGGGTACCACCCATACAAAAGACTTGGCTGTTGACGCTGATGTTAAAGCCTGATTAAAACGAGTATACATCGACAATAATATCATGTTTGTAATGTCATTGAAAAAAAATACGAAAACATATTGTGTATAATATGTGGAAAATGTGAATTAAAATAATACAGAAGTTTTGTAGAGTTTTATTCTAGGATATCACCTACCATAATAAGAACTATCATTTTATTTTACAATTTTAAAGCCAACACATATAAATATTATAGCAATCTTAGATTGATAATATTCCCTTATTCCTTATCAGCTTCGTTTTTCCTCGACCCATATCCTTTCACACACAAGTGATGGCTCTTGGTTGCTTCTGGATTCATTCTTCGTTTTTTAGTTCAGGAAATATGCTGTATTTTGTTCCTTTTATAAAGGAAATTCTAGACATTAATCTATATATGCCACCATGAAATCTTGTTTCCTTTTCGAATCACTTTTAGTTATACAGTAGTGTTCTGTGTACTAAGTTGAAGCAATGTCTGTATTCACATCTCTTAAGCTTTTCTTAATGCAACCACATACTGTTTGCACCTTTTTCAAAGGTACAACCAACAAGACAAGCACCAACGTCGGATGGAATTTGATTGACTAGTGATATAGTGCCTACACTTCGCTTGATTACTTTTAAGTTGAAGGTATCTTAGTTGCTGTCCATTTTATCTAAGAGTAACGTTTTTATAAACCTTCTTCGTTTTTATCAGGATCTTCCATTGAAGCCATATCTCAAGCTTCAATGGAAGATCCTGATAAAAACGAAAAAGATTTATTTTACAGCGACCAAAACATTTCTCCTGGATCTGTTAAAGGCGATTCTTTCACAGAGAAAAATCGTTTTAGCCAAAACTCAACTGAATGAAAGATAACAATAAATAACTTACTTACCTGCTATATAAATCTCAAATTGAAAATTTGGCGATGATAACAGCACCCTTTCTGAAATATTTTGACTTGACTAAAATTTAATTGAACGAAATATAAGAACAAATTGCTTACCTGCTACATAAATCTCAAATTAGAAATTTGGCGATGATAACAGCGCATTTTCCAAATTAACATATATTTGGATTGTTGCAAAAATGTAAAGGGATTGAGATACAATGCCAAAAATTTGAACGAAATGGCTGTCTTTTTGCTGATAATAAATATCATATCGATATACGAAGACGAAACAGAACTCGAAGAACAAACTGGAATCTGCACGCAAAATAATACCCGAAAATATATGTAGGACAATCAGGGAGATCCATAAAGGAGAGGGGAGTAGAACATCAACAAGATTTCCAACACAAGAGAGAATAATCCGCATTTAAAATATTGCCATAAAAATGCCATCTATTGAGCAGGGAATAATAATTAAGTCTATATTTGCCAAACACTTCATAAATGAAAAACACCAATTTGGACAAGAATAAAAAATAAGTTAAAAAACTTAATGGTTTGGAATTTATGAAAAGAAACAGGAAAACACTTGAACGATAAAACAGAAATTTCAAATCCCCCATTTATGAAATCTGTTTAATTTATATCTTTCAGCAGCATTTAGAGTTGACTGGATGAGAGATTTCAGTAATTAAATATTGTATTTCGTTTAAGGCTCACTGACATCAACTTTCGCAGCATCTATTAACTACAGAATTTCACTATTATGTAGTGCTAAGAAAGGCAGCATCTTATTTCCACATAACTTTAAAAACGAGCCACTAATCTATCTGTGTTAATAATTTCTACAGAAATAGGAAATAGCCTACCTACTCGTTCTTGTTAATATCAATAGAAGACACGAGAAATGCAGTCCTAATGAAGCATCTACCAACAACATCAAAAACTTTACAGAAACATGGTCTTCATCTATAGCAATATTAAAATAGGACCCTACATTTTTTTACGCAATTCTTATCAATGTATACAACACTTAAATTATTCTATAGGTGTAGCCTATTATTTATGCAGTATTGTAATCGTTATTTATTGATACTTGTTTAGTATAACTTATGTAGTGGTCACATGAAACGATCTAACGTTCTACCAGTGCTTTTTCAGCACCAAAGAACACCAAAAAATTGATTGCAAAATGCACATTCTGCATCAAATCGTCAGGGATCATGTCAATATGTCTTACAGCTACATACAAGCATTCCACCTCCTTCATTTGGAACTTGATTGTGGCCTTGACTTCGTCAATTCTCTATGTCATTGATTCCTGGTAAGGGAGGAAACCAGAGACTTTATTGGCATTGTTGAGACCTAGACCAAGAAGTCATCTTTCAAATTTAGTAAAGAATGATATTAGTTTGGTCTGTACTTGCAATCTCGTACGTGGTTTGGTCAATAAGGACATTTTTTAAGTAAAACATGTTTTACATGACTGTAAATAAAGACCAGACAATGGGACGTAAGATGTGCTTTTTTTCACTAAATTTGTAATATCATAGTAAGTTTTCCAAATATTTTGATTTTGAATGAAAAATAAAAAGAAAAAATAAGAACTTGCAAAAACGTCAGCTTTGTGTCTCAGATTTTTCAAGCTTCGAATATTTTTTGTAGTCTCAGTTGGTAATAACAATATAAAATCGCCTATTAAGAAAATCCTAATAAAAATGTCTCCGTTTGGAGATTAGAGTATTCAAACTCCTACTAAGAATAATCAAAATCACCTTTTGACCAAGAAAAAGCTAGAAACATCAAAAGAACATGAAGAAAGGAGTGGCAAACTACAAATCTGCTGATGAAAATGTAAAGGCGTTAAAAAAGTTGAAAATGCAAAAAATCGAGAAAAATATGTGAAGAAAATTCAAACGCCAAAATCGCCGCCTTTTGGATTTGAAAATCCAAAATCACCTTTGGGCTCCAGGAGAAAGACGCTAAGAAAGTTATGAATATAAAATTACTCCAGGAAAAAGGCGCGAACGAATTGAAACCTTAAAATCTCCCGAAGAAAACAGCGTGATAAAAGTCCAGTTACGACTTAAAGGAGAAGATGTAAAGGATCTTGAAGATCAAAAATCTCCACTGAAACTTCAAAAGAAAGACGATGAAAATGTTACAAATCCAAAATTTCAATTGAAAGTTGAAGAGAAAGGCGTCGAAAAGTTAAAAATACAAAATCTCCAATGAAAGTTAAGAGAAAGACGTTAAAAATTCAAAATCACTGTTGGGACTAAATATTGATAATAACAAAATCATCATCAGGACAAAAAAATGATGCCAAAGTAGTTGAGAATCAAGGATCTGCAACATGACTTCAAGAAATGGATGTGAAGAGTGTTGAAAATCATGATGATCTCAAGTTGACGTAAAGAATATTGAAAATTCGAAATCCTCATCAGGAGAAATAGACGCGAAGAAGGAGTTGAAGATGTGAAGAAAATTGAAACGCCAAAATCTCGGCAGAAAAAGACGCTAAGAAAGTTTAGAATTTAAAATTACGCCAGGAAAAGTTGAAAGTCCAGTTAGAACACAAAGGAAAAGATTTAAAGAATGTTTAAAATCAAAAACTTCAAGAGAAAGTCGATGAAAAAATTAAAAATCCAAAATCTCAATTGAAAGTCAAAGAGAAAGACGCTGAAAAAGTGAAAAAATTAAAACCTCAAATGAAACTTCAAAAGAATTTGAAAGATAACCATGTAAAAAAAGTTGATTATTTTAAACCTCAGTTAGGACTTCAAGAAAAAGACGTTTAGAAAGTTAAAGTTACTAATCCTTAAGGTGACGTAAAGAATATTGAAAATCCAAAATCCTCATCAAGACATGAAGAAGATGTAAGAAAATTGTAAAATATGTGAAACTATTTATCTCGGTTAGGAGAAAAAGACACCAAGAAATCGCCTTTCGGACTTAAGTAGTAAATGATGTAAAGAAAATTAAAAAGTCAAAATCTACGCCTTTTGGATTTGAAAATTAAATTCAATTCACTCTGGGCTTCAAGAAAAAGGCGCTAAGAACGTTGAGAATTTAAAATTACGCCAGGAAAAGTTTAAAGTCCAGTTAGAACATAAAGGAAAAGATTTAAAGAATGTTGAAAATCAAAAATCTCTATTGAATCTTCAAGAGAAAAACGTTGAAAAAGTTAAAAATCGAAAATCTCAATTAAAAGTTAAAGAGAAAGAGATCGAAAAAATTCAAAACCCAAAATCTCAATTGAAGACAAAAAGGTTAAAAAGTAAATCCAAAATCACTAAATATTGATAATACAAAATCCTTACTAGGACGAGAAAAAGAGGCCAAAGTAGTCGAGAATCAAGAATCTTACACAAGAAATAGATGTCAAGAGTATTGAAAATCCTAAACCTCCTTTAGGGCTTAAATAAAAGGAAAATTTTAAATTCTCATTAGAAAAAATGCCAAAATGGTTGAGAATCTGAAAAATAAAGATGTAAAAGAAGTTGATTATCTAAAATATCCATTAGGACTTCAAGGAAAAGACATTGAGAAAGTCGATAATCCTAAAAGTAAATAATATTGAAAATCCAAAATACTCATCAGGATAAAAATAGATGTAAAGAAAATTGTAAAAGACGTTAAACTAGTTGATAATTTCGGTAGAGAGAAAAAGACGCACAGAAATCGAAGAGTAAACGTTGTGAAGAAAATTTAAACGCCAAAATCTAAGCTTTTTGGATTTGAAAATCTAAAATCATCTCTGGGCTTCAAGAAAAAGATACTAAGAAAGTTGAGAACTTAAAAACACGCCAGCAAAAGTTGTAAGTCCAGTTGGAACTTAAAGAAAAAGATGTATAGAATGTCGAAAATCCAAAATCTCCATTGAAACTTAAACAGAAAAGCGTTGAAAAAGATAATAATCCAAAATTCCAATTGAAAGTCGAAGTTTAAAATCGAAAATTTCAATTTAAAGTTAAAGAGATCGAAAAAAATAAAAAACCAAAATCTCCATTGAAAGTTGAAGAGAAGACGTTGAAAAAATTAAAAATCCAAAATCACTAAATATTGATAATACAAGAAAAATATGCCGTCGAACATCAAGAATCTACCACGGGACTTCAAGAAATGGATGTTAAGTATGTTGAAAATCCTGAATCTCCTTTAGAGCTTAAAAAATGGAAAATTTTAAATCCTCATTAGAAAAAATGCCAAAAAAATGAGAATCCGAAAGATAAAGATGAGAAAAAAGTTGGTTAACTAAAATCTCCGTTAGGACTGAAAGTGATAATTTTAAAGGTGACGTAAAGAATATTGAAAATCCAAAATCTTCATCGGGAAAAAAATAGATGTAAAGAAAATTGTAAAAGATGTGAAACTAATTGATGATTTCTGTAGGGAGAGAATTGAAACGCCAAAATATCCGCCTCTAGACTTCAAGAAAAAGACGCTAAGAAGGTTGAGAATTTAAAATTACGCCAGAAAAGGTTGAAAGACCAGTTGGATCCTAAAGGAAGAGATGTATAGAATGTTTAAAATCGAAAATCTCCATTGAAACTTCAAGAGACAAACGTGAAAAATTTCAAAATCCAAAATCTCAATTTCAAGTCGAAAAAAGACGTTTAAATAGTTAAAAATACAAAATCTCAATTAAAATTTTAAGGGAAAGGCGTTAAAAAAGTTAAAAATCCAAAATCACCGTTGGGACTAAATATTGATGATACAAAATTCTCACTAGGGCAAGAAAAAATGCAAAATTGTCCTAAATCAGCATTGGGGCTAAAAAAGAAAAAAAATTAAATCCTCATTAGAAAAAATTCCAAAATGGTTAAGAATCCGAATGATAAAGATGTAAACAACAGTTGATTATCTAAAATCTCCGATAGGACTTCAAGGAAAAGACTTTGAGAAAGTTGATAAAAAATAACGCTAAGAACGTTTAGAATTTAAAATTACGTCAGGAAAAGTTAAAAGTCCAGTTAGAACTTAAAGAAAAATATGTAAAGAATGGGTAAAATCCAAATTCATTTAAACTTCAAGAGAAAGACCCTGAAAAAATTAAAAATACAAAATCTCAATTGAAAGTTAAAGATAAAGACGATGAAAGAGTTATACATACAAAATCTCAATTAGAAATTGAAGATAAAGACGTTGAAATAGTTAAAAATTCAAAATCACTAAATACTGATAATACAAAATCCTCTTAGTGAGAAGATGTCAAAGTAGTCGAGAATCAAGAATCTGCCACAAGACTTCAAGAAGTAGATGCGAGTGGCTTAGAAAAGTAAAAAATCCTAAATCTCTTTTAGGGCTTAAGGAAAAGGAACTTTTTTAAATCCTCACTAGAAAAAAACTACCAAAATGGTTTGTAATCGAAAGATAAAGATGTATAAAAAAGTTGATTATCTAACTAATCTAATTCTGATAATTAAAAAATCCAAAATTGTCATAAGGACAAGAAAAGATGTAAAGAAAATTATAAATCCTAAAGATAAAAAGGGGAAGAATAAAAAAAAAGAAAGAAATATGAAATGAGTTGATAACCTAAAATCTATGCTAGGAGAAAAAGACGCGGATAAATCGTTTTTAGACTTAAGGACACAGACGAGAAGAAAGTTCTTGGTGTTTATGGGGAAGAACAAACTGGAAAGGATATGTATGGAAATACAGTAGAAACATCTAATGATGGGGAGAGTATTGAAAATCAAAAATCGCCGTCAAGTGGTGATAAGTAATCTACAAACGTAAATACTTTTGGTGGGATAATAAAATTGCAAGGGAAGGACGAGAAGAAAGTTTAAACTTAGCTGTAAAATACGTATACAATAAATATTAAATAGAAATATCTTAATATTCAAGATAAAAAAGTAGTTTTAGCTTATTAAATAACTTATTTCTTCTTCTACTTTTGATGCATTTATCCGTTAATGGATGTTTGCAAAAATATGATTCACTTCTTCTCGGCTTCTGAGTGTATCACCCAGAGTTATTTCAGGCGAATAATAAAATAAACATTAACTTATTAAAGAAATGGTTTAATAGCCGAACTTGAAATCATCGAAAACTGTTTTTTTTTTCTGAAGTTTCTTCCTGAATGAACATTTGGTAATATGTTGAAAGTTTTTGTAAGTCTAGTCAATGCCTTATTGATAATAATGCCTCTTTTAAAATAAAAACAAAGGGTCGATTAAGGGAGAATGGAGTGGGTAATCGTAAAACAAAAATTATTTTTGAATAATGAGCAACATTATGAAAAAAAATCTGGATCACACAGGCTGTAACAAGTTGCGGGAAAGAGAAGAGTATAAGAAAAGCTGAATCTAAAATTTGTACGAACAAGCTTAAATTAAACATATTATACATTCTTCCATTCGAAGAGCTAAAAATTTATCAAATTGAGAGAAGTAAAACTTTTATTATGTTCTCCCAATTTCAAAGTCTGGTTCCATCAAGAGAGTAGCAGAACAAGTATCGATAATATTAAAAAACTATAATTTGAAGCATTTATCGTTCAAAATTTTCTGCCTTTGTTTGAGGTAAATTGTTGATGACTTTCACAACAACTGTTTTGCTACAGAGGACCCACCCTTAAAGCATATACAAACTGTTCATTACAAGATTAATAACTTCCTGAGAATTGAATGCGCTAAAATAACCAATGGTCAATCCTTTAAATTTTTTGTTTCAATAAAATTTAAAGGCAGATGTGCTATTTATTATTGATGAGTAGTGAAGACCACTTCCATCCATTTACAAAATGCCACACAGCCCCAAAGTGCAGCTTTGAGAAAAACAATATCGCATGACCCTTCTTTTTAAGAAACAGGTGAGCGTCGTTAGTTTAACCAAAGCTTGTAACATTAAATTAATAACTTTTTGGAAACTGATTAATTGGAAAATGTGGCAACCTAAAACCTTTGGAATCTTTAGTTTAAGTAAATCCTTACAATGTTACCTCAAGACACAGACAGATAATAAATTATACAAAAGTAATTATAAAAAAGATATCAAAGCAAATTCTTCATATGGTAAATATTGCCCATATTACCCTATTTGTAATTTGATTAGGCTTGTTATGCAATGGTGTATAAAATTGACGTAATTTTATTAACACAATCCTCTCACTAGTCTAGATTATAAAAATGTAATATACAATATAAAAAATATATTATCCAATAATAAAAAAACACACAATTGCTTCAAAATCCGTTGGTAATTTGAGATTTGCTGTAGTGGAAGAATACTTCATAGTTTTTAGAGTAATCCCTGCTTAATTCTAAACCTAATTTATCGCACGCTAAGTAGGCGGCGCCCACCGCGATCGTCGTCTTGATCTTCATCAGAGACAGCTCGACGACGTCCTCCCTGCTCTGGAGGTACTCCATGAATCCGGGTTTAAGCAGGTGCCAACTGAGCCAAACGGAGCCGACGCAGAGGACGTGGATCCCGCCCTGTCTCGACGTCAGTTCCGGCGAGGCCTTGGCGATAACGACGGAAATTGATTTGGCCAGATCCGCACCGGCCATCTTGAAGATGTGCTGGGCGAAGAGGTCGCCAGCGTTAGCGCCGCCGGCCAGTTTCTTGCAGAGGGCGGCGATGAACGGCTTGTCGAATTTCGGGTACATGTACTCCAAGAGGTCCATCTGATTTTTCACCTGGAAGTGCTCTAGGGTGGTCTTCCAGACCCAGTCGATTGGATAAGGTGCCGGTTGGAAGCCGTCAAGGTCATCCACGCAGCCTTTTATTGCGGTGTGCGCTATTTTCCAAGCTGAAATATACAAATAAATAAGTTTAATCAAAATTGTAGTAAACAATTATAACTTTTAAGAAAGTAGGTGTCTAAAATACTTATAAATTATTTCCCTAGAAGAAAAGTTTGTTGTTGTAAAATTTAAACAGTTCTTTCAACTTCCAAAAGATTGTTCACCTTTAAATAATAAACGTGTAAATCCTATTAATCGACAATACAATCTGCGGTCACCAATTCTAAATTCTTTTCATCACGATCACGAAAAATGCCGATTACCATACATTAGGTGCATGCATTTTGACTACGTGTTGTTAAACAAATGCAAGTGCATACAAATTTGGTGGCAAAACTTTCAAAACTGCATTCTGGTATTGAATTCCAAAAAGGTTTTCGAGTGTAATGGCACTGACATGAATAATAATTAGGAAATGATTTTAAAAAGGTCATCTAAACTGTGTTTGCTAATTATTTAGAAGTATTATTTAGTACCAGACAGATAAGAGCGAAATCTTGAAACCGGTCCAAATTGTCAATATTAATAATTAATACAAATATTGTGAAATAATTAGAAGATTAATTAATACACAACTGTTTTAATTAATCCTCTAATTAACATCAAAAAGTTTCACTACGGGTTAAGTGAGAATTTGATTCATTCTGTTGTGAAATAATATGATAAGAATACAATTAGTGTACAGAAGGAAAATTTTATACACGAATATTTAAGATAATCTTAAAAACGAATTGTTTGTATTATAAAATTATTATCTTAATGCGCAATTTTCAAAGTCTAAATAAATATTGATAAAAAAAGGAATAAAAGTGGAACGACACAACCAAAAATAATTAATTTAATCGGCACGTTAATCCTAACCACGGCAAAAATAAGCCGATTAATCTGGTGAATAAAAATATTTACATAATCGGGACGATCCAATTAACTATCTTCCGAGCAGTGGGTTGACGACCCGCGATTACGAAACGTTTTCTTCGATTTTCCTCGGCGACGAGCCTCCGTCCGTCCGTATCTTGCATAAACACACGAGACGAGAAAAAAACACAGAGATTGTCGTTAATTGGAGCGTAACAATTAATGGAAGTACGGTTATCGCGCTAGGGGTACCTCAAGGATCTATGCTTAAGCATGTGAACTACCAGTGATTATATTCATTCAACTTAGCTTAAGAGAGTATTATTTTACCTTGATAACAGACTACCAGATTAGTAATGGTCTCCACCACCATCATCATAAATTATGATAGTTTCAATTAGACTAATTATACCCTAGATATTTAATTTATTAAAATTTGTATAATAAATACATCTAAAATCTATATGAATAGCTTCTTATCAATCATTTCGCTTGAGTTCCCACTAGAAAAGACTAGATGGTCCCGGACTAGTCACTACAGCAATCTCAAAAAAGTGGTTATAATCGGTAAGAATCCACACCATCCTACTATAAAGGTATCTAAGTTAAATCGTGAAGAGTATATCAATATAATTAATACTGTTGTATCCTTTCACACTTTATTATTATTATTTCTAAGCATTCAATAATGTTATTTATATTGTTTCTATGATGGATTTATTTTTCTCTTATTATTATTAAGTAAACTGCATCCGAAGCTAAATATAGTTATCAGATAAAAAAACAATGGGTGTTAGTTGCTAATTCGACGCGTGCTCTTATCATACAAGGTCGGATGCAACTGTCAACCGCGATAATCACTTGGTGCAATGGAATTTTTCTGCGCGCTGGTATACCACAAGGATTTAAACTTACCGCCACCCTCGTCTCCTAATAAGTAGCCGTAGCCGCCGCATTGCACTTTCGAGCCGTCGGGGTTAAGTAGAAGGGTGTTTGAGCCGGTGCCCGCTATACACGTCACACCGCCCTTGCTGGACGTCGCTGCTATCGATCCCTCGGTGTCGCTCCCCACGTAACAATCATCTGTCAGGTTTGGGTACGCCTTCATCAGACCGTCTTTCAGCTCGTCGTTGGTTTCGTTTTTCTCGCAACCGCTTAAACTTAATCCCTAAACAAAATGTGTCGATCAGAAAATAAACAAAAAAATTATTTGCTGCAATAAATAAAAAGTTGTCAGATATAAGAAAAATGATGTTTGTTTTTTGGGTTTCATGAAGAGTACATCAATATCTAAGCATATAAATTAAGTCTATTTATAAGACAATTGACTAAAGAAAAAAATAATATAATAACAGATTTTTAATATCCAGCTTCGTATTATACAATTTAATTAATTGCTCTGCTTCATAAACTAATTTTAGACAATTATAAATTTGAATCGGACAATTTCAATTCAGAATTTTCAACAACGAAAAGAAACAAAAACACAATTTTTTTCGAAGGTTTTACAATTTTCTGCTTTCCTTCTTAGACTTCTAGTATTTTCCAAACAGTACGAGCTTTTTTCAAGATTCTAGAATTTTCCAATAATTTCCAGATTTTTTCCTCGAAATTACGATAATTTCTTTAAGGCTTAAAATTATTTAGCAGATTTTTAGAATTTCTAGAATTTTCTCATAAATTGTGAGAACTTTTTTCGCGCGATCTATTTTTTTTTAGTTTTATTTATTGGAATTATCCAGCAATTTGAATTCAGTTGAATTTTCTAGAATTTTTCACTAATTATTTCCCAAATTTTTAGAAGATCTTCCAAAGCGAAAATGGTTTTAGCATTTTCAACAATGTTTCTTCCAGATTTTCCAAACAGCGATACTTACCAATTCCAATACCAATTCGATTTTTTTTTAAATATGGGTATTCAAATTTTTGAGCATTTTTTTTTGCAAATTTTAAACCTTTTCATAAATTTCTTATACATTCCTCCTCGGTAAGAATTTTTTGAATATTTTAGAATTTTCGAAATTTTCGTTTTCAAATAGAAATTAGTTTCATTGAATAACTTTATTTGTAAAAAGACATAATTCAATGTATTACAATTGTCAATAAATACAAACTACATATTATTACGAACTAAAAGGAAACAAACAAAAAAAATATATATATAAAAGATCATACAATTATCAAATCACGATTGTGGCCCGTTGAGTGGATCTTGGAGAAAATCGTTAATAGTATAGTATGCTTTTTTTAGCATTAGCTCTTTGAGTGCCTTTTTAAATTGTCTATGTTTCGTAATTGTTTTAATGCTATCGGGTAGGTTATTATAAAGTGTGAGACACTTATAGTAGGGGCTGCTCTTATATAAAGATGTGCGATGCAGTGGCACCGATATATTATCTAGTTTTCGGGTAATAGAGCAACTGTTATAAGCTCTATTGGTTACAAACTTATTTTTATGTTGATGTACATATAAACAACAGTTATATATATATAAAGAGTAAAATGTTAGTACTCGTAGTTTGACAAAGAGACTTTGACAGCTTTGAGTATAACTTGAAAAAGTTATTCTCCTAATTATTTGTTTTTGTAACCTAAACAGGCGTAATGCGTCGCTAGATGCACCCCATATTATGATGCCATACTGTAAGTGGCTGCACACGTGGGCATGGTAGAATTTAAGAAGCGCCTGCTGACTGACTGCAGCCCTCATTGACAGTACCGCGAAACTTGCTGACCGAAGTTTGCCACTAACTTTATCAGTATGTTCATTCCAGCTTAGTGTTGGAGTTATAATAACTCCCAGAAAATTTTCATGTTTTATTTGCTTAATTTCAATATCATTGGAGATTAGGTTGGGTGCGTTATCTTGCATACGATTTCGTGTATGCCTAAATTGCATGAAACCCGACTTATCCGAATTTAATATTAGATTATTTTTTGAGCACCAGGTATAGAAAGTATTTACCGCATTGAGAGCTCTACATTTTTATACCACATTTTTTTAGAATTCTAAAAGTTTCCGGAAATCTCTCTTATATCCTTAAGGATTATACATTTTTTTTAATGATTTCTCTTCTCTAGATTACTAGAATTTTCCGTCGATTTCATTTTCAAATAGCAAGAATTATTTTCAATTATTATTATTATTATTATACAGCAATTTTTTTTCTTTAATTTTTTGGAAAGTTCAAAATTCTGTTCCAAAATCGTTTCCGTAATTTATCTTTGAAGGGGAGAATTTTCGTTGTTACTTAAGTATTTTCAGTCCAGTTTGTTTGAATTTATCGCCTTTTCTCTACATTTAAAAAAAGTAACGCGAGGAAAATACAAAAATTCTGAACGAAATAATTTTTTCGAGGGTTCTAGAATTATTAGTCAATTTTTCGTCCAGATTCTTAAAAAATTCTATTGAATTTATTTATAAATGGCGAGGAATCTTTTCGGCCATTCTAAAATTTCTCTCTCAAATTTTCTAGAATTTTTTTTAAATATAATTCTGGAATTTTCCATTGAACTTCATTTTCATTTGCGAGATTTTCTACAATTTTGCAGCAATCTTTCTTCCAGCATTGTATCTTCCAAAACAATATTTTCTTTGATAGTTTTAGGCAAGATAATAAATATTTTGCGATACAAATTCTCTCAAGAGGCAAACTTATAGCCTTTGTTTTTTTTTCAATATTTTGAATATTCCAAGAATTGCCTTTACAAATGGCGAAGATTTTTTGAAGTCTTTATAATATAACTTTTAATATTTTCTTCCAGGTTTCTATAATTTAATAGCAATTATTTTTTTAGAATTCTGGACTAGGTTTATTAATAAGTTAAGAACTATATTGAAGAAAAATCTTCTTAAAAATAGCTACAATATTCTATCGGGTTCTACAAATTTATAATCTTACAGATTTCTAGAATTCTCCATCAATATATCTGTCATGCTGGCATAAACAGCTGAAAAGTCTCCCCTTGAAAGAGGGAAAAAAAATAAAAGCATTTATGGAAGAATATGGATGTCCCAGAGGATATTTACTCCCTCAGCATCATGGACAAAAGAAGGGTTTCAGTGGAAGAACATCGAAGCTGTATGAACTACGCTAAGCTTCACCCATCCAAAATTTTTGTACGTTTTGTATACAATTTGTATATATTCATATGATTTTTTTTTGGAAAGGAAGCTAAAGACTAATAAACATAAACAAAAAATAAGATTTTTTTTCGAGGAATTGTACAGCAATTTCTCTTCTCGAATTTGTTTGTAAGCTTCTATTTTTTTAACTAAATTATTGTTTACGTTTTTTAAAATTTTCGAGAATTTTATCATTTTGTAACTTCTGGATTCCTTAAACTTTCCATGAATTCTAAAATCCCCAAAAATCGCGACCATCTGTAAATAAAATTTTACACATAGTTGCGATTTATTTCGGGGGTTTGGAACTTTGAAAATTTTCTTTCCCAATTTATATACTTTTCCTAGGGTTTTATAAGTTTCGAGCCATATTTTTAGAATTCTGGAATTATCCATTATTTCTCTTTTAAACAGCAAAAAGTTCCTTGTGGGTTATACTTTATTACAAAAATGTATCTTTATGATTTCTAGAATTTTCTTTTCTAACGATTTCTCTTCTAGATTTCTAGAATTTTCCATCGATTTCATTTTCAAAAAGCGAGAATTCTTTTCAATTATTGTTATCCATAAATTTTTGTTCTTTAATTTTTTTTTATAAAAGGCGAGAATTTTCTAAATTACTTTTAATTTCGAT
The DNA here is from genome assembly GCA_963969525.1 of Ontholestes murinus. Classification (NCBI taxonomy): domain Eukaryota; kingdom Metazoa; phylum Arthropoda; class Insecta; order Coleoptera; family Staphylinidae; genus Ontholestes; species Ontholestes murinus. The sequence goes on from OZ018390.1 coordinate 9,516,851, forward strand.
TGTATGTTTGAGGAATTATACCTCAATTTTACTTATTGAAGATGTTTTAAAGATTTTTTTAATTTTTCCAGAGGGCCGTATCTTGAGGGATGGAAGTATTATGGATTGGGAACGTATAGGTTATGAAAAGATGTTATATAAAAGATGCGAAAGAGGAAAACCTTGTGGTACCCCTTAATGTATGGGAAACGGGTCGGTCTTTTCCCGATTTTCCAGTATTTGACTCTTCAGATTTTTTGAATTTTGCATAAATTAATCATTTCTTAAATGGTAAAATTTTTGTCGAGGGTTGTAGAGATTTTCAGAAATTTTTGTTCTTCAATCATAAATGATGAGAATTTTTTTTTGAGGTTTCTTGAAGTTTCAAAATTTTCTTATCCAAGTTTCTTTGAAGATTCTATAATTTTGCAGCAATAAAAAAATTGTAATTTTCTATTAATTTTATTTCAAAGTAACCAGAATTTTCCCCAAGTATTTTAAATTAATTTTCAGCAATTTTCCAGAGTTTTAGAAACTTTAGAAGTTAAAATTTTTATAGATAGTTTTAAATTCGGTGAAATAATATAATATACATTTATTGAGACAAATTCCTTCAAAACCTTATAATTTTAGAATTTTTTAGAATTTTGGAATTTTTCCAAGAATTGCTTTTCCAAATAATGAGAATTGTTTCTTAAGGATTTCTCTTATATTATAAAAGAATAACTTATGGGGGTCTTATACAGAAATTTCTACTTGAATTTTCTTAAAAGTTTCCAGTATTTATTACAATTTTTTTTTTTCTAGAATTATCCAGCATTTTGCCTTGAACTTTCGATTGGTTGCGACCGTTACTACGTCGTAATCAATACTTTCACTGAATTAAAAAAATTACTATGTTTTAACAATAATAATAATATTTTATTTGTGGTTAAAATATAGTGAATATTTCAATTCAGTGTTGAGCTCTTTTCGAATTTTCTAAGAATTACTTTTATAAATGGTAAGAATTTCTTTTTCAAAGGTACTAAAAATTTTTCAGCAATTTTTTACGATTTTACGTAAAGAAAAAATAAACGGCGAGGATTTTTTTTCAAGGATTCTATAATGTTTATCATTATTTATTAAATAAATAAATAAATAAATAAAATAAATTTTCTGTTTCAAATTAATATAAGTTCTTTAATAGTTTTGGAATACTAGAATTTTCAATAAATTTTGCTTTTGTTATTCCTGTTTGTATTTTGTCTTCAATATTGAGACAATTTCTTTAAAGATCGAAGAAATTATTTGAGATTCTTGAAGTTCTTTTTAGCATTTTCTTGTCCAAACTGATATAATTTATAATAATGATTGTTTCATTTTAAGCTCCTCTTTAGATTTTTTGTAAAGTTTTACTTACTTTTTTAACAATTTTTCAGCAATTTCATTTCCAGAGTTTAAAATTATTTTATCGTTCTTTGACTTTTAGATTTCTAAAATTTTCGATTCGTTTCTTTTTGAAATGGTCGTCAATTATTTCGAGGGTTTTAGAATTTTCAAAAATTTCTCTTCCAAATTGAGATAATTTTCTAGCATTCATTTTTTTTTACAATTTTTGGAATTTTCCAATATTTCTATTTTAAATGGCAAGAATTTTATTCTGTGATATACTTTTTTCCAAAAACTATATCTTTAGAGTTTCTAGAATTTTTTATTAATTTGTGTTTCAAATGGCGAGATTTTATTTTCGAGGAAGAGAGAGAGAGAGAGAGAGAGAGAGAGAGAGAGAGAGAGAGAGAAAGACATCTTTATTTGGACAAACAAAAACACATTTATAACGAATACATTTTAAATATAAAATAAGTGTTAGTTTGTCCGTTTGGGCTATCGGCCTACGGCCTTTCTGTCCTGTTTTGAATCTAATTTATGTAAAAAACAAAGAAAAATTGCTGTCTAGCTTAACTGTCCGCATGATGCGAGCTAATGAATTGATGAAGAGTGATTGATGGATGTTTGTGTATTTTCGAGGAATTATTCAGTAATTTTTCTTATCGAATTTTCTTCGAAGATTCTTGAATCTTTTTTACTTGACATTTAGAATTTTTTAGAATTTAACTTTTCAGATTTTTTGAATTTTCCATGAATTATTTTTTGATCTTTATTAGAGTTTATCAAAAAATTTTCTGGTGATGTTTAAAATTTTAATATGTTCTTATTCAAATTAAAATAAAATAATAGAATTTCCAGTACTAATTTTTTTGGTTCTGGAGTTTTACAAAAATATTTCTGGAGAGATTTTTTTTCTGATGATTCTTGAAGTTTCAACATTGTTTTATCCAGATTGAAGTAAATTCTAGAATCACTAGTATTTTAATTTTAATTTATAATTTTCCAGTATTACATTTTTTTTAAGGGTTCTGAATTTTTCAGAAATATTTCTCATTATTTTTGAACTTTCAACATTTTCTTATCTAAATTGAAGTAAATTTCTAGAATTTCTATTATTCTAATTTTAATTTATAATTTTTCAACATTAAAATTATTTTTTTTTTGGGTCTGGAGTTTCTCAGAAATATTTCTGGTGGGATTTGTTTACTGATGGTAAAACAAAGTCATATTGTCTCATTTTTAGTCCTATTTAAGATGTACCACAAAAAGTAAATGCCTTCACAATTAAACATTTCAGTCAGCAAATTGGAAAAAATGTCAAGATTCGTCTCCTGTACAAGATTTTAGCAATAAAATTTTATGTAATACATCCTAGTACAATTAGGGTTTTAGTAGAAGAAAATATATAAATGTAAACTTTTCTCATGCTTCTTTCTGCCCGAAACTTTCTGTATTTTTTTAACTAATTTGTTTTTAGGTGTAATTCTCAAGATGGGAAATCCCAACGAATATTTTATGCATAGTTTTGTAATTAAATTGTTTCTAAGTGTATTTTTCAAGATTTGAAACCCCAACGATTTAAATAAATTAATAAATACAGTTTTAAATGTTTAATTGTTTTACATCTTGAATATGATGAAGAAGGGGACACGATGACTTTGTTTTACCACTTTATTTTAATGTGTAATTTTTAAATAAATTGGTCAAAACAAAGTCGTCGTGTCTCCTTCTTCATTAAATACAGTTTTATTAAAAATAATGCCAAAGCATTTCGAGATAAAAAAAGTTATCCACATTTAGTATTTTGATTGTCGAGCCTTGATTCTTTCATTTATTAAGCAAGACCATAATTTAACCAATTCGATCCGTCCAACTCGACTAATAGGTTAACTGGCATCGTTGACCTTCCACTTAATTTATTCCCAAGTCGCCAGTAATTGATTCTAAAAAGGACGGGGCGCTTTCGTCGAAACTATTTATCATTTCACTTGTATGTTTACATCAAGTATTTATGGAAAATGCAATAATTCAATCATAAAAAACATGTTTATCATAAATGCTTTAGATAATGCTTTTGGTATTTGCGGAATTCATAAAAGCAGCACTTTTATCGCTCCTAGTATTCAAAAAGTGCGCATTTGTTGTTTAATTAATATTTTGCTAGACAATAAATGGCTTTGTTGTTATGAAGGTTACATTATTAGATTTAATTGCCATTTTAAATTGTAATTAGTTTTATTATTTATTTAAAAAAATTACCATATATTTAATTTAACAAAAATTGATTTTTACGCGAAAAAATAAAAAATGATATTTGAACGTAATATTAAAGAAATTAAATTAGATCATATATAGCTTTTAAACAATGTCATCTGAAGTATCCAAAGGACGTTGATAATATAAAAATTTCTAAAAATATGTAACTTAATATCTTAGCTACTTAAAATACGAAACATTCTTGGAAATCACACCTGACTTGTTTATGTAATTATACAACTGTCTTAGAAACACCAACCTTAAAGTTTTACTAAGAAAACTTTTCTTTAATTATCAGTAAAACACTTTAACTTTTAATAATTCTAATTCAATATAACTTTTATTTGTATAACACAAAGTTACGGTGTTTTACTGATTATTAAACATGTATAATAAAGTAGAAGCGTCTTATATTCAAAATCTTTAATTTCTTATCTTGAGGGATGCATACATAAAACTTTTTGTGTTTATTCAACAGAAAAACGCAAAGCTATTTCTTTTCGTTCACAGTATACAATAATTATATGTGTATTTATATAAAATAAATAACTGTACGATAAAACGAGATTAGCAGGAAATCTTTAAACACACCCGTCGGCCTTCCGTACTTTCATGCACCTTCGAATGTCAAGAATGTGAGTTTATTGTCGCAGCAGCACACAGCAGTACCAAATTTCGTGTGTACCAAACAAAGGAGCTTGCGTACGATTGCCCTTGGCCTACGACATTCCGGAGACTTATAAGGATGTGTAAGGTTTAAGGTGAAATACAGGAAACCGACCGCTGAATAATTACGAAAATTGCAATTGCAATTACGTTCTTAATAATATAAGTTTGATTAATGTGTCAATAAAATTTTCAAAAATTTAAACATATATTTTTTGTCATCTAAAAATATGCTTAGATAATCTAAGCATTGAGAGGAAGTCTCAATGAAGTAGTTTTCCCCAGAAAAAATAGGGTGAGAATAGAAGGAAATATATTTTACGAATTCTAGAATCTTAGAATACGATAAAAATAATTATAGAAAATGATTATGAAAAATACTTTTATTAGCATAATACCAAATATGAAATATCGAATCAAAACCCTTTAATCAATATTTTTATGGTAGTCACTACTTCAATATACATGATGGATATATTCAATAAAAACTATTAATCTTTTTTTTATAAACCACTTGAATTTATTAATTAATAGACTGCTATTTTGATAATTCAGCTTGACATTCTCAAAACTAAGTAAGACTTACCTCAATAAATGATTTATTATATTAGTCTCTTGGTATATCGGTCCTAATAAATTATTGCTTGTCTTAGCGTACTTTTGACCTATTTAAATTATTATTTAATGAATAATTTGTTCATTGTCAATCGGTGATTAAGATTTTCAAAAAATATGTAGGTTGGCCACTATCACACCCTACAATTTCAAGAGCATACGCAAGAGTCTTGATTAATTAATAGTTATTTCATAGAACTGTAATGTTATTCTCATCACAAAAATACAATTTATGAATTCTCTTTTCTAAAAAAACCGTTGCTTATGTAATAATGATTGGAGGGTGTGATAGTGGCAACCCATCCACCCTACATATACCTATTAACACAAACCACCACTTCACTGAACTATCTCAATGATTTATTGATTATCCTAGCGCACTATTGACCTATCCCAACGATTTATTGATTACCCTAGCGTACTCTTGACCTACCCTAATAATTTGTTTAATATCCTAGCGTACTCTTGACCTATCCTAATAAATAGAACATTGACCTAGCGTCCCCTGACCTTTCTCAATAAATTATTCATTGACCTTGTCAAAAACAGCAACGGACCGGTTTCTATTTATTTTGGACATCAGCAGAGCGCAGTTGCAGACAGGAAATCGAGATTTGCTTTGGAGTATTTAACTGTCGGGGTTAACCCATTGGGAGCTAGTGCAACGTTTAGGCAATAGATATTACTTTTATGGTAATATCGTAATCAAAGTAATCGTGTCTCCTTCTTCATTATATTCAAGATATACAACAAAGTAAACACCTCCATAATTAAACATTTATTAAACTTTAGTTTTTTGGACTGTAGTACTAACGACTATTCTTCTTTCAAAAACAGAAGAACTTATCCATAAAGTAGGTGATTTAAATTACACAATGCATCGAATTATTCTTCTTTGAAGTATTATGACCTCATTTATTATGTAAACTATCTGTTTATTATATTTAGATGTTATATTTTTAATTTATAATTTTGATTATATAAAAATGCCGCTTCTAAAAAGAAAACGAAGAACTCATATATTTCTCCGTTATCAACAATATCAATATGACGTAAAAATATGATAACAAAAAAATGCCGGTAGTTAATCCGCACGTGAAATAAAACGTACTGATAAGATTAATCCCTACGTACGAATCATTATCAGTCAAATATCGTTTGGATTTTTATTCAGAATTCATCTACTTCCACACAAATAAAACAGTTTACAATCAAGATATTTATAATTATAAAATTGAAAATGTAGGTAACGGTTAGTTTCAACAATTAAACAAAGAGTAAGTTAATATGCTAATAACTTTCTGTCGAATTATTCAAATAGAAATGAAATATATAAAACACTGTGAGATGATTATTTATTAAAATAGAGAAATATGTGTAGAATAAAAACCGTTTGTTTTATATAAGTATAATTTCATTTGCTTTTAATATTCTGACGATAAACTGTTCATTTATTTTGGGGCTATTAAAGTTCGCAGCATTTTTATATTCTATAAGTAGCTGCATTAATCTTTATGATCTTTGCGATAAGTATCTCCTTGATAAATAGTTTTATTGAGGGTGTTGCACTTGATAATGTACGTTTATAAGTACTTCAGAGACTTAAATGTAGATTAAGACGAAAGCAACATTTTAATATGTACATTATCATACCAAATTGCTAAATATTTAATTTCGAGCTTCATATAGTTTGGCCTTCAACCAATTTAAACTTTAATGAGACATTATAAGCGTTTATTTTGTTAGAAAATATTTCCGTAATAATCACAACTTGTTGCCTATTAATTTTTCTTGTGCAGTTGATTCATTTGATGAAATAACTTTAAATTTTGAAGGGTCACAACTTCTGTATTTAATTTCTCCAGAAGTAAATTTTATCTACCCTTCTTATTTCTTTTCGCATTTATTTAGCTGTTTTGTAATATTGAAGATGCATTTTTAGTCTCATATGAATACATTTCCAATAACCTAGCATATGTTTAATTTATTGCAATAAAAATTTTCATGCAAATCTCAATAACTTATATATTAATCCAGACTATAATTAACCTTAATATTTATTATGTAAACCTAGCGTACTCTTAACCTACCGCAAATATAATGCATTGATGTAGCGTAACCTTGAGCTACCCCAATACAATAACACGTTATCCCTACCTTAATAAACTAGCCTTAATATGAATCAATTATATGCCTAGAGAATAGGTGGACTAGATTTGAATTAATTGAATCATTTTTATAAAAAGGAAAGGAAAACAATTTTTATATTTTATGTCAAATTTAACTTAATTGATTCATTGATTCGTAACAAATATACCTCGAATTTTTGAAAACCTTAAATTAAAAGTTTTGCTAGCTTGTAAGGCGTCATATCTAATAACACTCTTCTGCATTCCATAAGCTGAATGTAGAATTAACAATTACTGCTCTAAACAGTTTTACAGTATACTATTGTAATATTCTAAAAACCTCAATAGTTTTAATATTCTGACTTACTAATGCCGTAATTTTGGTAGTCTCTGGTATTCCCGCGTCTGCCTTCACTTTGTTGACCATATCGGCGATACGTTTCCAACATTCCGGCATGCCTAGGAGATAATGATTCGTTCCTGGGCCCGTGTCTTTGGCTACGATCTGTCCCGATCCATTCAGGAGGACGACTGTGGAGTGAGACGCACCCCTGCAAAAAAATTTAAAAAATATTCAGGTGTGGACTAAGTAAATACAAAACTTTATTAAGTATTTCATAAATTTTATCGTTGTTATTAACAATTAAGAAACCTGTAGTGGCTCTGTTGGGCCCGAATATAGTAAGGTCCAATCCAAAGCTGCAAATCGATCACCTCGAGCAGCAGAGTACCTAGGTATCAAGAGTCCAAGTTCAACAGTTAGCTTAAAACACCAGAGCTAGCTAGAAAGGAGCACGAGATGACTACTTACACACGCACATCTCACGAAGGCAACGGAAGATCACCTTCATTATTTTCCTGACTGCATTCAACTCTAAATTTTCCGGAGTAAATGGTTTCCTAATAGGTTCTTCGGGGAGAACGGAATTCAATGAAGCCGTAAGAAGGAGTATACACGAGAAAATAAACATAGGCACCAGAAACATCCGTAGCCTATACGAAGAAGGAAAACTGCCAAACCTAAGTTAAAAAACTGAAGCAGGAAAACTGGCAAAAACCAGAAGGCTTAACATAGACATACTAGGCATAGCTTAGACATGGTGACCCGGTTCAGATAAGAACGTAACTTCTGGCGGCACCATTTACTATCCTAGTAACCACGATAAGAACCACAGAACAGAGAGTCGGATTTTTTATCTCTAAACTTTTTGTAAAAAACGTAACCAACTTTGTTCCTCATTCCGACAGAATCAACACCCATCTCATACAACCAATGCAATAGATAGCAAATCGAACAGTTTTAGTGCGATATGAATCACTTAATGCAGTCTTCAAAGAAATAAGATACAAATGTAATCATGGGGAATTTTAACTTTTTAAGTTAGATAATTAAAGATTTGAAGATTCAGAAATGGAAGAGGTAACCGGCTTTTATAATTTTGCCAAGTAGAAGACATGAAAGTTAGTAATACCTGGTTTCGATTACAACATCGACGGCTATATATGTGGAAATCGCCCGCTGATAAACCAAACAAAATAGTCCAGAAGCAAATAGACTTTATAATAATCAAAAAAAAAAGATTTGGGTCATCTATATTACAAAGACATTTACCTGCAGCAGAAAAAAGTTCCGGAGAACGAATTTACAGAAAATATAAACGATTAAAATAAGTGTAATAAAATAGCAGAGGCTTTGAGCTTTTTGGTAGCTGAGGCAACGGGATAGTAGTGTTTGGCTTTCGACCAGGTGGTCCTCCCGACGTGTAATTGTGTATAATAGTATAATTTTTTAACTGTAAATTGATCTGTTTTCGTATTTAAATAAAAACTGTTGAATATACAAGAAATTACTAACTTCTATAAATAAAGAAACCGCTACAACTTCTGACCCCGACATGATATTAACAAGATGGTCGAACAAAGTGAAAGTATGATGGAGTACAAATGGAGCCACCACAATTAACTCAATAAATAATAAAGCTTAAGGAGTTCTGGCCCATGGAGGTGAAAATATGCTAAGCTCAGATAAAATCAATTTTTCAAAGTAGAAGAGTGACGCAACAAAGACAGACTATAAGGGAGATACTGCTCAACCCACCGACGGAGAATCCATAGAACATATTAAAGGAGCAACTCATCAACCGGATGTCAATGTCAGAATCAAAACGTATACAAAAATTTTTGCGATTGACATCAGTCACTTGCGCCCAGTACAGATTTTGAGGAACATGCTGCAGTTATTAAACCAAAGAGTGTGTGGGAACAATTGTTTATCCAAAAGATACCACGACAAATTCAACGGTTTCAATGGCGCACAATGCAGGTACAATAGAGGGCCTAGCAACCTGACAGAGAATCTCGTCGACATCCCAGACGAGTCAACGGTCGGTGTGGCTGCACTATCAACAGAGAAAGGAAATTAGATGATTTAATAGCCGTCTTACAAACAAGCTCGAAATCACGTACGCCTCGCACGAGAAGTCCTTTGCCAACAGATTACAGACAGCCCAGCTACTACGCGAGTCGATCCCAAAAATCCAATCATTCAGACGCGCGATGGGACGAGACTTCTGTTGGTACTACCAAAATTTTCAGCCGAAGGCGCAGAGATGCGTACCTCCATGTTCACGGAACTCTTCTACACAAATACTATGCACATATACATCTGCAGATTCGAAATCTAATTTATTTTTCTTAACAGACAAGTTATGCAGTATCAGTTTCCTGATTGACACAGAGGCAGAAGTAAGCGTCGTAGAAAAAAAGTTTTTCAACAGCAACTCAGGTGTGAAGCAAACGATATAATTGCTTCACACCTGAGTTGCTGTTGAAAAACTTTTTGCAGTCAGTAAACAACACTCCGATCCGAACTTATGTTAAGCACTCGATTATTCTTGAGTTTAACCTAAACCGGAAAATTACTTAGACATTTATGGAGCTGATTCACCACATTAAATCTTAGAGACAGATTGGATTTATCCGTAACATTCGAACTAAAATCTTTCCTTTCGATCAGCCCAGTATAATTACACCTGCTATAAACGATAATCGATCGATCCATTGACATTACAAACACATTAAACATGTAACCAGCAAACAACTTGACTTAAATGCACCGGTTATACACTTGGTGTCAAGGTCAACCCGTTAACAGCAAATATTGGCGACTATCGCCCAAAAAAATAATTGTGGCAAAACAGGAATTTGCCGAATAATTGAGATTCGTAGTGCATAGGCCGTCTTCAAGTCCCTGGTCTTTACCATTACAAATTACACATGGTAAAAAAGAAAGACAGATCTTGGAGACCCTATGGGGATTATCGCGCACCAAATTTGTTAACACAACCTGGCAGATACCCGATCCCGCACATATAAGTCTTCACGTCACTCCTGGAAGTTGCTACAGTTTTTTTTTCAAATATGGACCTTGCGAAAGCTTACAACAAAATTCCAATCAAGGAGAGCGCAATTCAAAAAAAACAGAAATAACAACACCCTTCGGACTAATTGAATATGTAAAGATGCCTTTTGGGTTAAGAAATGCAGCACAATCGTTCCAGAGATTTATTAACGAAGTATATTTTGGATTAAGGTTTTGTTTCGTTTACATAGACGATGTCTTAATTTGTAGTAAAACACTGCTCGAACATATACAACACCTCCACATCATTTTTTGGTAGGCTGACAAAGTATGGTATGGTCATAAACGTTGATAAATATGATTGGGTTAAAAACTCAATGGAGTTTTTTGGACACGTGGTTCATAGTAAAGAAATTTTACCTTTACCTTCTATAACAGAATTTATTACGTCCTTTTCTCCTTCTAAATGCCAGAAGGATTTAAGGTTGTTTTTAGAGATGATTAATTTTTGTCATCGCTTCGTACCGGATTGTGCAAAAATTTTACTATCTCTCATTACCTTAATTGAATAATACATCTGTTAGGTTGCAGTTCATACACCTCACTATAACCTAATAACCTAACACCGTAATTGATAATTCAATCCCAAAGAATTGAGTAATAGCGGTTGTTATCACTCAATTCGGAAAAGCTAAATGCGTTCAACAATATTAAAGCAGCGTTGGCTTATGCTACGCTGTTAACGCAAGAATTGGAGTACCAATCTGTGTGGCCGTGGATGCATTTGACAAAGCCTGCATTAAGAGTTGGGCTATTCAACCCATCGCCTTTTTTTCTAGAAAATTCACTATAAGAGAATCAAAGTATAGCCTTTTTGGACGTGAATTATTGGCAATATTCACGTCAATGTAGCACTTTCGATACTACCTCGAAGGGCGATCTTTTTACATTTTGACCGACCACAAACCTGTCGTATTTGCTTTGAAAAAAACAGACACGTGTATTAAATCGACGAGAAGTACGACATCCGACATGTAGCAGGAAGAAACAGTGTAGTACCCGATGCAGTCCCCAGAATTTCTCATATCAGACCTATGAGAGCAATTTTTACCAGTGTGGACCCTACAGCACAAAAGAACGACCAGAAATTACAGTGACCCCAAACACTTCGTCGTTACTTTTACAAATTTCCAAAATAACTCTTCGTTAGTTTTACACTACGATTTCTCAAAGAAAATTCCCAGACCGTTTGTGCCGCAATCTTTAGGACAATGAGCTTTCAAAACGTTCCATAACATAGCCCAACCACCCTGGGTTTCGACCATCGAAACATATGATAAAAAGATATTGTGTTTGGCCTGAAAAGCATAAAGATGTGTAACAATTCACGATCCGCTGCCAAGACGGCCAATAAGCAAAAATTCAACGAAATACCGTAAGGCCCTCTGGGCCGATCACCAGTTCAGGAATGTTCACATCGACTTAGTTAAAATGCTCACAGTCGATGGATTTTCATACCTGCTAACTGTTAATACATTAAGAATCTTTTTGTTGACGAAAGACCAAGCAGAAACAATATTTACTTCGAGACCGATAACAACTTTACGGTCCCATCAATTAGTAAGGACGAAATTGAAAGAGGCTGCTGGCCGAGATGAAATTACATTGGAAATATTTAACCTTTTCGACAAAAAAAAGGCATAAAATATCTATGATACTGGTCATTACACTACCCAATGGCTGTCATCAACCTTCATTCCCTTGCCTAAGAAAAAAATGGCAAAAAATGCGTGGAATATAGACATATTAGCTTCATGAGTGATATTTTTAAATGGTTTCTTAAAAGCATTCATCAAAGAGTCTATAAGAAATGCGAAAATGCAATCAGTGATACAAAGATTGGCTTCAGGCAAGAACTGGACACTAGAGAAGCTTTAATTGCAACAAAAGTTCTTGTACAAAACTGTATCGACGAAAGGAAAAGTATATTTCTATGTTTGTAGACTATGACAAGGCGTTTGACAGAGTGCAACATTATAAACTCATCGAAATACTTTAAAGGTCAGGCATTTATCATAAAGACAGATATGTATGGTGTTCGTAGTTTCGTTTTCAATTTTTAACTTCGGCTGTATAATTATTGTATAGGCTTTCGAATACAATAATTATACAGCCCAAGTTAAAAATTGAAAACGAAACTACGAACACCATAAATATCTGTAGAGTGGTGGGACAAGGTTGTGTGAAAATTGTAGATGCTGTTACTTTTTGAAAGTCTATATCAATTAATAAAATACTGACATCGTCAGTGTCTAAGAACATTTTCCTGGAAGCTCTCACAAATCTTGAAGAGGGCATTAAAGTCAATGGCTCATGAATAAACAACATATGATATGCAGATGACACAGTAGTGATAGCCGAAAATGTAGAAGATCTCCAAGAACTGCTCAACACAGTAAAGAATCACAGCAAACGCATTGGTCTGAACATGAGCATTACAAAAACAAAATTTATGATTTCCTGAGGCCGGAATATTGTAAGGGACGCTGTGTTACCTTTTAAGGACTTATCAATTGAAAAAGTGCAAAAATTTAAATACCTTGGAACGTGGCTTACAGAGAATTGGACATCAGACACTGATATTAAATGTTTGAAGTTCGTTCATGAAGTTAAAAAATAGTATATTGTTCAACGAGTGACGAAAGTAACATTTTTTTAAGCGAGAGAACAGTTTACCAAACGAGGCGAAGCCGAGTTTGGTAATGATCGCGAGCTTAAAAAAATGCTTTCGACGAGTTAAACACTATACTTTTTCTACTACCTTATCAATGATACTAACAAACTTTTATTATATAAACAAATACTTTATTTTGAATTTAAAATTACAAAACTACAGATCATATTTAAATTACTTACCGACAACTTTGCAAAATATGCAAACAGCACAGTGAATATGAATTTACGCGATTATCTGCCTTAAATTCCATGAATTTTGCATATATTTTTTCATACCTCTTTTTCGATTTTTCTGATAATAAATCCACATAGGTTTTCTCAGCTTGATTTACTATTTCTGGTGCAGTATTGGAAAGATCTAAATCACTTACTGAATCAGAAATCATGATATGATGAAGTTACGAACAGTACAAATTCAAAAACTGACGTTTAATAATGACACGATATAGTGACAGCAGGCAATTAGACGGAGGTGAAAATTTGTAGGTAACTTTCGTCCCTAGTGACGAAAGTTAGCATTATGGGATTTTCTCTCACTAGTGACGGAACTCAAATTTTCGCTGGAGTATTCGGTGACGAAAAGTGTCTTTTTATAAAGGGTAGTAGAAAAAAGTTTTTACCAGCACTGAATTCGATTTCAATCTTAGCATACGGATCATTAAATGCTATATACAGATAGATAAATTTATTGGTGCAAATACAATGTTTACACAAGTACCGGATACATGTTTACAAAAAAATCGGTGCTCCTCTACGGAATGGAAGGCTGGACACTTAAAGCAACGTCAATGAATAAAAAAAAAACTAGAAGCGTTTGAAATGTGGCTTTATCGTAGAGTACTAAAGATATCCTGGACAGCACGAATTACAAACGAAGAAGTTTTATGAAACTAACTATATACGCTACTGTCATTCCAAATAGAAACATTCAATAGTTATCGTCCAGTGTGTACATTTCTAGTTAGCCTTTACTTTCACCGTTCGGTGCAAGCCGACGGAGCCAAGGTTAAGGTTGTCGCCGTTAAAAATTGGAAAAATTTCGCAAAATCTGCCAAAAAGGTCAACGATTTCGCCGTTTCGCAAGCGCATTTTTGAATTATTTTTTGCGACTGCGGTGGGTTTACGCAACGCGCGCGAATTAAATTTTGATTTGTGCGTGCGCACACTGTGGCACTGGTGAAGGTGTTCGGCATCAACTTTCATAACCATCAGTGCGTTAATTGTTCATGTGTAACGTAATTTCCCGTATCATTATTATATTGGCATTTGAAAAATTTTATATAAAAGCATATTCACTAAAATATTTAACCATGCATTTTAAATATTTGAAATTCTTTTTGTAAATGAATACTACAGTATTTAGTAATGAAGACGTTTTGTAGTATATAATATTTTGTTGTGTTTAATACCTATAGCCTATTCACGGAATTTAGCAATATAGTAATGGTCATAATAGGTAAAGAATTGATCAACACTTGGTTTGTTTCATTGAGCAAACCAAGTGTTCAATCATTTTTTTTTGTTTCAGTGAACAAACCAAATGTTGATTAATTCTATATCTATTATATCATAAAGTTTCACCAAGAGACAAGTAAGAAAACTATTCAAGAAATTGTAATGGTCATGTTTTGGTTCTATCAAATATTACTAAATATGAATGGCCAATAAAGTTATGTGCATTTCCTTGTTACTATATTTTATTGAGGTTGTAGTTTCTCTTTTTTATATGTATTAATTATAGCATTTACTTTTTATAATGAAAAGATTAACAATGAAAATTATTTTGAACAGACCGAAACATCAATACAATTTAAGCTAAATAAAAAGTTAAAAACTCAGTTCTTTCAGTGAGAAAGTTATTCAAAAAGTATTGGTCATAATGTTGCCAAGGGAATTTTGAAACCAAATCCTAAACATCATGGTGATGATCTTTACTAAATGGTAATCCATATTAAACACAGATTAATTGTGTACAACAACTTAAAAGCTATATATTTATTATATAATTTATATTATTTTTCAAGTATTTTATTTACCTTTTACATTATTTGTTTCTAACAACAAAAGCCTTTTTTAATATTTATTGTTTGGCTTATTTTAACTGATGTTATCCTGTATAAGGGTAAATATGAAACTTGTTCAACATTTTTAGATATTTTAGAAGATCTTTTTACTTTCCCTATATAGAATATATTAATACATGTTTTTCCTAAAATTCTTAACTTGCGAGAAAAAAAAAATAATTTAACAATTTTTGTCTGTAGCTAATAAATTATAGGAGTTACATGAAATTTATATAACAAGTTGTAAAGAATCCAAAATTAAGCAAATTGGTAAGAATAGACTTTTTGCGTAAACCTCTTTCGAGAAAAATATAGGGAAAGTTTGTTAAGGCCACATCACCATTTTTTCTATTTCATTTTTATAGGTAACTAGTTCATTTAGTATTTTATTTAAACACTTAGATTTAGATTAAGATCACCATAGTAAACCTAACCTACTTACAAATATCGTTTGTTATCTCGTTTATTAGTGGGATTTGATGGGATTATAGAAACGTAAAGATTAAGTCGAAAAATAACGACATATTCTTTAAATAAAAGCAATTGTGTAATACATACATAATTATTTATTCAGTGAATAAAATATACCCAAAATAATATGAGATATTTTATCCGATAAACTTATGACTTAATTTTAGAAAGATAATTCTCACCTTTCTTCCACTCGTCAGGCTTCCATTAGAAACATTGATTTTGTGTCGTCTTCATTAGCTTCGTTGGTTACTGATTTTTCGCGTGTTCGCTTCCTAGTTTCAACATTTTCATCTGTTTCAAATTGTTCATGTTGCGGTAAAACGAACGTTGCGACGGAATTCTTGATTCTGGATGTTTCTCTGCATACAAGCGAATAGCCCGTGATACATTTCTTTCTGCTTCTCGATAAATAAGAATTATTTCAATTTTCTCTTGTAGAGATAACACTTCCATGATGATTTAAACTTTATGACAGAAGTCATCTAGGATGTCAATTATTATTTATAGTCACCACTTACTAGATATATTGCATAATTTATACCATAGCAGCTATGACAAGCTTTATCAAATAAATAGTATATTACACTACAAGTGGAGAAAGTACGTGTTTTGCTCACGCGTGTACCAATTTGCACACGAGGCGACAGCCGAGTGTGCGAAGGTACACAAGTGAGCGAATTCGTAACTCCACGAGTGGTGTATTACGTTTTGTTCAATCCTGCCGAAAATTCATTTTAAAACGTAGGTTCAAATAAAATAATAATGTGTATTTATAAAAGCGTGAGCGAAAGTGACATAAGAGTGGGCGAAAGTGACACAAGAGTGGGCGAAAGTAAATCTCCATAGCAACCATTGTGCGTGAGGTAAACTGTAACTTTCTAACCACAAAACAACGTATGAAAGTTCTATTTTCTACTGCAGGATTGAACAAACGCAATTTAAATTAAAAATAAAACGTCTTAGAGAAAAATGATTGAGATAATTTAATAGATTCGATACTTGTTTTGCTACATTCTTGATGGAACCAAATTTTCATATTGGGAGAAGTAATACACTTGTTATGTTCCATTTGTTTATTATCAGGTAACTGGTCCTTTCGTATCATTCTCAAAGTTCTCATCATTCTCAAAGTTAACTTTGAGAATGATCCGAAAGGACCGAAACACGTGTCAGTTACCTCATAATAAACAAATGGAACATAACAAGTGTATTACTTCTCCCAATATGAGATATTTAATTTTCTATTTATGTGTAAAAAACAATAAAAAAATAAATGTTTCCATATAAAAAACAAAGTTGACCTTCAAATGACCTTGAAAGAACTAAGCTTCAAAATCATACGCAGTGACATAAAATTTTCCCACTCATATCAAAAAACATTGATTTTAAGCATTTTTTCATATTTTATCCTGTTCCGAAAATATTCCACTTTGCCAATACAAATGCCCCACCCTGTATATTTGAATTAAAAATAATTTTTAAAACGTACCACCATTAAACATTTAATAATTTTTAATATATCAAAAAATTTCTTTAAGTTAAAACGATTTTAATTTTCATATTTCGGAAACTGTAAGTTGTAAGTGTCATAATCAAAAACGAAGTATTTGAAAAGTCGTTTTTTTTGGAAAATATCAAAATGATATCTACGAATTTAAATATTTGTCGTTACACTTGATGCACACTTTATCTCTGCAAATATTGATTTCAGATAACGTCCAAAGGTGTGATCGATAAGGGCAAGTTTACGGCCACTGCGGAATTTATAGGTCAAAATCAAGATCATCGATAAGTGTGTCATCCGATTTCCGATGCACTCTATTTATCGTATCGCAACGCTCGAAATGATGGCGACGTATTTAATTATTTCATTATTTTATATTAAAAAGTCCGAAGTAAATAATTTATGAACGTATTTGGGCGTACGTACCTTCGAATATTGCAAATTTCGTTATTGAAACAACATAGCCGGAACAGCTTTCTAATGCGCGTTTTTTTTTCGGTTGTTATTTCTTGTTTAGGTCAACGATCTGTAATTGTTATTAAAAAATAATCCATTAGGTGCTATTCGGAAATATATTTTGAGAATTACTTTTTAATGAAGGTAATAATAATGTTATTAAACTTTTTTCCCGTCTTATTAAATGTAAAAAAAGTTATTTTTACTTGTAAGAACGTAAAAATTTTGAGCCTTAAACTTATTATTATTTGTAAATTAAATATTGATTTACAGGTACAGTATTATGAAAACAAAAGTAATAATTAGGTCAAAATAATTGATTCTAATTATTACTTTTATTGTTATTACTTCTTCATGGTTAAATCTTCATATTGAATGAACCACGTACTTGCCTCCTCTTTGAGCAACGACATTTCTGTTTTTTTGTTTGTTTTTAATTTAGAAATCATCTGGGATTTATTTGAACAATACTGGAATTTTAGTGTTGATTAAATCATGTATTTACATAATTAAGCTTGTTGTTTCTTTATATCTAATTTAAGTTACATTTTCGTCTGTTCTGGATCTGGATCGAGCTTGCCAAGGGTGATAAAATCATTGACAAGAGCACCTAGGCCTCATTAGGCCACACACCACACCAAGCAAATTACGTTGCCGCGGTTTTTGTTGAAATTCCCTGCTTGTTGAATTCAACACTCGCAAATAATTTGCTTGAAAACAACCATACCCACCAAATTTCGTTGACGAAGTATTTGTTGAAATCCATTGCTCAGAAATGGCTTTTGGCTTTGGCTTTAATAACTAAAGTTTGAAGGAAGGTTTATGGTCAAGTAGGATTCTGAGGTATTTGCAGATTTGCAGGTGTGAGAATTTCGGTTTGATGGACTTAATTTTGGGAGAAGTTGCGGTAAAGGAACAGAAGGTTTAGATTTTGTAATATTCATTTCAATGAGGAGTTCCAGAACCAGTTTTTCAAAGAGTCAGAAACCTGACATTGCCATCTTAAAGTTTGACATTTTTGACGCTATACGTACTCAGAACGTTTTGACGTGCGACGTGTTGAAAATTTCATCTCGGCCAAAAATGGAATTAACTCGCGAAAAATTTCGAGCTATGATTTGTTATGGTTTTCGACGTGGTCTAACTCAAGAACAATGCAATCAACTGAATTCAACTTTTGGCGATGAAGCTCCATCCTCAGCCATTGTATATCGCTGGTACACTAAATTCAAACGTGGTCGTAGTTCGCTCATGGTCGAAGTTAAACAGGGTAGTCCAAAATTGGTCGTTGTGTCGGAAAATATCGGTGCTGTGCGAAACCTAATTTAAGAAGATCGGCATGTGACGAAATCGAGAAATGTTTAAGCGTTGGTATAACCAGCATACATAAGATTTTTCACGAACATTTGAATGTACGGAGGTTGTGTTGGATTCCATATTTGTTGACAGATGCTCAAAATAAATGCTCGTGGCGATTTCAAAATACAATTGTGGTTCATTCAAAGCCGTATTCAACATTGTCACAGGTGCTGAATCATGGATTTATGCCCATGAGCCAGAAATAAATGGCCAATCGGTAATTTGGGTGTTTCAATGTGAAGCAAAACCAAGAAAAGTTGTTCGTTCTCGA
This sequence comes from Ontholestes murinus, assembly GCA_963969525.1. NCBI lineage: Eukaryota > Metazoa > Arthropoda > Insecta > Coleoptera > Staphylinidae > Ontholestes > Ontholestes murinus. The sequence continues at coordinate 9,536,091 of OZ018390.1, forward strand.
AGCATTAAGACTCCAGCAACTCCTCATTTAAAATCTATATTTTTCGATATTATTCTAACCAGGTTTTTTGAATTCGCCAGTAATTGATTTTCTAAATTAACAGACAATTTTTGAATCTGTAACATTCATCACTAATTGATTTTCTAAATTACTTGACAAATTTTCTGTTGCAGATTGAGTATTTTTGTAAAATTTTCCATTTTTGAGACAATTTTTTACCATGTCCTGCTTTTTTTTTTAAGTTTTCGCAGTTTTCTCACATTATTTATGTTATTTTTATAAATTTCTTGTTCTCTAATTGTAGGTACAAGAATTTTCCATATTTTGGTAATTTGTCAACATTGCTCTTTTAAATTCGTAGACAAATTTCAAAAGTTTTGGAATTTCTCTTTCAGATTTCAAATTTTTTTGGGGATCTAGAATTTTTCAATATTATTCTAACCAGGTTTTTTTGAATTTGCCAGCAATTTATTTTCCAAACTACCAGACAATTTTTGAATGTTGCAGATTGAGTGTTCTGAAATTTTCCATTTTTGAGACAATTTTCTGTTTTTTTTTTCAATTTTTCGCAGTTTTCTCAGATTATTTATGTTACTTTTATAAATTTCTTTTTCTTTAATTATAGGTACAAGACTTTTCAATATTTTAGAAATTTGTCTTTTAAATTCATAGACAAATTTCGAAAGTTTTGGAATTTCTCTTTCAGATTTCAATTTTTTTTGTTTATTTATGTTTATTATTTTTTTAAATTGTAGGTTTATTTATCAGAAATTTCTACTTAAAAATGCAATCTTTTAAGGGTACAAAATTTTCCAGACTTCCTTTTAAATTCCTGAATATTGAAGATTTTAGAATTTTTTAGAAATTTTTTGCTTCAATTCATCGAGTAATTTCTTTCTTTTAAATTTGATTTTTAGAATTCAAGTAACGTTTATTTCTAAGAATTACTTCTTCTAATTGCGATTTTTTTCTGTCAAAATTTCGAATTTGGCTTTAACGTTCTTAAATCAAATCAAATCAAATCATCTTTATTGGTGCTATGAACAAAATAAATGCTCTTATACAAGTCAACAAGGTATAACATAATTAAAATGTTTAGATACTAAGAATAAAATACATAATGTTCTGAATTAACTCTTATATTCGCTAATAGTTTTCTAATGTTATGCAGTTTCTCTTAGAAATAATAAAAAAATTTGATGGTACTAAAATTTTTCAGATTTTGAGAATTTACCAGAAATTATTTATTATATCTTTCCGAATTGCAATATTTTTGAGTGTTCTAGAATTTTCTTTGTAGATTTTTTAAATTGGCCAAGAATTTTGAATTTTACAGCGAATTTTTGCTCTAAGAATTTCGGTAAATTATCCATTTAAAAATGCAATTCTTTAAGGGTACAAAATGTTCGTGAATTTCTTTTAAATTCCTGAACATTAAAGATTTTAGAATTTTTCAGAAATATTTACTTCAATTCTTTGAGTAATTTCTAATCTTTTAAATTTGATTTTTATAATTTAATTAACGTTTATTTCTAAGAATTTCTCCTCCCAATTGCGAAATATTACTCTCAAAATTTCGGATTTGGCTTTATCGCTCTTATATTCGCTAATAATTTTTGATGGTACTATAATTTTTTGGATTTTGAAAATTTACTCCGAATTGCAATATTTCTGAATGCTCTAGATTTTTTTAGTACATTTTTAAAATTGGCCAAGAGTTTTGAATATTACAGTGAATTTCTGCTCTAAGAATTTCAGTTAATTATTTATTTAAAATGCAAGGGTACAAAAAACATTGAAGATTTTTTCTCTTAAAATTTCGAATGCTCTTATATTCAATAATTTTCGAAGGTTATATAATTTCTCTTCAAAATAGTAACAATTAGTCCTAAAATTTTTCGGTTTTTGTGAATTTACCAGGAAATATTCTCTCCGAATTGCAATTTTTTGAGTGTTCCAGAATTTTTTAGTAGATTTTTTATATTGGCCAATAATTTTGAATATATCAGCGAATTTACTTATTGTTTTAGGTTTATGATTGTATCTTAATTATTATGATCATCAATGTATCTTTTTATAAACAATGAATAAACTATATATTGTTATTATTATTATTATTATTATTATTTCTGTTTTAATAATTTCAGTAAATTATCTTTTCAATTGAAAAATATTATTTCAGAATTCCATAAATTTTTAGACTCTTGGAATTTGCCAATAATGAAGGTTGTAGAATATCTCTTCCAAATAATAAAAGCATTTTTTGAGGGTACAAGAATTTTCCAAATTTTGAAGATTGATATCCTAAATATCACTAATTTGTTAAAAATTTCGTTGAGGCTTCTAGAATTTTCCATATTTTAAGAATTATTCACTGTTTCCCGATTTATCCTATTTAAATTTTTCAACTTGTTTTGCAAACTTTCCAGATTTTTTTTCTCGATCTTTAAGTACTTTTTTTTAAGAACTTCTATTTCAAACTTCGAGAAATTTATTCGAGCATTTATCTTATTGAAATCTTTCAACATTTTTACTTAATTTTTCTTAAATTAATCACTTAATTTTATCGAATTTTACTGACGATTTATTTCGAATTTTTTTTAAGATTAAGAATTTAAAAGTGTTGTTGATTTTAATAATCCGAGTAATTTTTATTTCTAGGAAGTTCTTCTTCAAAACGTGAACATATTTTTCAATGTCTGAAACTTCGGGAGTTTTCGAATTTGCCTACAATACTTTTACAAATTTATTTAATAGTTGTCAAAAGTTAATACATTATTGTAAATCACTTTGAAATAAAGAATATAATTATTATTATTATTGGCATTAGTAGTAGTAATATTTATTAATACATTGTGCTTATATAATAAAATGAAAATTAAAAATAAATTCTTACGATTTTTTTTTTTTGCACATGGAAAGGCTTTAGTTCATAATAAAATGTTCTTCCACTCTTGTGCATTGATGACACTGCTGCAACAGAAGGTCTTTATGATGAAGGTTCACCATTATCTTGCCGAATATTTGGCTTATATTTTCCTCTAAGGAGAGGACTTAAGACATTTTGTAGTTTTAGAATATTTTAGCAATTATTTTCATCCAAATAATTGCTCTTCTAAATTCATGAAATATTTTAAAGGTTTGCATAGACTTTAAGAAATCTCTTTTCTAAATTCAGATAATTTTCTTTTAGGGTTCTGGAAATACATTTTGATATGTTTCTTTAATTTTTCACATATTTTACTTCTTCAAAAATGTATACAAGGGAACATCACATTTGTTTTCTAAAGTCACTACTGGCTATCACTAATATCTCTGAAGATTTTAACATTAATTTCATCTATTTTCTCTTCATTAAAATTGCAAATGTCTCACTAACATCTCTATCACTATCTCTTTCAGTATAAACTGATAGTTGATGTTTGACCAATTTCTTTCATCTTGGGAACTTTATCCGAGCTTGGCTTCGTTTTCATTTTAAGAAATCCTGTTGCTACTTGATCTTAGCCGGGAAGTGACCTTAACATCTTTACAGTTAATTTGCCTACCAATTTTAAGACCAGTCATATCCTCAATAACTTTTTATATTAGTAATAACATTATCAGTGCACTTATCTAAATTCTTTATAACTGAGGGTAGATTAATAGGGCTGTTTTTAAATCCGTAAGCTTTCCTCTCGGGATTTCTAGTCCTTTGCAATAACGTTCCTTAACTTCAGCTGGGTCGAATTGTTTATCAAAAAAGGAGCATATAACGTATTTCGAAAGAAATCTGTGAGGATGTTGAGTGGGTAATAGAAGATTGGTCATAACATGGATATGTACTGGACGGAAATAACAATACTTAAAGATTTTTTGTATTTGTTTCTCATTTATTACTTGGTGAAACATTTTGTTAAGAATTTAATCAACTACTTTAGGATTTATTTTTCCTTGAATTAAAGGCGCAATTTTGGACAAGGTGTGGTTCGAATTTAAGAGCAATTTTATCAGCCATGCTCTCTAGGAAGCTGACAAAATGTTCAAATTCTAACAGATAGGAATTTTTAATCTCGTTATAGAATTTGTGTAACTCAAAAAAATGTTAACTACTTGACAGATTCGGTGGTATATTGTTGTTATCGTATATTGGTATTAAAGATCTAAAGAATTTATTATTTAGAAATAGGTTTGTTATTACTTTTAATGTGCTTCACAGAAACACATTTTTTATGGTTTTTATCTTATTAAATAATAATATAATCAAATTAACTATCACCATCAGATTCAAATATTAAAAGAAATTAAGTGCATTAAACTTTCGTTTTTCGCAACCCCCGATTTATACTAATTTGTATTCACAGACTGTTTAATTTGTCACGCAAATGTGTCAACGGTAATTAATTCGATATGCGCCACCCACTGGTTCGGTCGTAATTTAAGACCACAACGATATCAACCGCACACGTCAAAAACATATGTTGACTCTCAGCCACGAAATTAAAATCTGCTTACGCGCCAAACCGGCGCAGCCAACCATTAGAAAATTTTCGGCGCGCTTTTCGGACTCGGTCCGAACACAAACCACCATCGAAAATAATAATAGGAAATTCGACGCTTTTTCCCTTTCGAAAAAGCGAACAGACGGCTATCGAAGCTGATCGAAAGTGATTTATTCAACACGTTTTTAAAAATAAATTATACAAGTCTCTCACCCCTCGATTCCTCCATACACGTTGGCCATGGTCTGAAGTTTCGTTTTTCCCACACTGTACTCGTTAAATTTAGGAACGTGCGTTGCCACGGCGGCTGTTATGCTGCGTGCAGGATGACTGCCATCCGTTCTAAACTTGAATGGATTGAATGAATTGTTGTTGGCGTACACACGAGACGCCGATGTTGTCGAACAGCTGAACGCGACGGGGTCGGAAACGGGCGAACGGCTCATTCGGGGCCACGCCCATTTTTTCGAACGACGCGAATTCCTACGTCGCAGAGGCGTTACGCAAGCGGTTGCACACCGAAGATTTATTTATTTAATGTTTTCCTTCGGCGAAATCGTGCAGGTGAAAGAGATAGTATCGATCGATAACAATTTGACAGCTGCATTATAGGCAACTGTATCAACACGTATATGTACGTGCTTGGATTAATGAAATTAATTGGCTAATAGTTTACTTATAATATTAATTCTATAATACTTAAGTGATTTTAATTTGGTTTAAGTATAATATCAAATAAATTTAGTAGATATAATAATACAATTAATTTTACATTAATGTATGCAACCCAATTATCAATCATATTTTGTAATCCATGTTTGTTTTTGAGTTTCCTGAAGAGTATAATCAATATAAATAATACTGTTGCATCCTTTCTTCACACTTAATGCTTAAATGTAGATTTCGAGTGCTAAGTAGTCATTATCAATAACAATTATTGGTAATGAATGCCTAGCACTCGAAAAAAACATCTAAGCATTAGAAAATAAAGTGTGAAGAAAGCTTATATCAAAAATTCTTGTAAACTAGAAAAAGGGTTGCTGTATAATCAAATAAGAAAAATCTAAAAAGTTGTAGAACCCTCGAAGAGAACTTACGTAATTTCGAAGTTAAAAATTCTAGGAATTCTAAAATAATATAATAATATTAAAAATTATTTTGAAAACATTGAAGTAAAGTTGTTAAACATCGACAGAACACTTCAAAGATTAATTTAATTTACCAGCAACTTTCATGGAAAAAAGAATCTGATGCTTTAAAAATCTATAATTCCTTGAATAAATTCTTGTAATTTAAAAGAGAAATTGCTTGAATACTCTAATAAAATAAAGCAAGAATGGTAGAACATTCTTCAAGAAAGGAAGAGAAACATATGAAAAATTGTAGAATCCTTAAAGTAATGCCACGTAAGTTGAACAAATGTATTAATCATTTTAGAAATTGGAAAGTAACATTGTTGAAAAATTGTAGAACCCTTGAAGAAGATTCTCCCTTTTTAGAAAAAGGACTTTTTGGAGAATCTCTTCCATTCTCCTGCTCTCCTGCATTCTCCACCTGCTCAAAAATTTTAAAACTTTAGAAAAATTCTATTAACGTTTGTATGAGTCTGGAAAAAACTCGTTAAATAATTCTGTAGTTATTCAAAAATTATCGAAGAATATTCTCACAATATAGGAAAGAAATTGCTTGTAAATTCTAATAAAACAATGTAAACATTACTGATATTTGTAGAACTAAACATTTTGACGTAATTGGTAAGAAATATTTTAAAATAATTTAGAAACCTAGAAGAAAAATTGCCTGAGAATCTAGAAACCTTGAAGAACATTTTTAAATAAAATTCAGTAGAAAATAGTGGAACATTTCTAGAAGCAGAAGTCCTGAGCCCTCGGAAAATATTCGTAATTTGAAAGAAACATTTATTAAACTGCTAGAAATCTACAAGAAAAAATGAAAAGCTTTGAAAAGTTTAGAACACTAATTGTTTCTGGGAAACTAAAGTAATAAATAGTAGGAATTTTTTGAAAAAGAGGAAATTGCAAAAAAAAAATTAAAAATTATTGGAAAATTCAATAAAAATTATGCTAGTAATTGTAGAGAATTCCCAGAAAATGGCTTGGAAATTCTAAAATCTTTGAAAACGACTATGAAGTTGTTGGAAGTTAAAAAACACGTAATTTAGTAGAAAAATTGAAAAAATAGAAGTGAAATTGTTAAATTAATTTAATTCACTAGAGTGAAGAATCAAAGTTTAAAAATTGCTTTATATTTCTAGAATTCCTTTATTAAATTCTTGTAATTTAGGAAACAAATTGCTTGAATATTCCAATAAAATAAAACAAGAATGGTAGAACATTCTTAAAGAATGAAAGAAAATCATATGAAAAATTGTAGAATCCTTAAAGAAATTCCACATATCTTCAATAAATGTGTCATTTTAGAAATCGAAAAGCAACATCGTTGAAAAATTCTAGAACTTTTGAAGAAAATTCTCTCCCCTTAGAAAAGGGATTGTTGGAATATTCCTATAAAATAAAGCAAAATGTACTGAAATTTTTTTTGAGAATGGAAGAGTACATGCTCAAAAATTTTAAAACCTTAGTCAAATACTGTTAAAATTGGTATAAGTCTGGAAAAAACTTTTTTAATAATTCTGTAGTTATTCAAAAAATACCCAAGGAAATTCTAGCAATTTAGAAAAGAAATTGCTTGAAACTTCCGATAAAATAAAGTGAATATTACTGATAATTGTAAAACCCTTAAATATATTACGTAATTAGCAAGAAATATTTTTTTTAAATCTAGAAACTTAAAAGATAATCTGCTTGAAAGTCTGGAAACCTTGTTGGCTTAATTAGCAAGAAATATTTAAAAAAAATCTAGAAACCTTGAAGAATATTTGCTTGAAAGTCTAGAAACTTTGAAGAAAGTTTTTGAATAAAATTAAGCAGGAAATAATTAAACTGATGTAATTGTAGAACCCTTGGAAAAACGGACGTAATTTGTAAGAAACAATTAGTATTAAACGTTTGGAAGTCCATAAGATCAGCTGTTGGAATATTCTAGAAGCCTTGAAAAAATTTAGAACACAAACTTTTTCTGGCAGAGTTGCAGAAAATTTGTAAAAAAGCCTTAAAGAGAAATTGTTTATGGGAAATTCTAGAATCCTTGAAAAAAGAATAAGTTACTGAAAAGTTGAAAACTTTAGATGCTTTAAAAAACACGCAATTTAGAAGAAAATTTGCTATAAAATATTAGAAATTAATTGTCGTAATTTAGAAGGTAATTGTTGAAGTATTGCAGTACTATTGAAGAAAATTCAATGCAATTTTTTATAAATTTAGGAACAGCGTTGTTGAAAATATCGATACAATAAAAAAAATTCTAGGAAATGGACCAGAAGAAAAATTATAGAACGTATCTCCCTATTTTTTCAGCAATCCCTTCTTCATTTTCCAGTTTTCTTTATATCATAGGAATTTTCAAACAAAAACAAAATTTATAGGAGTGATATAATTCTAAATCTATAAATTTCTCTTAGGTAGGTTTCTAAAAGATTCTAAAATTTTTGGTTTTGCCCTATCATATTGTAATATTATCATTGTAGAATGGCATGTGAGGAAGAAGGTTTTTAAGCAACTTCCAATTAGCGTACAAGCTGTGGGATGCGTGGAAGCCCGTTTTGCTGTATGGTGTAGAAACATGAGAATAATGAAGCATAAATGCATTGAGAGAGCAGTGGTTCTTCCTGAAGTAGAATCTGGGGGCTGAAAGATCAACGGCTGGATACATTCTGCTTCAGGATAAAAATAAAATGAGTGTGCTTGAGGAGACAATGGAGAGAGTGGCGAAGTATGAGATGAAGTTGTGTGGATTTGATAATGAAAGACATGGACGAGAAGATGCTGAAAATTGTAGGATCATTGAAGAATGGCAAGGTGAGGAAGACGTGGGGAAAATGGTTTTCAACCAACTTCCCATTGGCGTAAAAACTATGGGACAGTTGTTTGAAGCCCATTTTTCTGTTTGGTGTAGAAACATGGGGAATAAGGAAGTATCAATACATTGAGAGAGCAGTGGTTGTTTCTGAAGTAGATTCTGGGGGTTGAATTATCAACGCCTGGATACATTCTGCTTTAGGATAAAAATATAATCATTGTGCATGATGAGGCAATGGAGAGAGTTGTGAATAATGAGATGAAGTGGTTTGAATTGGATAATGAGAGATTTGTGAACGGTGTATGGAGAACGTTCACGGGAAAAATGTAGAGTGAGTGGAGGATGGAATGTAGAAAGATGATGCATAAAAGGATACGAGTACCTGAGAATATTGTGAATTAATGGGTTAAATATGCAGGCATGGATGAAAAAAAATGAAAGACGGTTGAGATGCAGGAGAGGCAAGGATGTATCAGGAAGAGCACATACAATCCGAGGTATGAAAGATGGCAGGTTGATGGGAGGATGTCAGGGTACTTGACTAATAGTGTCTTCTCAAATGAATGATGGTACAAGTAAGATGTCTTTTGTGTGAGAGAGAGGAAGAAAGGTTTGGATGGATGAAAGATATGGTAGGCGTGTGCTATTATGCACGAATGTGATGGATACTTATTGTTATTTGGGAAAGGGTGTGTGAGAAGTGGTTGGGGGGGGGGAGGCGTGGGGTCATGAGGGTAATAGAATGGATGAAAGAGATTAAAGCGGGTATAAATGCTTTGGTCGTCTAGGAGAGGGAGGTAAAAAGTAGAATAGAGTGTTTCTTTATGTCAAGTAGAACACAATGTTTTTATATGTTGCAGTTTTTATGCCAATGAAGGTTTTTTTTTGAAAAAAATACACGAAATTTAAAGAAAAATTGTTGAAAGTAAAAAAAAAACAGTAAAAATATTGAAGAAGCTTTTAAAAAAACTGAAGTAATTTGCAAGAAATTTCCATTAATTTCTAAAGAAAAATTGTTGAGAAATTCTAGAAATTTTGCGATTTTGAAGAGAAATTACTTGATCATTTCAATAGTATATAGCAAAAAAATGTGAGAAATAGTAGAAATATGTCAAAAATCTCCTGACGAAAATTCACGTAATTTGGAAGGAAATATTGCAAAAAAATAAAAGTCTATAGGAAAAAGTGAAAAAATCCCGATAAAGTAAATCAAAAAAATAGTTAAAAAAATCTTTATAAATTGAAAAATAGTTGCTGTAAAATTTTAGAAACCCAAAATAAACACGAAATAAAAGAAAAAATAATTGTAATTTAGGAATCAAACCATTGAAAAATTTCTTGATGAAATTATTTCAGTAAATTAAACAATAAATGGAGAAGTTGGCGTCAAAATTAATTATCCTAAAGAAAAATTATGCAATTTGCATATAAATTCAGAATTATAAATATTTTAAAAATTGGAAAGTTTGTGAAACATTGTAGAAAATTCTTCTAGAAACTTCTACACAATAAATAAATATTTTCCACTAATTAAATTTAGAAATGGGAGTGCTGGTAAATTGTATAACCAAATCACGTAAAATAAGGAAAAATTCGAGAAAACTGGAATAAAAATATCTGAAAAATTTAGAAGAGAAATTTAAAAATTAGAAATCGAATAAAATAAAGCAGGAAACCTAAGATCGTTAAAATATTTCTTGCAATGTTGAAGAGATCATTTCAATAAAATTAAAACATAAATTGAGATTATTAATTAAAGAATCGGCGGCCATCCACTCAAAAGGAAGTAATAATGTTTGGAAATTGTAGAACCAGTTCATGTAATTTGAAAAAAAAAATTGAAAAAACTCTCAAAAAATTGAATTAGCTTATATTTGTGGAAAAGACTATAACTTTTGAAGAAAATTCTTTTAATTTAGAACACAAATTGCTTAAAAATTCTGATAAAATAGAAGAGAAAACATCAAAGTAGAGACGTTTCTAAAAAATTGTAGTATTCGCGAAAGAAAAATTTTAAGAAACAAATTCTACTCTTTAAAGAGAAATTGCTTCAACATTTTAACAGAATATAGCAAAACATGTGACCAATACTTGGAAAGTAATAGAGATATTGCCAGAAATTGTAAAATCCCTGAAGAAAATTTACGTAATTTGGAAGGAAATGTTAGAAAAAAATTAAAAATCTAGAAGAAAAGTTGCTGATAAAAATTCTTGCACTGTAAGAGTAATTTCATGAAAAAAATCGATTATATGAAGCAAGATGTAATGGATAACTTATGAATAAGGAACCACGAAGAAAAATTGTAGAATAATTCTAGACTCTTCAAAAATATTATGACAATTTAGAAAAGAAAATTCTAAAAGTGAAAAGTCTTTATAAATTAAAAATTTTAGAATACTTAAAAAAATTACTTAATTTAGGAATTAATTAAGAAATTCATCTTAATTCTAGGAATCTTTAGGAAAAATAAAACTTGGAAAAGGGAAAAAGAATGCTGGAAAATTGTAGAACCAGTGAAAATATTCTAAAAAACTTGAATTAATAATTTAGAGTGACGGTGACGATCCTTTAAAGTAACAAGCTCATTTACACACATACACAATTACACAAATCACACGGCGAAATGACTACGTGGTTGATAGCCAAAACACTACTACTATTTGTGGAAAAAACTAAATTGTTTGAAGAAAATTTGTTTAATTTTGAAGAAATTGAAATTTCTGATAAAATAGAAGGGAAAATACCAAAAATAGAGACGTTTCTGGAAAATTGTAGAATTTATGAAAGAAAAATTTTAGGAAACAAAGTCAAATCTCCGTCTCTAAAAAGATTAATGCTAAAGAGAATTCTTACACTCTCACTGACAGAAATATGGGTTAGAGTGGAAGATTATCGCAGCCGTATGAACTTCGACCAGCTTTTTCCATTCAAAATTTTTGTATATTTTGTATTATATTTTTTGTATATTCATGTGTATTTTGTTGAGAAGAAAATAAAAAAATTAAACATTGCTGGATAAATCTAAAGGCTACGCAGAAATTTCTCATATTTTAGAAGATAAATTCCAAAAATTTAATATCAATTGGACAATTCTAGAATTGGCAAAACTGAAGAAGAGATATGTATATGTCCTTGAGATATATGAAGATTATATTAATAATAAAAACGCGGTTAAATTAACGGTGATGAGAGGAATTTAACCGCGTTTTTATTACCGAAGAAGAGATGCTAGAAAATTGCTAAAAACTTGAAGAAAACAAAAGTAGGAAGAAACATTTTATGAACCTGAAAGGGAAATTGGCTACTACTAAAATGTTTGGTAAGAAATGTGAGAAACTACTGGAATATTCAAAAACCTTCGCAAATACCTCTCTTAATTTAGAAGATAAATTGCTGAAAACTGAATGAGAAAATTTTAGAAACTTTTAGAATCCTTGAAGAAAAGTTTTTAAATTTAGAAGATAAGTTTATATTTTGCAATTTAAAAATTGATTACTAGTGTGTCCTGATATAATGAATCAAGAAATTGGTAGAAAATTATTGGAAAATGAAAGAATAGTTGCTGGAAAATTGTCTTGAAAAAATTCTCGTAATAGAAGAGATATTGCTGGAAAATTACCATAAAAAAAATTAGAAAGTTCTAAGAAAATTGCAAAATCATCAAATAACTAAGTTTTTAAATTGGAAAATGGAATCAATTTGAAGACAAATTGTTAAATACTTTGGCATCTTGAAGAAAGAATGCTAGACATTTAGGAAAATAAAAGAAAACTTTGTAGAATTGACGTAACTTGGAAGTAAAATTCTTGAAAAAAATGTACGCATCTTTAAAGATACTTTTTGTAATTTAATTTAGAAGAGAAATTGTTAAAATAATTCCATGAACTCACGTAATTTGGAAGAAAATTACACAGATAAAGAGTATTTTCGAAATTGTGCCTAAAATTTCGCATTTCGCTCTAAATATCAGATTTGATTTAATAAGGGAAAACTTAATATTAATATAGTTGGCCATAAACTTTAATTAAGACTTCTTTCCTCCAACTGTTTAGTAAACCCACGTTAAAATATTAGATATAGCATATGGCTTTAAGTGCGTTATTAGTTCGATATTTGGTTATCGATATAAAAGTCGATTATCTGGTTGATAATAAAAAAAAATAAGAAATGGTGATGACTATGATAGTCATATAGTACTTCCCTATATTTTTTTCGAAAACTATGTGGTTTGCACACAAAGGCTATTCTCAACAATTTGCTCAATTTTGGATTCTTTACAATTACTTGTTATATACATTTTATTTACCTCGTAAAGTTTATTAGCAATGGGCAAAAAATGTCAAAATTATTAATTTTTAATGTTTTTGATCATCTGCTTTTACAATTGTTAAAAAAGTATATTTACTACAGTAATAAATAAAAGTCAATCAAAAATTGTATATTTTTAATGAAAAAATACACGATAGATAAACTTTATTTATACAATAATAATAATAATATAACAACATATCGTAAATAATCGATCGCAAAAACATTCTCTGCGCCACGTAAAAATATGTAGAAAAAGATGTGTAAGCCGAAGCGGAGAATATTAAAAAACTGTAAGTAGACGAAGCAACAACAGCTGCAGCTTTAACATTCTCGAAGGCCGTGCATCTTAAGCTTTAAACCCTTGACGTGTGAGGGCCGTACACCTCGTTTCCGCTCCGGATGGAGTTGACGTCGTTGATGGAGCCGTGGATTTCCGGCATCTCCACGGATTTCGGCGGTACCGGTTTTATCGTACCGTCGTCCGCCGTCACACCCAGGCCGATCGTGGCGCCGATTTTCGCCGAAGCCTGATTGAAGGTGTCGCTGATCTTAACTTGGACGACGTTGATACACATGGACATCAAAGCCAGGCCGAATACTAGGTAAACAATGGAGACGATCATGAAAATGGGATGCCTGGGCACGTAATCGCCGAAGCCGATCGTGGACATGGAGATGAAGACGAAGTAGAAGGAGGCGAAGAAGTCCCAGCCTTCCCAGATACCGAAGAGCAGGGCGCCCAAGAGGATGTACAGGACCAGAAGGAGAATGGCGACGGAAATCGGTAGATTGAATTCGTCGTCGATTTCGAAATTGGATATTGCTGGCGTCGGAGGTGCTGTCGTGTTTTGATCGGTGCTGTTATCGCCCGGACTTGCGTTCTTATTCATGTTAGGGTCGAACATCGATGGACGTCGAAATGTGGCCAGTTCGTAGACCATTTGAGCTCCTTTGAAAATTTCCTGAAACAATAGGTTTTAGATAAAGATGTACGAATAGTTAATGCATTTTTAATTATTTAAGGATCTAAGCTACGTTGGGATACTAAAAGACAGGCATTTGATAATGTAACTACACTATATATTGGAGTGGTATTATTATAGGTTACACTAATATAAAAATTACATCAGAGGTAACCTAAATTTATTAAATTTTTTATTTGTTGATATATACTTTTTTTATTATAATAGAAATAATACTTGATTTTTGTGAGTTACGTGAAGGTAAACTTGATTAATATTAAAATATTGATAATGGTCACTTTGTGCCCGAAATATATATATCTGTGAATTCAAATAAAATTGTGAAGAAAGGTTTTTAGTGATTTTTAATTAAAGAAATAATGTTATATATATTTTTTCGTATGTATAATATTAAATATACTAAAATAATTAATAAATGCTTTTATTAAATTAAAATTAACCTACTTAAAATAATCAGGATTAAAAGTATTAAATTACTCAAGTAATAAATACTTATATTAAAATAAATTTTAGAGTTAATCTACTTAAAATAATAAGGATTAAACTGTTGAAGCGCTTTATTAAACTCAAACAACTAAATTAATTGCATTATGTATACATAATATGTGTGTTAACAATTTTTCATGAGAGATAAATAAATGAGTATCTTACCTTCTGCGTGTTTTTTTTTTAATTGGCATGAAATTACATTTTAATAAGCGATGATTTAACAGAAGTAAAATTCATTTAGAACATTAATTTTCATAATTACCACAGTAACCGTTTGATTTTCTCCCTTGAATTTGCATTGGAAAAATAAAACGATATTTAAATTAAAACTCCCAAAAGCACAGATGTTTGTTTGTTACTAAAAATATGCATTCGATTTTTTTTAATAAATAAAGGCTTAAATAAATAATAATTAGAATTAGAACTAATTCTTCTGAGCTTTCTGCACCGTAGTTTTTACATTATTAAAAGTGTAAAAACTATTAAAGACCAACTAACAGTTAAAACAACTTAAATCAATCTTTACTTTACAAATATTTAAATAGTTTTTCACATAATATGGGATGTCAATTTTTCTGTCTGAAAAGTTTGATAAATATAAATTAAAATACAAAAAAGTTTGATAATTGCTTTGTAATGGTTGAAACTATAGTTACTGAATAAATGCCTTGTGTGATTTTAACAAAGTACAGTTTTATTTATCGTCTGATAAAGTTCCTGATAAATAAAAAACTTTAGGGAATAAATCCTGAGTGACTTATATTTTAAAGTACATTTTTTTATGAATTATTTTAAATACTTTTATAGTACTTATAATGGTTCTCTTTTTGTGGCTTAGTAGTAAGAAGTTTAAATAATTAAAAGTATCAAAATTATGATTAGTTTAATTTATTTTTATTGCAAAAAACGTATCGAAATTATTATTATTTGTAATAAGTTTGCAAGCATTCACAAGGAATCCTTAATTTTCTACATGTTACAATTTTAACTAATTTATTTAATTACACAAATCACGCAGTTAAAAAATAAAGATTTATATAATTGCCCTAAATAAAATTTACGAATTTACGACCTGATAAAATTATAATCACATGAATTTCGTTAAATTTATTGTGTTCAGAGCCGCGCAAGTTTATCAAATAACATCAACAGATCTATACAAATCATGCCACATTGCGTGTGCTCCATTCTGTTAAAAATTATTGGGTGATACGAATTCAAGACGTGTTATTTCGATATACCAACTCATTTTTATTGCAAATTAAAATAACAAAGGAAGATCGATAAACAACCAAAGTTAGATTTACAAAATAATATTATATAAATATATGCTAGTAAATAGGTTAATTTAGTTGTGAATACATAGGTGATGTTATGAATAAATTATTTAAAAAAGTTGAATGGACTTTTATCTATAATAATATTGTGTACACGATAAAAATGTAATATATTAAACGTGAAATGTTAACACTGTTTATAAACATTGCAGCTAAATAAAACTTCAATTAATATTACAATTGAATAATTAATGTTAACAATTTACGCGATCTTAATTGACTTATTATTTATCATTCTAATATTTTCATATAGTTATCAAATTAATAACAAGAAAATTGTATATTAAACAGAGTGTTTATTAAATGTCAAGCAAAAATTCAAGAGGTTATTCCCTGGGTAATTCCAAGAATAACTTCTGAAAACCTGCTATTTTTGAAAAAACAGGACAATTTCGACATTTTTAAAATTATTATTGTAGTCGAAATAAAAGTATGGCGTACTACACTCATTTGTTACCTAGAACAAAAACGACATTAAATATTCGTTGTTATCTTATACATTCTAATTATTAAGGACGGTTTTATCCTCCAAAGTGAAGACATACATTTAAAACTTTTATTTCATTTCTAGTGATTGATCATTTGATATCTGTCAAATTTGTTGAGATTGAGTGACTTTTGGGCGTTTATTTTCTATTTTTAATAGTTAAACTTCATCATCAATCGTTATTTGAACGCCGAGATGACTGAAATTCATTTCGTTTATGGACTTGCTGATGGTAATTCATTACAAGCTATTCCAGTTATACATTAAACGATTTCTTGATCGTATTGTTTCTAATAGAAAAACCTTCAACGTCTTCATAAAGCAGGCAAATTGAAACAAAGTGAAGAACCAGAAAGGCCAATGATAGTAAGAACAACAGAATTAGAAGAGAATATGATGGATGTGATCGAGGAAGATCCAGTAACTTCTACGTGAAAAATTGCAAATACTTTGAATGTAAGTAATTTTAAGCTTGAAAAATTCTGAGAGACTATTTGTTGTACCCATATCATTTAAAATGCGTTCAGGCACTTCTTTCTCCATGTATTGCATTATGTCATTGGCTTTTGCACACATTGATACAAATGCCTCAACTACTGACCTTGGATATCATTATAACCTCGTCGATCAAAAGAGTTAAACCCAGATATTCGTTCATCCACTGTTCTTAAAAAACCCAAAAGAATTATTCAAAAATTTCAGTCCCTATGCAATGATGAAAATTATACCTTCTCTATGTAGATCTTCTTATAAATTATATTTTGTAAACATTTATTTACCTTTAAACGTTTTTGAATATTTAAAGCTTTCCTGTGATTACAGTTACAGAGTATTACTAAATAATACAGAAAAACTATTTTTCAGAGGTGATTGGAATCATCCAGAAATAATCTAAAATAAATATTTCTTGTATAATTGTTTCCCTGCCAATAGCATCTACGAATCGGTTTTGATCATTCAGGAATTTTTCTGAAATCTAGGACATTTTAAAATTGTCTTTCATATTCTATAAATATATTTAATTTTTTTTTATTTTTTGAGAATTTTCCAAAAATGTTTCCTTCATATTTCCGGAAATGTTTTTGATATTTCTAGAATTATCCTTTATATTTCTGGAATCTAAGAAACAATTTTAGAAATATGAAGCAAACATAATGATTTGTTGGAGATATGGTCCAAACTTTGTTACAGGCGGTCAGTTTACCTTTACAAATGCGTAATTTCATTCTAATCTAATTTATGAGCTACCCATTGCTCCTATTAATAAATTGCAAACATTTCGCATTATTGAAAAAAGAAAAAAGTGAAGAACACAGGATGGGCCTTTTTTTGCATACTCTTGGAATTTTGGTGCTTACGTGACCGGAACAATACTGCGTATCAAAGAACACGGTATAAAGTCTTTAGCAGCGACTATTAGCCTGGTCGGTTCTGGCGAGCCAAGCCTTGCCTTTTAGCGCGCGCGAAACTGTTTAATCGAAGCCTGCGGCTATTATTCGATGGTGCGCCTAGTCAGGGATCTTTGTCCAGCCTCCAGCGCGTGTTGGTTCCGGAAAGTACCGCAGTACTACTTTCTTGCCAAAGACGGACACGAAGAAGTTGCCACCGCATCACATCAACAACCTCTACAATTTTTTAATGCAATTTGGTTCAATATGAAAATTTTTGAATCTAATGAGGACAATACCATACTTCTACGAGTGAGTCATTTTTATGATGCAGTATTTAAAAATATTGAAAATAAACACTGGGGAAGTTTTTTTACATCAAATCCTATCCTTTACCCTACTTTTCACAGAATTTCTATATATATATATATATATATATATATATATGGGGCGTTCAAGTGAAACGGTACGTAATGACACTGTGGGTGTAAATAAGACTTTAATCAAAAGTAATCACCAGAGGTCTGAGGATAACTATCCCACTGTTTTACAGAATTCAAGTGGCTCTCACTCGAACTAGTGCTAGACTGTGTTCCTCAGTTCGTCATGCCGAGTTGAAGCGCTTCCCTTTGAGATTTTCTTCAGCAGCCCAAACAGGTGGAAGTCGCAGGGCGATAAGTTCAGGCTTTAGGACGGATGCTAAAGCTATTTCCATTTGAACGTGTCCAGTAGACTCTTTGTGACCCTGGACACATTATGGCGGAGCGGAAGCACTTCCATCGCGAGCAACCTGGACAGTTTGCTCTTGATGGACTTGCGTAGGCTACGGAGTGTTGCACAGTACACGTCTCTGTTAATAAGTCGAAAAAGACAGTAAGCAGCATCTTGTCTGTCAAGGGTACAGCTTTGAATTTTTTAGAGGGAGGTGACTGCTTTATCTCAGGCTCGTAGTGATGACATCAGCTCTCGTCGGCAAGCAAACGGGGTCTTCATAATACCGGAACAAGTTTTGCAGTGCTAGCCTCATACATATTTCCTTTTGAGATTCGCTGAGCTTATTCGCAACCTACTGCGAGCACAACCCAACTTTTTATTTTTGTTTTTTTGAGACTTAATCTCACTTAAGGGTTCACGAACTCGGACTGGGTCTATTCACCCCCACTTTCTTTTGTGGGGGGCTCAGCTGCTGTACTGCTGGCGATTTTGGATCCGTTTTTAGTTTCAGTTTAGCTCCCTCAGGAAGATTCAGTCTGAGAACTCCGTCATACAGTATACATAGTGTTGAGCCTACCGACCCATGGGGCAGTCCTCCTATTATTTTTACCAATCCTGATCCATCTATTGCTGACATAGCTCCCAACTAGTCTCCGAATGTAGGGTAGTATTAGCTCCCCTTCGCTTTAGTTCCTCTAGGATTAACTGCTATCTCTCTGAGTCGAACGCCTTACAGACGTCTACAGTGATGAGGGCTTATCACCTAGTTCTCCAGGTCCCCTTTCTGGCTGCCTCTACTGCTTGAGGAATCTCACTTAAGGCATCAACCGTGGAATGGCTCGACCTAAAACCGAACTGGTTCTCGGCTAACCCGCCAGTTCTCTCGATTTCCGCTACAAACCTTTCTAGGATGACCATTTCTAGCATCTTACCCACGTGGTCTATTAGGCAGATGAGTTTAAAACTCCTATCATTATTTTTTCCCTGACAATGAGAACAAACATTGCCGGGGATGATATCGTTGAATGGACCCTGGAAAATCTCTGGCCTCGTCCTGGCCGCTATTATAATGGCCCCGGTAGGAATACCATCTGGGCCTGGAGCTTTTCGAGGGCATAATCTACTGGTTGCCGTAGTAATTTCTTGCGATGTAACGAAAAGGATCGTTTCGGGATCTAAGTCAAATTCCTTGTACTGTCCTAATAGCTTCCTCCTTTTCTAGTTCTGGGCTAGGACGTCTCTTACCTATTTTTTTTTTCGCAGAGACGCCTCCAGCATTCCTTCTGACTTCTGATGATCGCCCTCCTCAATGCCTTTTTGGACTCCGGAAAGTTCAACTTGGCCGCTCCCCAGTCCTCATCGCTCCCGCAGTCTTTGCGCAATTCGCCTCCATGACTGACAGGTTTTTCTAAGGTCCGCGATATCTTGGATCCACCAGTGGGTTTTCTCGGTCGGTCCTCCCGTCTTCGTCTTCTTCATACCCACATCGCCGCCAGGTTGAGTGTCCCAATTAGGAGCTCCACTCTGTTTGGCTTCCTAAGGTTGTCAGCCATATGTACCAGCGCCGTTCGGAATGCTGCCTGCTCCATAGAGCTCTCAGTTCATTTCTTCCCTAACCTGGCGTGACTACTACCATGGGTGGATGGATGCCCTTTGTTGATTGCCATACTGAACATGATATACCTGTGGTCGCTCAGGGTCTCAGTACTATCCAACTGTCGTTGCCATGGCCATGTCTAAATGCGAGCTTGAGTTTCCTCTAACAAATATGGGCTCGCAACCCCTATTGCCTACCACCCAATCTCGAGATGCCGCTATTTCTTAGAGGATCACCCCCCTCGCGTCCTGGATTTTGGAGCTCCAGTCCCATGACTTGGAATTGAAGTCTCCCTTTATTATTTGTCTATTACAGTCAACTCCGAGCAAATTGTCACTTGAAAGGTTAGTTTAGGCCCGCATGTACTTGCACGCTCCCCACTGAAGGCCCCGCACTTGGCGCTAGTCCCAAGACTGTGCAGGCCGCGCACTTCCTCTCTGAGCTGCATCACGTGTCCGTACTTCCTACATTATTCATTTATTTATTGATTTATTCATTTAAGCTTTATCGGTCATGATTATACAAAATACAAATAAACTGAAATATACAAAATTGAAAGAAAAACATACATATAATTTTAACAGCATGCCGAAAGGCGGAGTTCACACTTGTAGATGATCTTCCACTCAAACCCATAACCTCTCATCCGCTGATTCGCAGTTCATCAGCTTTGGATACATATATTAGCTTTTAAATGCTTATTTTCCCTTTATTTGGGTGATTTAATACAGCTTTGTCATTTTGACAGGGTATCGGTTTCCTCAGGTTGTAAACGGCAGGTTATGAAGCCGAACTTAGCCTTTCCTACTTCAAGGAGTCTACCTATGATATCAGCAGTAGTAGTAGTACACCCCTCGCGACTCAGGGTCTTGTTAATGCCAACGGTAATATTCCCTTCTGTACAGTCCTCATACAGACCTTTAATCTCTGCGGGTGCCAAATTGCCCTCCGTAAGCTTCGCCGTATCCGAACCAAGAGGTCGTTGTTGGAGCTTTTCCTTCCGCCGCAGATAGAGTCTGCGTGTTTACCCTTCATTATCTCTCCTTTTAGCTATCTAAACATTACCACGTCAGAAGTATGTCATAATTTCATACAGAACACATCTTGAAACATGCTGTGATAACGAAGAGATCGTGAAGAGCCTGTTCTGTTTCACCTTTTCGTCAGTAATGACAGAATGTTGCGCAGTCAGTTCCTCGCCATGAACAATGTCGGGGCCATCTTTAAAAGCTCTAACCCACTGCCTTATCACTTCATCACCCATTATGGTTTTTCCATAAACTTCATAGATCTAACGATGGATTCCAACTAATTTCATGCCTTTAGCACTAAGAAAACAGCAAGATTCTCAATCGGTGGGAGCAAAATGCTCCCACCGATTGAGAATCTTGCAAAAAACGCAAAAAACAGTGTAAACACGTTCGATTATTCTCGTAATGGTTGTCACAGATGAAGGATCACAATGCATATGCGCGGACTGCCAATTATAGCTTACTTTAAAAAATGCATCTCGGGTGTGGATTATCTTTATCTTATTAAGAACTTAAATGGAACAGTTACAGGTTAAAGGCAGCAAAAGGGCTTTAATGGCTTCAGAAATTCGATTGAAACTGAGCACCGAACTGTGGTGATTGATAAGAACGCAGATGTTAAATCTCAGATGTTACACCTAGAATACGACTGAAATTAAGATACAGAAGGATAAGAATTTTACCTTAAAACTCCTGATCATATAGACGAAGAAGAATTTCAAGCCAATATGAAATACTCATTGATGATGAAGGCTTCTACTTCGATACATATTTAATCATAATTTATGCCAATATGAAATAAATTGAAAAGTATTTTTCAGAATTATGGGTTGATGTAAGGTATTTTTTTAAATTTTGAATACAGCAGATTTTTATCCAGAGACATTCTTGTAGACATTTGGTATTGTCAAAGATCTTAACGAAACCACAAGTGTAGCGAAACGCTCGAGAATGCAATGTGGAACGCACAGATGTTGCTGTTGAACAATTTTATTTTTTTGGATAAACTTAAAGACATTTGAGGAGAAGGATGGTGGTGAAAAACATAGAAAATCTTGTTTTACTTCATCCTACATTTAAAAGACATTTTCTAGTCTCATGCTAGGGATTTTTTTACACATGCAAGGGACAAGACCTATGACGTTAAGATGCAAGTTTATGTTCAATATTTGATAGACATAACCTATTTAAGTCTATCATATCTGATTACTACAACTATATATATTTTTTTAAATTTCAATTAATCATACTTTTCATACCTTAATAAAATCCGAATAATTGGAGCTGGAAATATAAAAATTTGAAAATCGCGTTTATAATTTTCAACATACCAACAAAGTTTCTAATCTTTAAGTATTATCCTCCACCAGTTGAAGATATTAAATCTACGTATGATATATAAGTTTCCATTCTTTAACCTAACTCAATAAAATATTCGTACTCATGATTTAAACATTTTTGTATTTATTACGTATAAATTTTTAATTATGTTTTTTTTTATGTAAAATTTAAATTAAAATATGTGTACATTATAGTAAAATTACCTGAACGTGAGCAGTTTTCCGCACAGATTTGCAACTTCCGGTGTAATACAGCCTTCTAACGAAAGACCATAGGAACTTGATGCACCTGGTGAAGAGCTTACCGAAATCTGTGAGGATTATAAGGAACAGAGGAATTCCAATCAGGGAGTAGACTATTGTCAGAGCCTGGCCAGTTTTTGTCGTTGGATAAAGATGTCCATAACCTGAAATGTAACATTTTTGAAATAAAAAAATATATTACACACAAATTTAGTGATTTTAATATCAACTGATTGTACTCTTTCTTAAATAATTTTTTCACTTAACTTTTGATGAAACTAACTAATTGTACATTAAAATTACACAAATAATCTTTAGCAGACAGAGGCTTGTGTTAACAACGAGCCAAAATAACAATATTTGTGTCGTCTCTAGAAAAACCAATCTTTAAAATCCAAAATATACTTATATCTTATTTTACTTAGATTTAAACCTATATACCAAAGTGTTGTTGGGTAATTAAATACAAATTTAGGAATACAGAGATATATTTTTAAAACCGAAAAGATTGTTTCGAATTTTTCTGAAAACTTATTTTACTTAGCTCAACACATATAGATTAGTTCAGATTTAGATTAAAAATACTAATTCCAAAATTGGACACAAGTTCGAGGTTATATAATTCTGTAACAGCAAAAGAGAATGGCCACTCTCCGTTTAATAGTTTCTAGCTACTTCCAAAATACTAAATCAATTATACGTTTCTTACCTCATGCAAAAACCACGGCGGGGAAAAAAGGGAATGAGTTGAGGAGAAATAAGTTACGTAAAATCAAACAAAACAGGAGCCGAAACTATTTTGTAAAAATCAATAATTTTACAATGGTAAACAAATAAAAAATTACATAACCTCTAACTTACCTACGTATTTTACAAGTCAAAATCAAAACTGATTTATTTTTAACTCATGGCATAACTCCATCCTTTGTGTACAAAATTTATTAAAAATAAATTAAACTTTTAGTAAAATTTACCAAAATATAAATACAATTACGAGGTAAATCAGAAAAAAAAACATTATTATTTATCTTTAATTAATAATTGTTTTAGTCAAGACCAAATCTGTTTTTTTTATAGTTGTGATAAAACTGTGTCTTTTTTATATAAGATTTATCGAAAACAAATTATACCTTAAACAAAATTTTACAGGAATAAATTAATTTAGAACATTGATGTAATTATTTACATTTCTAATTATATATCCTCTTACCAATAGTTGTAACAACTGTTAAACAGTACACGATCCCATTCAAGAAACTCCAACTCCTCTGCCCACTGTACGAATGCACCCCCGCCTCGTGCGCAGTATGCAATTCATCCTCGAACAACCTCAACCTGTTCCTCGCCAACGACTTCCACTCATCCTCCCGCAAATTATGACTCTTTAACCATAACAAATCGATAAAATCCCGCTTCACCCTCTTCACGCCGCACTTGTAAAAATTCTCAAAAGCACCCTCGGTGAACTTAAATATAATCCCACCGATACCGCAGAAAATTAAAAGGATGATCAAGTGATTAATACACCTCCTCCTTTGTAATATTATCTGCCGATATTCCTCGCTCATATCCTTCTTGTATTTACCATACTCTCTCAATATCTGTCTAGGTCCGAAAAATCTAAAAATTCTTAACGCATCGAGGAATCTGATTTTAGCAACCTTTCCCATTTCTTTAGTACCGATCACTTTCGATGTTTTCGGATCTAAATATTCGATAATTTTATTAGACCTAATCTTATTTTTTAATTGCTTCTCAGCCTTTTTCTGCTTTAACAGCTCTTGCACAACTGGACGGTACGGTTTTCTGGCAGGACGTTTCGGTTCCGGACTGGGGGATTTCTCACTGCCTGATGAATATCTACGAGCCGAACTCGATCGAATCCTTTCCTTCTCGCACTCAGCAGTGGCGACTTGCGCCCTGCGGAAACTCTCCATCACCTCCGCTTCGGTTAATTGTTTCGGCGTTGATTGGCTCCTCTTCTGTTCGGTTTTATGGAACTTCCTCCTCCTCAACTCCTTCCCCCTTTCCTCCACCGAGGTCTTCGCACGGTGTAACAAACTCATGATTTCTTTAGTGTTATCGCTAACTATCTTATCGAGCTTCATCATCTTCTCTTCGAAATTTTTTGGTAAACTTCCTCGCCTTTCTAAATTGGTCGAGTTGGTCTCGCTGATGACGCTCTGTCGATCGGAATTCGTTGCGGAATCGCTTATTGGTTTCGGTTTCGTTTTCGTTTTTATTTCATCCTCATCGCTAGTTTTTGCTTTTCTAGGTGGAGTGTAATCGCTGCGTTCAGGTAAGGTTTTTGATTTGATGCGCTTGATGAGTTCGTCTTGATTTTGGCCGCTGGAGTCGCTCATTTGGCTGTGGCGATCGGTTGAGGTTTTTGGTTTTGTGGTACGTTTGACCGGTTCGTCGTGTGAGTCGCTGGAATCCCTTGCTGTTTTAGGCCTTACGCGTTTATGTTGCTCTTCTGGATTTCGCGGAGTTCGTCTTGCCGTTTCATCGGAATTTGCGGTTTTTTGTTTCGGTTTTGATTTCATTGATGGCTCTAGGTTTGGTTCTTGCATTTCGTGTTCTGGTATTTCTGGTTCATTTATAATTCTTTCCGATGTTTTTGTTTCGGTGTTTGTCTCATTATCATCGTCTTGGTTAGGCTGTATCATTATTTAAAATTAGTTATTTTTTTACTCGTGAGCGCAAGTGACGAACGATGATTTTAAATAATTAAAAGGTGACATGTGTATATTCCTTCTAACAAAGAATTAATGATATAGAAAATACAAATACCGTATAATTAGTCGACTAAATTTTTTATACTATATAATTTCATATAATGCTTAAAAGTTTATACTTGATAGACATATTTTATGAATACGTAGAAATAAAATTATAATTATTGTAAATCGTGTATCTCTCCTGAAAATAATACATTTCAACGAGATTCTTTGAAACGCGGTGAATTCAATATAATTAAAAAATTCCATGAATTCCATAAGTGGGCAATATTACTAGAAGTCTTGAAATG
This sequence comes from Ontholestes murinus, assembly GCA_963969525.1. Lineage (NCBI taxonomy): Eukaryota > Metazoa > Arthropoda > Insecta > Coleoptera > Staphylinidae > Ontholestes > Ontholestes murinus. The sequence continues at coordinate 9,561,463 of OZ018390.1, forward strand.
AAGTGTTTTAATTTGAAATTACCTAATAGTCTTGAAATGAACTATAAATTCGTGATTTAACAACCATGTTATAAATGACCTCGGGGAATTGAGTTGACTACGTCATCTCTCAAGGGAGAGATAAATCTTCGCTGCAGTTGTATCATTTTAAATTAACTGCGTTCAAATAAGCACCATAAAGATATATTTATATAATATATAATTAATGTTAAATAATATATTTATGGTCCATGCACAATTAAACGTTTTATTTTTGTTTAATATATAAATATTACCCTCGTTTCCATTTATCACTGTGAAGTCCTCGAAGCAAGTGTATGTTATTGAGTAGTGTAGATAATGTAGTTTTTAATCGCACTATGTAATGATTGAAGAAGCGTCTAGGTTTTTCAGTGGACACTTTTTAAAAAGGGAATCTGTAACCAAACCGCAGAGGTCGATTCACACATTTTTATTTTAATGGCGTTGTTTATTCAGTACTGGGTTGCAGAAAACCATTAACAACTCCATAGGAGACATCTTGACAGTTTAAAATTGATATTTGGTACGCTATGTTTTCTATAGGTATCATTTGGCCATACATTTTTGAAGGAAATAAGGCTACAGTGAATTCGAGCCAAGTCTGCGAGATGCTAGAGAATTTCTTGTGTCCAAAATTGCAAAATTATCGAGAAGGAAAAAACCTAAAGAACTTCTGATTCCAGCAGGATGGAGCACATCTCCCACACCAAGGGAGTTAGCAAACATCCAGAAATATTGATCCAACGCCATAAACACCACAAGTCAATAAGCGTTCTTGTGAACATATCAAAAAAGTAAGTACTACGAACTATGATGAGGAGGATGTTATTGTTTTCATTGACACGAATCATCAATTGATGATTGGTAGAAGTAAGGTATGGAAGATGGCGTATGCGGATGACATGGTGTTGATGGCGAGGGAAGGAGAAATGATGAAAGAGATGTTAGTGAGAGTGGAGAAATACTTGGACTGAAGAGAATTCTGAATAAATGTTGGAAGAACGAACTGGATGAAATTTAAGAATAAGGAAAGAGAGTGAGGCACGAAAGAGCTGGAATGAGAGGGTGAGAAGGGGGAACCAGCCGATTCCAGAAGCTCCTCGGTCAGTTCAAGGTTAGAGGAGTTTCTTGAGCTTAATCTTCATATGACATTTAACTCTAATGACATTCAAATGATCTTGACTTTCAAACAGCCTTGAAATTTAATTGAGCTTGGCAGTTAAGTGGTCTTGACAGTCAAATGGCCTTGACTTTTAAATGATCTTGACATTCGAGTGACCTTCAAATCACCTTGACCTTTAAATCATCTGTTATCCTTCTCAATTGGGAGAGAGACATTCGAATGACCTTTAACTCACCTTGACCTTTAAAACTCCTGTTTTACTTCTCAATATTGAAAGAGGAAACGCTAGAATGAAATAAATTGAATAGCAATAGATAATCTAAATTAGTTTTGTAACGTGTGTGTTAATTTTTTGATTTAATCCTTCTACTTGCAAACCGTGGAAAAATGAATCCAGTAATAGTACAAAGAGAAGATAGGTTATAGCTTTAAAATTTCTATGCCTTCGGATTCTGGAAAATAGGTTCCAAGTTAGGGAATTTGTGGTGCAGGATCAAATCCCAAAGCCATTGGGATGTATGATGGTGCAGTGGTTGAAACACCTGAACTGGATGTAATAAGATGAGAGACCACTAAATTTTTATGGGTAATACCATTATCGGATATCTTCTAGTTGTGGTGTTCGATTGAGGAAATATATAGAGATAGCCCTATTTACTAAACAATTTTGAAGGCTTATGAATATTCCTTGGAATCGGAGATATGTTCATCTAAGTTTCGTGTTTAAGAGTTCGGAAGAATTAATGCAGGTGAGGAAAACGTAGAAGGTGCTATGAACAGTGGAATGCGAGTAAATATTTTGATAAAGCTGGCACCTGATAAAAGGAAGGGAAGAGCGGATGAGTAGTGGATCTGTGTAGAGTTTATACAAGAACAAAAATAGAACCGAGTGCTCCGATGCGAAGAACTGCTGCAATTGTGCGAGGACGATCCTGACTTTCTCGGAAAACTTGGACTTTTCAGTACGACCCAGAAACAAAACTACAAAGCGCTGAGTGGCACACCCCAAACTCACCCCATCCCAAGAAAGCGCGGATGATCAAATCGAAGACGAAGACCATATACATCGCATTTTACGAGTTTGTCCCTCCCGAGCAGACTGTGAACGCTGTTTAGTACCAGGAAGTCCTAAAAAGGCTGAAAAGAAGCGTCTCGCGTAAGCGAAAGGACATCAAGGACAGCTGGAAGCTTCATCACGATAACACCCCCAGCCATACCACCTTCATCGTCACCGACTAACTGCTCCGAGTCAAAACGTTTCTGGGGTCCCCCAGCCTCCCTACAGTCCGAACGTGTTGCCTCCTCATGTCTTCTTGTTTTCGCGCTTAAAATCAGCGCTTAAAGGAAAACGTTTCGACTCGAACAGTTCTTCGCGGAATCTTTTGAGTCATGAAAAAGCCACCTACAAAAGTGTATTGATGAAGAAGAACAGAGTCAGTTGAACCAATCGGCTCAATAAATATGTATTTTTGAACATAGGCTCGTTACTTTTGAATCCTACCCTGTATGTATGCATAAATTCTGCCATATAAAAGTTTATGATGATGAATGATACATCAAGTTCAGAGGGGTTCAGTCATTTTCGTGATGCTATTGATCTAATGAAGATGATACTACCATTGATACCACACAGATTCTTACATTATAATATAATAATCATCATCATGTTTAAGAATATCTTTGAGGCAATTTGACAATGCACATACGGCTGAAAAAATTGACTGTACGTTGAAACAAAACACAATAACACAAACACAACTTTATAATGACCTAACTTGACCAACTCATGATCTACTCAAATAAATAACCTGGTATCCTTGATCTTGATCCTTGATATTAATCAGTCAGAGCAGATTAGAAATTTACCTAACGTACTCTTGACCTACCTCAATAAGTCGTAGATTCACGCAGGTCGGGATACATTCAATTGTGATAGGTCAGGAGTACGCTAAGTTTATGCTGAAGATTACGCTACTTAGAAGCCATTGAGAATTCAGCTCTAGACATTTTAAGTAATCATTAATAATATAAAAAATATCAAATGGGGAGGATTCTGATATTGAAGGGATATTTAGATTTCGAGAAATGCAAAATTTGGTTAAAAGGGATAAAATTGCTGGTTGGTTTACAAAATTAATACTGATGCTTAATATACAGGGTCTATTATGAAATTAACGTGCGTGATTATATTGTGACGCGACTGTCCATCGCAGCAAGATAAAACTGGTGGGGAAATGTTGTAGCAATGCTATTTTCAAATATACCGGGAGTACTGTTTTGATCGAGGGCGGCGTAAAAAAAACGAAAAACGCGACGCGGCGTGGGCGAGAGTTTTTATTCAGGTAAGGAGAGGAGCGAGAGTTTTGGTCCCGTAAAGAGCGGCAGAGTTTTTGGTTATTTAAATCGGGCGACAGATTGGCTGATTTTGCTTGGTGTTTGCCGATAGCATGCACAGTTTGAGTGCTGCTAATTGATCGAGGTCCTTGCCGAAGTTTTGAGCCGTGAGCGCTTTCTGGGAGCCCGGTGATTATTCCCGAAGAAGCCATTTTTCGTCGCCTTGCCGTCGTTGTTTCCGCCCCGCTGTCCCGCACAACGCACTTGGACTCCGTCGGAACAAGAGACGCTGAGTGAGTGCATGCTGACTTTGAAGCAGATAAGTTATTCTTTAATTATTACTACATTGAAGAGCTACAAAAACATTTATTGTGTTCCCTGATACGTCTCAGTACGTTATTACTGAGTGGCGCCCATGTTTAGTTGTGGACATTGTCGAATTAATTTTGTTTTGTTTCGGAATATTTTCATTTTTCAATTTTTACTAGCATAAGTTATTGTTTATATATTGTTTTCGTTATTTGTTAATACACTTTGTTCAATTCTATAAAACGGATTTTTCATTTACTGAACCCACGCCCAGCCCCGCAAAAATTGAGAGCCGGGAATGTTACAATGTGTTGAAGGGTCTGCTCTCGCAATGATGTGTGAGTGGAAAGACGTGCATTTGCGTGAAGTGTGATTTCGACTTCAAGGATGACTGCATCACAAGATCACAGTCCGGGAGGTAGCCCAAATCGTTTAAGAAGGGTCGGAAGGAAACGCAGAAAACGTGAATCGTTCGCGTTTGAACCGTTAATTGAGTAACCAAATGATACCCTCAACATGTCCGCATTTGCGGTATATGGGATAGTGAGGGAGGATCTTGAATTGCGCAAACTTGTGCCGAAATTGTGGACGTAAGACCAGAAAAAACTTCAAGTTTCGAGCTGTCAAGAATTGTTGGATTTGATTCTAAATGAACCTTAGCTCTGTCGAAAGCGGAAATGTATCACCCAGAATGAGTGGAACACAAAACCCAAACAAGTGCGACTGAGCAAGTCTTGGATAAAATCGAGGCTCATTGTCTTTTTTGACGTCCAAAAAATCGTCCATTTTGAGTTTGTACCTTAAGCGGAAATTGTCAAGTCAGCCTTTTACGTGCTCAAGAGATTGTAACAAGTCACACAGGTAAGTCCGTTATTAAACATCCTAAACCATGCTACTATATTCCTAAGAGATATTTCCTTCGAGTAATTACAGGGTGCCTTTCAGGCTTTGCAGACACGTTACCGCAAGTGTATTGATCTCAGGGAAGGGGGAGGTTAGTATTTTTAAGAATTCTAAGCATTTGTACCGGTACGATTAATAAATTCCCATTCCCAGAAAATGCGCATTATTTTTATAAATGACCCTGTATGCAAGAGGTCGTTAAATCGATTATGGATTTTAAATTTAAAGACTACATTCAACAACAAGAAACTTATTTGATCAGTTTAAAAATATGAAAAAGATATAAACATTCTTTAAAAAAATGTTTGCGGAATTCTAAAAAATCTTTAAAAATTTCAGTAGCCATTAAGAGTTTCTGCTTCAGATTATTCTTGTTGGTGGTAATTTTTTTTATGAGCTTTCGAATTTGTGAGTGAAACTTTTAAGAAAGTTAAAATCAAAGTATTCATTTCATTTGTTTTTTTCTAAAAGCTTTTCTAAACAGGAACAATTTTTGCAATTTCTGATTCGACTGAAAAATTAAAAAAAAGCAAATAAAATTCTCTTATTTTTTGTGAAGTTAAAAATTATAGTAAAGTTGAAATTAAAGTATTTAACCGATTCATTCAATAAAATAAAAATTTGCAGTTTTTAATTAGGTTACAAAATTAGCCAAAATTAATTAAACTAAATGAAAAATATTAGATAATCCTCTTGATTTATTTTTGAAATAATAATATTTAATAATGAGATGATGTTTTTAAAATTTACATAAACTTGAAGGCTAATGGATACATAACAAAACATACTAAATTAATACACCCTGGCGCAGAAGATCAAATATTAATACAGTAAACCTAATTAACCCCTTAATAATTCAGATAATATTGTTTTAACATTATAACATTACTCGTAACTTACCTTAAAATTAAGGGATTAAATAATCTTGAATAATTAATTAAAAATTAAAGCTTTATAAACATTGATAAGTAATAATAATCGTATTCGTTTTATTGTGTTAATAACATCAAGAGTTATGAATATTAATAAATACAAATTAGTCGGCAATTATAATGAATAAAAGGTGAGATTATTTTTTTCTCATTAATATCTTTCATTAAAAAAACATTAAACAAGCATCTTAATATTAAATTTATGTACGTGTTTAATTAATTTATGTATTCTTTTTAAATTTATTATGAGCAAGAAGAATAAAGTTATAAAGAATAGATATAAAATCCTTTTGTTATTTTTAATATTGTAACATTAATAGAGAATTTCATTGTTTATATAAAATATTTAAGCCAATGCATTTATTTTTAATACTATTGCAACTGATTTTTATCAAGATAAATAAAAAAAATTAAATAACTACTGAAATACTTTTCCAATGCAATTATTGTTTGTTAACTCGATTGATTCCCAAATGTAATCTGTCGATGTCGAATATGCACATGTCACCACGTTTAATAAGGTGCATCCGGTGCACGCTTACGTCACTGTGTCACCGTTCGTTCCTGCCTGCAGCGGCACAAGCGTGCGCAACGACGGCCATTCCTGAAGGGCTTGCGCCAAATTTCGCAGGAGAGCACACCTCACCACTTACGTTTCTGGACGCCCTCTCGCGCTTCCTGTCGGGAGCCGACGGTCGGGCGTCGTTCGTCGGTCCACCGTCATCATCCGACGATGACGTCCCGCCATCGATTCGCGAAACGCGCATCGGCGTCTTGGAGCGATTCTTGCTGGTGGAGCGCCTCCTGGTGATGGTCCTCCGCTTCCTCGCCACCGACGCACTGTGCTCTTGTTCCGGCGTCACCATCGCCTCGATTTTTGCCATGTCCACGTCCCCCGGGGTTTTCTCGGTTTCGGCATTTTCTGTAGGTGTTTCCGTCGTATCCATAGTTTCTAGACTAAGTTATTTTTGGAGCACCGACGACGGTTTTACGTTTGGCATCTCTCGTGCGCTTCGGTTACATGCTGTACTGGTTATAATTTCAGCTCCGAGCGGATTTAGTTCAGAAGCGTGTCGCACCGACGATATTACCATATTTCTTTATAAATAGTTTCCAGAAGGAAATCGACGGTGGGTCGTAGAATTTACGCCATCCACGCGCGGGTGTCGATGTCAGAGTCAATTACGTTTTCGATTTTATTTTTAAAATCCAATCCTCAAAGCTATAAATACGAAGATTTTATTCCCAGTACCGCACTTGGGTAATAAAGGGTTTGCGGTGTAATAAAATTTAATATCACGAACAACTACATAACTTCTGAAAGTAGCACGTTGGAATGAGAGATAGAAACTTTACATTACTTACAATTGTTCTTACTTGAAGTTAAGGGATAATTTGTAAACAGTTGCGTAACTACTGCATCTATAGACAATGTCATTAGTTGAAGAAGTTTATTTTTAAAAGTTTATTGAATTATGAAATTTAGTTCAGATCATTTATCATTTTTAAATTTAATTTATTTCTCACTGCTATGAAGTAACAATTTTAATTTTATCTTAATTGATAAATTATTTATTATTTTATGTACTGACATATTTTATCGTACTTAACTTATTAATACACAATAATTTTTAAAGTTTGTTCTATTAGCTTGTATATATACACATATATTTAATCCTTATGCCTGTTTGCAATTAATTATTAAATAATTAAACTTGTATCTTTCTTTGGCGTGTGTAAACAATATGTAAGAGCACAAATAAACATTATTATTTTTATGCATTGTAATAACTTGAATAATTAAAATAAATAAAACACATCACATAACTTATCTACGCCAGTTTTATTTAATAATCTTCATGAAAAACCTTATGAAATAAAACTGCAAGATTGAGAATTTGTTTTAGTTTTCTCCTAACAGTCGATCTCCCTCCTACTTTTATAAAATACTTGACCATGGTAATGTCTTTTGCTCTAACTCCTGCAATCCTACTATCCATAATATACAAGTTAGGGTGCAATCTTCCCTAAGAACTTTATCCAAAGTTCGTCAACTCCTAAGCCCTCTACACAATTCTTTTAAACAATTTCTATAAGTTTCTGTCTCTATTTATATCAACGATCGGCTACTATACTGAGCTGGAAAATTTTCCAAAAATCTTTTCAACCGACATATCCCTTCTCTGTACTGCTCACAAATAAATCCGAATCAGAATACAACATTTTCCTTTTCATCTTAGAAAATGTGAATAAATTGCATCACAACATCCAATATAATCAGAGACTGGATGTCAAATCCAATAGATATTCACCAAACTAATAATTCTAACATCAACTGATGATTAGAAGCTTAATTAAATCTTCTAATTAATATAAAAATATTTCACCATGATTTAAGTGAGCATTTAATTCATCGTATCAAACTGGTATAGTATATATATTATTTGTATGTTTATGAAGATTTTGTTACAACTTGCACGCTTCAAAAATTTTCTTACGTAAGGAACTTGTAATATTTTAAATTAATAAACTAAATTTGCCTTCAACCAGAAGATGAAATTAATTTTGTTATCTAATAATTAAGCTTGCGTACATTGTCTAAAATGTTGCACTGGATATCTAATTGTGTGGATGAAAACCGATAAGCACAGGGAACTTGTCAATAGCGACAATTATAACAATAATAATGTGAAAAGATTAAATAAATAGAAGAGAATTGAAAAAAAATTAACTATACATCTGCGATTTATTTCGTGTTCATAAAGGGATTGATAAAAAAGACGCCGGAATAATGGTAAAGTGATAAAAGTTATAATATTGTACGGATAAAAGTGAAGTGAATTATCTTAATACTTTTTTAACCTATCATATAATAAGCTATATATTGATCTAGCGCATACTTGACCTAACCTACCACAATATACTGTATATTAAGTCATTGTAATCCTGTTCTATCGCAAAAAACTTATGCTTAGGCTAATGTAATCTTAAGAATAATTCATGTTCCATTGACGGATGGTTAATATATAATTTATTGTGGTAGGTCAGGAGTACGCTAGGTCAAGCAAGGGTGTAATGAGGTAAGTCAAGAGTTCGCTAGAATATTCTGGAGTAACGCTGATACACGCCTACTTTGGTTTACAATTTGCAAACATAAAGTTAAAACAAAAAAAAATCCAAAAATAAGTCATACTTTTAAAGTGACATCTACTTTTTTCTCGTCAGTGTAGCTTTTTCTAAAAAGCCAGGAATATGATAAGTTAATATATTATATATTGAAGTAGATCATAATGTTGTGATGTGTGCGGATGATATGATTGTAATAGAATGTATTGGTAACGGAGAAAAGTTATATTGAAGAGGGTGAAGAAGTATAAAAATGAAATAAAAATCTGTGTGTGATAATAGGGAATAGTGGATAGAATTTAAAAATAAAAAGGTAGAGAAAATATGAATAATAATAATAATAATGTGTAATATAAATGTGTGGAAATCATACTTCTAGACGATATGTGGAAACAAATAAAATATTGAATACATGAATAAAAGAAGACAATTCTGAAATCCTAAAAGAACTCTCTCAGAATTAGACAGAATCCACCACCAAACGGAGATATAAAACTTTTCATTCATCAACTACAACTTGTACTAGACCATATTTATAATATTAAATACCCCATAATCCTCACTGGTGATTTTAACATAAACTCTTCCACTCCGTCTGATGAATATAACTTAATTAAAAATTTACTTCTGTCATATAATGCATATCAAATTAATACTGAAGATACAAGGACGACAGCTACCTCTTCTACATGTTTAGATCACATATATTCAAACCTAAGATCCACAGATACACTCACATTAAATAATGTTATATCTGATCATAAATCAATCTTGTATAATTTTCATCTAACAAACTGTACACTATCCCAAAACACCACTCAGTATTCTAGAATATATAGTGACTCTAATATCACTAGATTTATAAATAGTCTAGAATCTGAATCGTGGGCGAATATGTATAACATCTATAACTTTAACAATAAATTTGAGTATTTTCATAATATCATCACATATAATTTTAATATTAGTTTTCCTGTTATAAGGAAATCAGTTAACTCAAATAAATCATGGGTAAATTCGACAATAAAATACTCGAATTCAAAATTGTATGATCTTTTTGTTTTAAAAAAACAATATCCAATACTTACACCCGCATATAAATCAGCAAAAAAAAAGCACACACTTCTAGTTTTAAATACGAAGAAAACGTTTTATCAGAATTTAATAACTAACTCAAATAATCAATCTAAAACATCCTGGAAAATTATAAATCAACTTTCGGATAAGACTAAAACTAATAAAAACATACAAATTAATTCAAACGGCATTCAAGATGATCCACAAATTGTTAGCAATTTATTTAATACTTTCTTTACTACAGAACCCAGTAATTTAACTCAAAACCTACCTTATTCAAACCGTCAAACATACATTGGTAACATGCAACCTCAGTCAATATTTTTAAAACCGTACACAGAACTTGAGATTTCAAATATATTAAATAAACTAAAAAACAAAAGGTCATGTGGTTTTGATAATTTACCTGACATTATAATCAAGAAAGCTGGTCACACTTTGGTTAAACCTATACAGCATTTAATAAACGAATCGTTTAAACTTGGAATATTTCCAGATATGCTGAAAATATCGACTATTATTCCAATTTATAAGAAAAATGACCCTATGAAACTGGAAAATTATCGACCGGTTGCACTTGTGTCAGTATTTTTCAAAATCTTTGAATTGTGCATGTTGATTAGACTACAAGAATATTTAGAAAAATTTAACATTTTAACACATTCACAGCACGGTTTTAGAAAACATCGTTCAACAATGTCGGCTTTTCATTCTTTTTACAAAAAAATAATGCATTATCTTGAAAACGGAGAATATCCAATTGGAATATTTATCGACCTAAGTCGAGCATTTGATTGCATTGATAATGATATATTGCTAGATAAATTGAATTATTATGGAATACGGGGAGTTGCGAATGATTGGTTTAAGTCCTACTTAACTAATAGACGGCAACGTGTCAAATTAACTCACACAGATGGGCCAAACAAAACCACATTTACATCTGCTGACGAGTATATTAAATTAGGTGTACCACAGGGATCAATTTTGGGTCCAATTCTTTTTATTATATTCATAAATGACCTTGTAAATTATATACCAAATAACATATTTATGTACGCAGATGATACATCCACAATTATTGGTAACTCTGCAGGTACAAACCTAGACATTAGATGCAATACTATTATAAACAAATTAGTAGATTGGTTTATTCAAAACAAGTTAGTTGTAAACACAAATAAAACTGTATTTATGCGATTTTTCAATAGACAATGTAAACAAGACCTAAGTTTAAATCTAATAATAGGATCCACTCAACTACTTCCAAGTGTATCAACTAAATTCTTAGGTATGCATATTGATCAACATCTAGATTGGCATATCCATTGTCAAAATCTGGTCCAAATGCTTTGTAAGTCGTGTTATCAAATTCGAATATTAAGATCTATCTTAACCGCTAATCAGCTCAAAGCCTTTTATTTTGCCACAGTCCAATCGCGTTTGACATATGGTTTATGTTTTTGGGGTAATTCAAGTTCTAGTCAATCAATTTTTGTTATGCAGAAAAAAATAATTCGATCTATGGCTAATATTACAACTAAAAATTCATGTAAACCCTACTTCAAAACTATGAATATATTACCTCTACCATGTCTGCTTATATTTGAATTATGCGTATATACATACAAAAACCGTGTAAATTTTACCAAAATTAATGATATACATTCTTATCCAACAAGACAGAATGATAATATATACATACCACACTATCGTCTAAAATTAACAAGTAACTCTCCAGATATCCTTGGACCTACGTTATTTAATAAACTTCCCGATACTATAAAAACATTATCAAATTTGTACTTATTTAAAAAGGCTCTTCGAAAATATCTATTGGAAAGCGTATACTATAGTTTAGGTGATTATTTATGTAATTAGTTTTAGTTAATATTATTATTTGCGCTATTTGACTTGTCAATAATGTAATTACAAAACTGCTTGTAAACATTCAATGACAATAAATTATTATTATTATTATTATTATTAAAAACATGTGATTATTTCTTAAAAAAAAAAACTATATAATTGTATGCAATGGTCCTTCCTACTATTTATTATTATTTTCTTAGAATTTAGATCTATCTTCAAAAATTCTAAATGTTCGCGGCAACAATTGGAAAAGGGTGAAGAGGTATATGAAATGGTTATAATAGGGCAAAAGCGAAAGTTTATAGCAATTTCATTTTAAGTGTCTAGTTCTTTAAATATTCAATAATTTTCTTTCCTAGGTTTCATTAAAAATATTATTAATAATAACATAAGTTTAAGTTTAAGTTCTGAACCGGAGCAACCAAAAGATGTTTATAGGTAAATAGAGGGTCTAAATCCAAATCTGTAGTCCGTTTTTTTTAAATTGGTTCTAGTTTTCGAAATATACAATAAATTCATTGTTTTTAACCATTTATTGAATTAAAAAGTATCAATCAGAAATGAACAGAGATTGAAGTCTTTTATACTGCTTAGGATCTGTTTCACACATTAGGGTACAACAGTAGTCGCTGATCATGCCTTCGTCCCAAAATCTTTGGTGTCGCCTTTTGATTTTCGCTATACTCATCGCTCGTGTCGTCCAAGTTTTGTGAGAAAAACTCAAGATGTGAATGCAGAAAATGTATCTTAAGAGACACTCGAGCTCCAATCTTGTGGTAATTTTGCAAAAAATTGACGGTTACTTGCTTGTAATCCAGTGATTTGTGGTTACCCGAACAACACTTTAAACCAATCTTGATACACGGATTGAAGATCTGACTTCAGGTTGATGTCCTGTTCTGCTCAGGGCCAAAAGTTAATCCGAATTTGTAAACTTGTGTAATTTTTTATTTTAGATTCATAAAACTTTTTTCGAACTTTGTTTCCTTTGAATTTACAAGGAATTTGTTTTCAAATTTTATAAACCACATAAAAATTTTTGAAACCAAAAAAATAATGGATACTTCTGGAATCTTAAAAGAACAATCTCGGAATAAAGAAAAGACATTTGCTGAATATGCCCAAAAAAATTAATCAAAAATTGCATAGAAGAAATAGATTATTGATTACATTTATTGCTATTGTTTAAATTGCTCTTTTTATATTCAACACTTTTAATGCTACTTTCTTGATGGAACCAAATTTTCAGATTCTCAGTTGCCTGACACGTGTTTCGATCCGTTACGATCATTTTCAAAGGTAAAAACAAGTGTTTTACTATACCCAATCTTGCTCTTTTTATACATTCTAGAAATTTCACTATTAGATTTTTTGAATTGTCTAACAATTTCTTTTATAGATAGCTATGTTTACAGTTTTACTATATGGACTAGGAGCTGGGCACTAAAACAAGAACACATAGACAAATTACAGTCGTTCGAAATGTGCTTCACATATCCTGGACACAAACGTGGAAGTCCCAAATAAATGGTCGTGCACAGGAAGAAGGTGGCGAATTTCGACAATAGAAAAATGTTTCCACTGCAGTGCAGCCCTGGAGAAGTTTGAATAAATCGAACGAAACGTTAACCTATGAGTTTGAAACTTTTGTTTGAATTAACACATTTTTCCATTCAAATATTTGGAATTAAAATTTCAAGACAGGCATCGCAATACAAAAAAAGTATTGCAAGAAATGGGAAAAGGATACGAAGCAATTAACAGCATAAAAGGTAATAAAGCTACAATATGTAGGACATTTAATGAAATGGTAGATATATGAGATATTCAAAATGATCATGCAGGGTAAAATAATAAGGAGAATTAATATTGGTAGAAGAAAAAATTTCGTGCTTGTGGAATTGGTTCAAATGCAGTTCCATAGAACTTTTCCGTGCAGCTGTAAATAAAGTGAAAACAGCAATGATTATATCCAACCTACGGTACCAGAAGAATATGAAGATTTTTTTCTAGGATCCTGGAGATTTTTAGTTGTAGAGATTTCGGTTAATTTCTCTTTGTGGTTTCTTAAAATTTCTTTAAGAAATCCCGGATTCTGCAACAATTTTTGCTCCTTTTTTAAAAGAATTGTATAATCCTTACTATTTATTGCTACAATACAATACAATAATCTTTATTTGAACCCAAGATATATACAATGTAAAGAGAGAGAGAGAACATATTTATTCAGCAATAAAGTATACATAAGATTACAATTTTTATATAGATATATACAATTCATATATTTATGGGCTATGAATGGGCTATCGACCAAGGTCTTTTCGCCCATGCAAAGAGAATAATTAGTATTTGACTCAAAGTTAAAATGTATATGTAGGGTGGGTGGGTAACCACTATCCTACTCTCCAATCCTTGAAACATAAACGAAGGTTTACTGAATTCATAATGTAAAGTTTGTCCAATAAATTATGATATAATGTAGAACTAATTTTAAGAACCCTCGTGTATGTTTTATTAATTGGAGGGTGGGATAGAGGCACAAATACTGTTTAACTTTATCTTAAACGCTGCGTGTTTTTTTTTACCATACCAATATTTTCGTAATTGGTTGTCATTTAATATAAAAACCAATTCGTACATGAGATATTATTGTATATGAAGGATGGGTGGGTGGTTACTATCTCACCCTCTAGTCAGTAAAACATACACCAGGGTTTACTAAATAGGTAACTAATTATAAAAAATGAATGTAAAGATTGTACAAGAAACTAAATACGGACAAAACATTTTTGATGAACTTTCGCGTTTGTTTAGCGATTGAAAGGTCATCTGGTTCACACCCACCCACCATACAAATAAAATTTTACGTCATTAACTGTTTACTTTTTAAAATCCGATTAAACAAATGATGAAAATGTTAATATATTCTAAACAATGTAGGGTGGTGGATGTCCTTTTTCCCACCCTCCAATTAGTAAAACGTACGCGAGGGTTTAAAATAAATTGGTTCATAATATCGTAATTTATTGTATAAACTTTATATTGCCTTCGTTATAATGAATTTTAAATTCATTAAACTCTCGCGTATGTTTTACTAATTGGAGGGTGGGATAGAGGCCACCCACCCACCCTACATATACTTTTTAACTTTAGGTCAAACACTGCTTGTAGTTTTTTGGACTACAGTAATGTTTCCGTGATTTGTTTAATTGGAATATAAAAATTAATCCGTAGATGTAATTAAATTGTATATGTAGGGTGGGTGGGTGGCCACTATCCCACCCTCCAATCAGTAAAATATCCTCCATCATTTACTGAATAAATGATTGATTATAACAAAAAAAAGTGTAGAGTTTGTGAAATAAATTACAGTTTATTGTTTAGATTATTTGAATTCTATTTTAAACTGACTTTTTCTAATATTTTTATAGAATTCGATGAAATGAATTACGGTAGAAAATTCTTAACCACTTTCCGCATACTTTTAAAAATAATTATGTGGGAAGGAGTTAAAAAAAACTACTGAAAAGTTTAAATTGCAACAGAATTATTTTAAAAAGAAATTAACATACAAACAAAAATGTTAAATATTTAATACTCAAAAAAAACAAATCAAATTTTATGTAGCAAATATGTTTAATTACTTTTGATTATAAAACTTTCAGTAATTTAAGTCCTGTAAGATGTTACCGTTGGATTCGTTGAGTGGATTAAAATTCCTAAACATAATAATAATACTTAATACTAATTATTATTAATCCAGTTATTCAGACAAAGTATCAAGTATTATTATTATATAATAAAATATATAACGATGTAGTTGTCTCAGGAATCAACGATATTCCTAAACACAATTTACTTATCTCTCCTTATCTCTTTTACACAACTTTAAAAAAAAAATGTACACTGTTGCGCCATCTAGCGGATTCATCAGAAAATAAACAAGAGCACCATCTATAAACGGTTTCCTTAATTTAAAGATGTATTTAAAAAAATATACCAATAGTTGATCCATCTGAGCTAGAGGCCTGAGAACATTCCTGTCTTCATCCCTGAATTTAATAATGAGAGAAAGAAAGTATCTTTCCTTAGCTAAACTTTCTTAAATTCTTTAATTGTGAGGGGAGGATGCTAATATTTAGAAGGGATTTTTTGGTTTCGGGAGAGACAGAATTTAGTTAACAAGGGATGGTTGTGGGGATTATTTTGCAAATTTAACTCTAAGACATAATATATGTTGGGAAATAGGTGGGGTTTGGGTGGTTTCGTACAAAAGATCATTTGAGGGGTTATGCCGGAATTTAGTTAAGGTTCTTAGGAAAGATCATTTGACAACTTGGAAATGATAAGGGTGAAAAGTATTGAAGTATTGCACTATAATCTAACGAGGGCCGGGATATTGATTTATATATGTGTGTTTTGGTTTTTTTGGATATTTCTTGCTATTTATATGTTAACGATCTAAAATTCCAAACAGTGGTTTTGATTTTGTTTTTTTATTAATTGTGCATGGGATTTAAAGGATAGTTTTGAATCAAATAGGATGTCAAAGTATTTACAGCTGTAAGCGAGATAAATTATAGTGTTATTGATTATGATCGTAGAGGATAGTGGTGTAATTGTGTGGGGTTTTGAAGGATTAATTTTGATTTGCCACTTGAAACACCAGGAGTCGAAATAGGATTAAAGCGATTGTTGAGCAGTTTGAGGGAAGGGTGAGGGGGCAACAAGAACGGTTTCATTCTTAAAAAATAAGGAATATTGTGCAGGGTTGAAATATGTGGGATGTGGATTACTAATATCTTGGCAAAATAAGTTGTATAACTAAGGAAGGGACGTCTTGTAAAATTAGAAAATAATGAGAACGCGTTTGTTTGATTTTTACTCGACCGGATCTATTGGAAAGGAAATTGTATGTAAGGATTATTAAATGATGAGCGATTTTTACTAGGTAACATTTATATAGAACTTCAATATGCCAAACTGTATCGAATGCTTATTGTATATCTAAAGAAAATATTGTTGACATTTGACTTTTGATGTGTTTAGTTTGCATATTGGATATTAAGAGAAAGAATGGTTGGTTTTTGGGACAGGAAACTAAACTGGTAATCAGGAATGGATTTGATTGAAGCGTCTTTATTATTATTTTTTTAGCATTTTAAAAATCTTCTTCCTAATCTTTTATCAAACATTTCGAAAAGTTCGAATTTTTTTCCAGGTCTCTTGAAATTGCTTGAAGGTTTCTAGAATTTAAAAAAAATTCCTTCTCCAAATTTCTTTAAATAGAAGTTGCTTAAATGGTTCTAAGAGTTTTGAGAAAAGCCTCCTTCAAATTTCTTCAAATATATTTATCAATAATTTCTTGTGAAATATTTTGAAATAATGGGCAAATAATTGTTAAAAATTTGGTTTATTTAACTGATTTTGTTAATGTAACTATCAAATGTCAATGAATTCAAGAGTAATTTCTTTGCTATAGTATACAATTTTGATCATTTCTTCATCAATGTATCGAGAAATGTTTATTATTTATTGTTAATATAAGTACTAAAATTAAAATTCAAATAAAAATTATAGATAATGAAAACTCACTTTCAGGTAAACATTTTTTATAAATATCTTTGTTTTTTAAGAAAAAAAAAGTCATTTTACTTACAAAAATGATGTCATATTTAATTCAAAACCAGAATTATAATAAAGGCGCCATCTATTATCTAAGCATTGCAATAGATCCATGTTTGAATGGATTACTACAGGCACACCAAGGGAACTCTGAACATTGACAATTATAACAGTAATAATGTAATGTGACAACGGGAATACAATAACAATCAATTTTCCTGTTGTGATTCAGATTATTCTCTGAAAAGATACTTTTAAAATACGGTGATGATGATATCGAAATAATAAATAAAACTTGTTTCCTAGATATTGTAAACTGGAGATCAAGTTCAACGAATTGTGAATAATAAATAATATTTCTTTGAAAGAGACACAATTCGAGATTTACATCTGTTCGGTTATTAATACCGGGTTGTTTTCGTCGCAGTGGCGAAAATAAACTAGCGCCGCTGTAAATTTGGTACGGTGAGAAAGACCAGAATAAAATAAACACTTATATTTTTTTTATTTCTTGAACTTGTTGAATTTAATTTAAAAATTAGAACTTAAGTACGAGGATTTCTATAATTTCCAATAACCTAAAATAATTCTAAAACTTTGTAGTTTTTCAAAAGAATATAACTCTGGTAATGTTTGTATCGTTAATTTGGCAATTTAAATATATTTTTGGTAACAGTGGAAAGATCTCTAATATCCAAAAATTAATTTTAACTTATTTTAAACCTGCCATCTATAATCTCCCAATTTTAATATATTATATGACAACTCGCATCTAAGATTAGCCATCAGTCATCTATCATCTGACATCTGCCATATGTCGTCTGTTAACTATTTAAAACAGTTATCGTCATATCTAAATATTCCAATAATTCATTTGTACTTAAAATCAAAATTATTCCCAAACTTTTATAATTTTGAAAGACTATTCCTATAAATTTTGTTTTTAATTTAACAATTCTTGATGATAATAATAATAATAATAATATCTCTTTAGTTCAAAGTGTCATGTACATGTACAAAAATGAAATTTGCGTCAAAACTTATGAAGACAAGAAGATTTAAGCTAGATCTAATATTACTTAATTTAATCATAAAGAAGAAATATACATAAAGGTGATAAAAATGTTGGCTTAAGTCTACTTATATCTACATTTATTATTTATTTATTTATACATTCAGCTAAGAATATTAAGGTTCTTCTCATACAAGACTAAAAATAAATAACACACAACTCCATTAATTCCAATTATAATTTTATGCATTCACATTTTGGTAACTTTCCACAGACCCAACAAACATGCAAATCCGGCTTCTTGGAATATGCCCGAATACAATGGACGTCAACAAAACCATCCAAACACATTCTGACATAATGAATCTCTCAGTTGGCAGCCGCTGAGGCTCCGAAGTAAATATCAATAAAAGCGGACATAAATATAAATTTCATGTAACGGTCAGATAAATCACGTGTGGCGAAATTAAACCGTTTCACGAAAAATCTTTGATCCTCAGTTAACCGGTAGAGTGGTTCAGAAATGAAAATGGAACGTTTTATGATTCACCGCAACGAAAGAAAATATAAACATTGTTATAAATAAAGATGTTAATTGTCCCAAATTGGAAATAAAATAATGCAAAATATTGTGAAAACAAGGATATAAATATTCGAATTATTTGGTGAATGAACGAAAACAAAGAAAAATATATAAATGGTGTGATTAATGTAGATGTTGTTGATTGTCCAAAATTGGAAATATTGTATAAATAAAGTCCAATACATATAAATATACGAATCTTTTAATATTTCTAAAATATTAGAATGATAAAAGCTTTCTCTATAATTTTTATCCTGAAATTGAGGGAAATAATAATTTTGAAAATACTAAAACATTTGGTAATAGAAATGTTTCAGTATTTTTAAATTATTAGTCAATTGATTTGAGGAAAAATAAACTTTTAAATGCTACAGAAATTTAATATGAATGGCAAATATTAAAGGATAGGTAACTTTTGTAACCACAAACCTATAATTATATCTTGTAGAAAATTATTTTCATAAATTCGTTACTTGTTCTGCTACATTTTTGATGGAACCAAATTTTCATATTGGGAGAAGTAATACACTTGTTAACAAGTGTATTACTTCTTCCAAAATGAAAACTATTTTCGTTGATAAATTAGATGTAAACCTGCTAATCGTAAAAAAAATGATTTATATCACTTTTGCCATTCGTAAAACAGACAAATGAAGACATCACAAATCCTCTTTTTCTATTAGCAGAGGAATTTTTTGGCATGGACCTCTGGAATTCTTAGCGTTCTTTGAGGAAAATCCAGCTTTGCATAAGAGGGGCTATTTGCGTCTTCCCTCGGTGCCATAAATTTTCTCCTGCATCGTCGTAGATGCACGTGCGTGAATATTTTCGTTCATTGTTGACAGATTCGCTTTCACGAACTGTTTAAATGTATAACTCTCTCACCTGTATTGAATTCAGCTATTTTAAAACGCTATAATTATAGAATGGAAAACACTTACGACAGCGAAATTTTTGGAATATTTTCTATTATGATTTCGAGTGTTGCGCTGTAATCGCAAACAATTCGTCTTTAAGATTCCAAGGAGGGAATGAGGTTACTGGGTCGCGGTGCACCTGAGCTCATTCATCTTGATGACAAATTGACAAAGATAAAGTGCGAACGGGTGACAACTGTCAAAGAGATTATTTTTTTAATAGTGTAGAAATATTTTTTTACTGTGCCAACGAATACAGTTTGCTTGTAAAAGTTATATTGCTTACATATTAATTATTATTTTGAAGGAAATCTTCTTTTCTACTTAATAGAATATATACTATAAAAAAAAACAGGCAGAATTTTATATTCAGGTAATAAGTGCTTTAAGTATAGAATTTAAGTCTCCATTTTGTTGGGTTTTCCCGAAGTTTTAAAGTCTAATTTAAGTTGCACTAAAAATCCCTATAGTTCATTAACAGCCTTACAAATAGTCGCGAATTGATCCGAGATTGAGGATTAATCCTTGGATCGGGCTAAAACGCATCCGATTATCGGTATAATCCCGGATTAATTCTACCAATATTATTAGATACGGCAATAAATAGCGATTAATCTAAGATACTAGAATCCGGGATTAATCCGAGAATTAATCTCTGTCTATTAAACTAAATTATTCTAATTATTAATTTATCATTTGGTTAAATTATTTTCGTCTAAGTGTGGATGAGCATTAATTAACAAACTTTTTATTTGTAGAGAAAATAATTGAATTGAAAATGTATTTTAGCACTTACCTATCGTTGTATATATTGTGCTGCAGAATACGACTGCATTCCAAAACGTCCAGATCTTCGGTCCGTGATTGGCGACGATGAGCTGATGGTTCTTGTAGGCCTCTATCACGTGATCTTCGAAAGATTGTAGTTTTGCCGTGGCCGCCCCGTGCCATTCCCCCACCGACCTCTCTTGTGGTATGTATATTGATAAATTCCTAAGCTCTTCGATTAGCGCCTGCCTTTTCGCCCTGATATCGACCTCCACAATTTTTTCCTCGTTCCTACCTAAAGCACAAAAATATCTGATGAATTAACGTATAACTAAATTTATTCATAAAAGGTTTATAAACAAAAATCACTTGATTTTGCTACAAGATCTTGGAAGTTCATACCTGGATGACTATAATAATCATTGTTATATAGTAATAAAACTTTTAAATATCTCAAAATTACATGACCTAAACATTAAACATCAAGGAAACCGTAATTATATTTATTGTCTTTTGATTTTAGAATATTATTATAATTATCCTCGTAGGTTCTAGAATACCCAATACTTTCCTTAGTTGTTTAGCATATTTTTTTTGCTTCTTTATTGTACTACAATAAGTACTTACCCTAGATGTACGTAATTACTTATTTTAGTGCAACGAAGAAGCAAAAAATATGTTAAAAAACTAAAGAAAATATTGAAAATTCTAGAACCTACGAGGATAATTCTAAAAATTTATTTTTATTTGTAGAAATTTCTCTTCTAATGAAACTTGAAAACTGTTCAAACAAGGAGGAAGCAAAGCAATTTTTTTTTAAATTTTATATGGCTTAATTGTTTAAGCTTTACTTCCTTCTTAGGTTCTGATGAGTTAAAAATGATATACTTATTTAAAGTCGGCATTCCTTCTTTCAATTTAAGATAATTCTTTTAAGTCTTCTTTAATCGTAATCAGCAAAGAATTCCTTTTCTTATATAAGAAAAGCAAAGAAATTTTTAAACTTAAAAATTTTAAAATCTTCTTAAAAAAATCTAAAAATAAGAATTTTTTTGCAGTGATTTTTAACTTTAAGGTATCTTCCTGGAATTATATAAGGATAAGAAACTTCTAAAAATCGTTACTTTAATTTAATAAGAATTCTGCAATCAATGTTTTTTTTTTTGAAAATTGTAATAAAATTAATGAAAAATTCTAGAGCCTAAGAAATTCTGAAAAATCATATTTTGTTAGCAGCGGTTTTTAAGTAGTCTTAATAATAATCCGTGAATGACTCTAAATATTCTAAATGTGCGTTTTATGACTGTTTTGGGAATTTTAAATAAATAAATTAAATAACCATTTAAACACATTGAGAATATGACATCGTAATTTTAGCGTATTATTAAAAAAACGTAGAAATCCACAATCAGCCTAGAAGCCTCAAAGAACTGCTTTATGCCCTTAAATGTCAGTTTTATGACCTTGATATTGATATAAATACTAGTCAAGGGCATTAGCGACCCTTCCAAGGCCTTAAATCATAATTTCTCAACGTGGACGATAACGTCTCTTGTGATCCTTTGAGATTTTGGTATGGGGGTGCAGTAGGACTCAGAGAAAATGTTGGGACATTGAAATGGCACAGAGGAGGCAATAGCTTTTAAATTTTAAATTTGCCACAGATGGTAAGTACAATTAAGATAGTGGCTTTAGAAAAATAAAAGGGGGCAGGTTGGCAAGTTGTTGGGAAGACAGTACCATGAATGCTCCACATAAGCAGCTCACAGCAAACAATTACCTGCAGAGATGCATGATCAACTAAGCTTGTTTCCTAGTATGAGGATACCTCGGATACCTCAAGACTGGATAGACTCAACAAGTGATTGTGTAGTGTAGACACTAAAGACCCTAAGTACCATAGGTTAGATTAGACTAAGATTATTATGTAATCATTGGGACACCAATTTACTGAAGGGAAGTAATGTCGCTTCCGGTTCGCGAGAGGGCGAGCAGAATGAGCCTGAGAAACTATGATTTAAACGCTCATGTGGGCTATTTAAAGTAAGACTACCACGAAATATACGAAGTATTTAAGGTCATCCAAGGATTGTCCAAAATCAACGAACGTTTTTCATAAAAGTTAACAAGACATTAGAATATTTGTTGAATTTGGTTCTCGTTTATCACGTGGTGAAACATTTTCAATATTAAGGGTTGTTTACAATGAGGTACTTCATTTCACATTTTTTTTACAATTTACACCGACCAGCTTCGATATCTACACTATTATCTAGGAATGATACAGAAGAAAAACGTTTTAGCTATATAAGCTAAAACGTTTTTCTAATATATAATTAGAATTATACGTTCAGGTAATGAAGCCGCTCATAATTGGGGAACTTTAGATTTCGCCAATGCCACAGAAAAGCCATTTTAGACAATGAAGGAACCACCGATTTAAAAAAGAGCAAAAGTATCTTCTTAAACTTCTCAGCAGTTAATCTGTGAAATATAACATCTAAATTATTGAGGAGAATTACATTCAAATAAAATGCGACTTCTTCTAGGAAAAGACAGGACCTATCTTCTCAAAAGACACTACACGTCTCGAAACTCTGAGTCTATGAGGCATATGTTTATGGATGAAGCAAAATAAACAAGAAAGAAACAGATGCGGGTAAATATAGTGCTGAACTGAATCTAGAACTAAAAATACCTTTATAGTCATCCAGACGGAACTCACTGGGATACTTGTTAATGCCTAAAAAAAACTCAAACCTTTGGAGTCTAAATAATTTCCTGATAATTGTAACAAATAATTATTTATGAGTTAGTTAAATGTGAAAACCTTTTTTATAAAAAGTACATATCATTAACGTATGGACAGTCATTATTTCGGGACATACGTTAACATTTCAAGTGGGACAAATTAAATCCTATTGAAATGAAAATCCTTATATTTTTTCCAGAATGTGTAGAGTAAACAACATGTAAAACTTTATATCAAATGACATGGAGTGAAACATGTTTTGCATAATGGTATATTGCGCAATTGACACAGAGTTTTAGCTCTAGTCTCTTTCTGTATCTGTGCGCATCTGGAGCAGCGTCGTCTTGTTGAGACTTTAACAGGAAGATGGTCACCAACCTTATAGAGCTTGTTTTTCTTTATACGCGGTCGGCCCTAGATTTTGATGATTTTCTCTTCACACTTGCTACACTTCTTCCCTATGCAACCAATCTTGTAAAAAAACTTTTTTCTGCCACTTTTTGAATCTTCTATCAAAGTCATATAAATCCAACCATTTGATCTGCTAGATCCACTTCTCCCATATGTTTATTGTAGAACTTGAGAATTCTTTCTCACTGCCATCTCCTATGGTTCTTTCTATCACACTTATTTCATCAGAGAAGGATTTACTGATCGCCAGCACATCTTTTGTATCCTTACGTTAGACAGTTAAACCTATTTAAAGTGTGTATTCCTTTACGCAATTCTAGATAATTCTTTTAAGTGTTCGGAATCTGCTAAGAATTACATTTCTTTTATAAGAAAAGCAAAGAAACTTAATTCTCAAGAATTTTTTAAACTGAAAAATTGCAGAACCTACTAAAGAGAATCTAAAATTAAAATTTTTTCGCAGCGATTTTTACGTTTAAGGTGTTACTGACTATATCTTCTTGTAATTCAGATAAGAAACTCCTAAAAGTTGTCACTTTAATTTAATAAGAAAGCTTTTAGATAATCATTAACGACTTTTAAAGATCTTTATTGATCATTCGTTGATTTTTTGAAAACCTTTTTTCCACCAATTTTTGGGTATTCTATCAAAGTCATGTAATCCAACTATTTGATCTGCTAGATCCACTCCTCCTATACATTTATTGTATGGTTTTTTCTATGATACTGATTTCATCAGGGAAGCAGGTAGTGATCGCCAGCACATATTTTGTATCCTGCCATTTGCAAATTACTTTACCATTTTCATTGAATTGGAACTAACTTGCGTCTCTTTCCAAGCTTCCTGAAAAGTTGGGAACATTCTTGCGATTCCTCATCAATTTTCCAACGGCAGGAAACTTGATAGTGTCAAGTAAGTGAACAGATGAGAAGAACCTATCAAATGTCAATGCAAATTTTGGTAACTCTCTCTAATATTTTCAATCTGGCATATGTGCATTCAGCATTTGCATCAGTAGACTTCACTTCTGAGAAAATTCTTCAGAAAACATTCGACTTCTTTCATCTGATTATATAGATACGAAATAGCAGGAACATCGTCAAGTAGACAATCCTGGAGAAAATGGTTGACTAGAGCTATTCAAAAATATCACATCTGAAGATGACTTTACAAGACAACTGAGAACAATTGTCTCATTTTCTTCACGTCTGATTTCTACCTCATTAGTCACTTCGTCAGCTTTAATTTCATTTTTATTGATGAATTCATTATCATTATTATTTTTTATTGCATTTTTTAAAAGTTGTGTAAGGTAAGGACTGAGCTTTTTACGAATAAAATCATTATCATTACTGAATTTGTCACGAACAGACGAATCAGAATCTGTACCGCTCTCTAATGGGGGGCAATATTCATCTGAAGAATCATCTCAACGGAATGGTTCATCCTCATCATTATCATCATCATCGATCCAATCATTTTCCATAACTCTTTCAGCTTCATCTTTAAGCTCACGTTGTATGAGTGGTGTATTACTCATGGTTATTAGACCTACCTGGACAATTGTATCCCACTCGAAATACCTGTTAGGTTACAGGTGTACCACAATGTAATAAAACTGAAAATAATCATATTCAATAGGTCCACAATAGCTAGAATTAAATTCATAGATTACCAATAATAATAATAATAATAATAAATATTTAATAAACTAAGAGATAATATAAAACACAACTTGAGATAAATACTATCGAAAATACAATAAAATAGTGCACAATTCAATGAGCGTGGTGTCACGACTTACTTTATGATTAAGCTGCGGCAATATTTGACTATAAGTAAGATGAAACCAAATCTGCCATGCATTGTTCGACGGGTAAATTCATTTCTAATGTATAAACCGGATCTATTTGTACTTGCAGGCGTACGTAATTCTATGGGTGGGACACATATTTCCAGTAAGACTCCAAAGAGTTAAGGAGAAAACACTAAAGACACTAAAACCAGTCTTGCTATCTTAACACATTTCAAGGTCTCATAAAGGCAGATTAATGTGTAACAGCACTGAAGACGGCATCTGTAGATTACAGAATTACCTTATCCTAGGTCAAGGCACACTCAAACACGAGAGGGATAACAAATAGCAAATGCTGTAGCAAAAGAAAAATATCACAGTCACAGGAGCAGGATGGCAACGATAAGAAAAAATTGAGCGATGTGGTCGGCCGAAGGAAAACTAAAAGGATGAGACATGTGGAGTCGGAAAAGCAGCGTCTCCAAGACCCTCTGGGTAGAGATCAGGGCGAAAGAGGGACCCGCAAGACCTCAATCGAGGGAGAATGGCGAACAATCACCCAGCTGACAGAAGTCAACAAACAAACCGGTCAAAATCATCGTAGAGACTAAAGGAAGCTTTTACAGCTCAATACTGGGAAAACTTAAGAGGGGCTTGGGTACCTGAGTCGACCATAACTGAAGCCAAGAAGAACCTTGCCGGGAATCTTGGCCTGGAACTCAAAAGGGGCGCACGGGGAAGATATGAGGTAGACAATTGACTCCATCATAATGGAAGAAATGGCCATGATCACCAAGTCAAGATTGCCAACAAGGAGGCTACAGGGGAGGAGATTATGAAGGCGCGCTAGGGAAGAAAGGAAAGATAGAAATTAAGTAGATTGATTGAGAATTGCGCTGGTTGCGTGCCCCATGGATCTCATCATAAAACTATGTTTTACTGATTGGAGGGTGGGACAGTGGACGCCCGCCCACCCTACATATTTCTTTAAATGAACATCACTTTTCCTCCTTAAGTTTCCAGAAACCACATCAGAATTAATTCACCAAAGTGTGGAATTTTTTTTTTAAATTAAAACAGTGTTTCAGCATGAGTTTAAATTTAATTGTAGGATGGTTGGATGGTTTCTACATACTCTCCAGACAGTAAAACATACGCAAGGGTTGATACTCTATTCAGAATTGGCTTATCACCACACTCCAGCCCTTCACCGAGTATAACAAAAAATCTTATTAATTATATCTATTTCAAAATATGTCGATTTTTTGTGTGTCAAACTATATTTTATGATTTAACGTTCATCCAGGAAAATTCTCGCTTATTTTTAACTAATTGGAGGGTGGTATAGAGTACCCCCACTTATCCTACACATTCACTTAAATCAGTATCACTTCTGGTGTTTTAGTTTCCAAAAACCATAACTAAATTAGTGGTATTTTTTTAAAATTTAGATGAAACATTAGCTTAAGTTTCCATGAATATGTAGGGTGGGTGGGTGCCCACTATTACACCCTCCAATCAGTAAAACATACGAGAGGGTTGTTAAAAAAAAACATTAAATTAAACTATACACGATTAATTAAAAAAACAACTATGAAAATATAAATTTACTTATTTTGCCATGTATATAACACGAAGCTCCATCTTGTTCCATAGATATTTCCAGTAATAAATAAATTAAAACGGGTAGATTCAATTGGCAAAACATCGAAGCTATCTTCGCCTCTAACATATTGCATTAACTGTTTTGTCAATTATCTGTGATACTCTATTTCGATTTAGTTTAAACTCATAGATGTTATCAACAACGTCTTTTTCTGAATTTTAGTATATTGTCAAAGCTGAAGATAACCATTTTATCTTCCTGTCGATTCTACTTAAATCATTGCGTTCATTCGATGAGACCCTCGCGTATGTTTTATTGATTGGAGGGTAGGATAGAGGCCACCCACCCACCCTACATATTTTTTTAATTAAACATCACTTTTTCTCTTTAAGTTTCCAGAAACCACATCAGAATTGTGTGGATGTTTCTTTTTTAAATTAAAACAGTTGATAAATTTAAAAATACGAAAACATTTCGTGAATCTACAACAATGAGTCTTACTAAGACTACAAAACAAATTAATTTGAAACAACTACTTCTCTAGCTAATACTTCATGTCTGCAGATGATTATAAACTTGAATGCTAGATTTTTTAATAGCTTTTGCTAATTTAATTTAATGAAATCAGTTTAAAATTCATTTTTCATAATTTTTCATGTTATAGTTACATTTAAACAATCTAAAGTACATTTTATCATTTATTAGTTTATTCAACAGAAATAATTTCATTCAAATTAGTGTTGCTTTAATAGTTGTACTATTTGTAACACGCAAATTAATTTGTATTATTCAATGTCTGTCGAAGTATTAGCTAGAGAAGTAGTTGTTTCAAATTAATTTGTTTAGTAGTCTTAGTAAGACTCATTGTTGTAGATTCACGAAATGTTTTCGTATTTTTAAATTTATTATTTAATTTACTACAACGAACTAAAGGATTTTAATACATTTTATTATTTAAAACAGTTGA
Source organism: Ontholestes murinus (assembly GCA_963969525.1). Lineage (NCBI taxonomy): Eukaryota > Metazoa > Arthropoda > Insecta > Coleoptera > Staphylinidae > Ontholestes > Ontholestes murinus. The sequence goes on from OZ018390.1 coordinate 9,589,597, forward strand.
GTTTAAATTTATATGTATTGTAGGTGGGTGGTTATTATCATACCTTCCAGACAGTAAAATATACGCAAGGGTTGATGAAGCAACCAACCATTTTACTTTATTCAGAATTGGTGCATCACCACACTTCAGTCCTTCACTAAGCAAAAAATCTAATTACTTATGTATTTCTATTTTAAAATACGTTGATTTTTTAGTATCAAACACCATTTTACGATTTAAAGTTTATCCAATTAGAGGATGGAATAGAGTACCCCTACCCATCCCACATATTTATTTAAATCAGTATCACTTCTGGTGTTTTAGTTTCCAAAAACCACAGCTGAATTAGTAATAATTTTGTTCAATTTAGATAAAACAGTGTTTCAGCTTAATTTTCTATGTATATGTAGGGTGGGTGGGTGGCCACTATTACACCCTCCAATCAGTAAAACATACTAGAGGGTTGTGAAAGAATTATTAAATTTAACTACACACGTTTTAGTTAAAAAAATATGTGAAAACTATAAGAAAAAAAAATGAATTTTCCAGTTTATATAACATCTATATTTGTATATAACACCTAGCTCCATCTTGTTGAACAAATATTTCCTGCAATAAATAAAAAAAAGCTGTAGATTGAATTGGAAAAACATCGATGGTACCTTCGCTTTTAACTATTGCACTAATTTAATTATCTGTAGAAGTCTAGTTTGATTTAGTTTAACCTTACAGATGTAACAACAACATTTTTTTGTTTTTAGTATATCTAAGCCCCGCCAAAGCCTTAGATAACCATTTTATCTTTTTGTCGACTCTACCTAAATCACTAGCGCCCATTCAATGAAACCATCTCGTTTTTTTTTACTGATTGGAGGGTGGGATAGAGGCCAACGGCGAGGGTAGATTGGTTCAGCCACGCTTAGTTAAACCAGAGCCATGAAGGATAAACAGCGGCCAAATGCAAGGGTGCAGAACACTCGGCCTAATGCAGGAGGTGCGGCAGGATAGGTCATAAGGAGAGCTTCTATACGGCAAAATCCAGATGTGATCTATGTCAGAAGGCAGGGGATAATGCGAGCCACTTCACTGAGAGCTCTGGATGCTCCTGCTTTAAGAAAGAAGTGACGGGGAGCAGGAGGACTGGAGGGGCTCGCTCAGGAGACCAAAGTAGCCACAGCAAGACGCAGAGCACAGCAGGGAGGAAGCAGGAGACAAAAATAATCATATTTTTTAAATTTTCTATTTTGAATACAACCTTAATCATTTTCAAAGTATTAATCGACTTGTTCATAGGTTAGTATCAACTTTTTATAATCTTCTTTTTTTAATCCTTTTTACACCTTCGTGATATTGTGTTTTGTGTCAAAACGTTTCCTTTCCAAGTTACATATCATCTTCAGAAACAAGAAAAACTCCAAGGGAGTTAAATCTAATAGTGTGTACTAACATAATCATCGCTAAGAGGAAAAAGTGACGAAGGCAGCCTTTCCATAACCTCCCAAACAAATTTTTGGTTTACTGTCTGGTTTTATGAGAAAACTTTTAAGTGTACGATCCCTTTAATGTTAAAAAAACTGATCAACAACATCTTTACTATCAATTGCATCTGCAGAGCTTTATTAAATGGAATGAGTCAGTTGGTTCTATTTAGATGATTGTTGTTTACTTTCTGGATAGTGTCCTTAATACCATGATTCATCGACTGTGATGATTATCGTCTAAGGATGCATCCTTAATATTATTGTGATTGAAGTAAGTTCATGTTCCTGGCGTAATTTGAAATTCTCAACTTTCTTAGCGTCTTTTTCTTGAAGCCCGGAGGTGATTTCGGATTTTCAAAACCAAAAAGCTTAGATTTTGGCGTTTCAATTTTTTTCACATCTTTTACTCCTTTAGTCCGAAAGGTGATTTCTTCGCATCTATTTCTCCTATCGGAGAATTTAGATTATCAACTAATTTCACAGTTTTTACAATTTTCTTTACATCGTTTTCTTATCCTGCGGAGGATTTTGGATTTTCAATATTTTTTATACGCCACCTTTAGAATTATCAACTTTTTTAACGTCTTTTCCTAAAGGAGATTTTAGATAATCAATTTTTCTATATACAATACAATACTACAATTGTGTAGTTTGAAAATGACCATGTAATGGTCGAAACCGGTCGCTAATAATAATAGTGTGTGATAATTTCATTTATCGTTCTAATTTTCAAAAATGTATCACAGAGTAATGGCTTCAAGTATCAACTATATTTTTTACATCTTTATCTTTCGGATTCTCAAATATTATGGCAGTTTTTTCTAACGAGGATTTAAAATTTTCCATTTCTCATCCCTAAAGTTGTTTTAAGACAATTTTCACAACTATTTCTTGAAGTCTGGTGGCCCATTCCTGATTCTCGACTACTTTGTCATTTTTTTATTGTTCTAGTGAGGATTTTGTATCATCCATATTTAGTCCGAACGGTAATTCTAGATGTTTAACTTTTCAACGTCTTTCTCTTGAAATTTAAATTGAAATTCTGTATTTTTAATCAGGATTTTAAACGTTTTCAACGTCTTTCTCTTGAAATTTTAATTGAGATTATGGAGTTTTAACTTTCTCAATGCCTTTTCTTGAAGTTTTTTCAGAATTCGGATGTTTAACTTTTTCAACGTCTGTCTCTTAAAGTTTCAATGAAGATTTTGGATTTTCAAGATTCTTCAAATCTTTTCCTTTACGTTTTGACTGGACTTTTAACTTTTCCTGGTGTAATGTTAAATACTCAACTTTTTTAGCGTGTTTTGCTTGAAGCCCAGAGGTGATTTTGAATTTTCAAATCCAAATGCGAAGATTTTGGCGTTTCAATTTTTCCGAAAGGCGATTTCTTCACGTCTTTTTCTCCTGACAGAGATTTTAGCTTAAAATCTTTTACAGTTTTCTTTGGCAGTTTTTTCTGATTGCTTTAATATTCGTAAATATTTACGATAACACTTTTGAATGATTTTTCTAAACTAACATATTCGCTTCAACTTTTTTAAGGGGAGGAAATTGTGCAGCAAATTACTATTATACTATTTAATCTAGGTTTATAAGTTTACAATGTGTGGGGTATATATTTCACGACAGCTTTGAACTCGATGACTTTTTTGATCTTCGCATCCATAAACGCTTAGATTTAATTCCAGAAATATACATTTGGTAATTCAATAATAATTTGAATGTGCAAATCAAAATAATTCGTCAAATTATTTTGATCTGCACGTAACTTAATTTAAGTTCTTTCATCTTGAGAAGTAACATCGATTGTGGTTTAGAAATAAATTACAGTTAATTATCCTTTGTAAACAAACTTTCTTTTTATGTATAAAGGAATTTCCTTTATCTCTGCAATGTTTTGTACAAATATGCTGGAAAAACTTCATTACATTATTAAATTGAAAGGCCAACCGGCCTGCAGGGAATACCCACAAATGAAATTAAAAGCGAACTCGTTAAAACGCAATATCGTTTAAAGTGCGGAAATAATATTTTTTTGCAGAAGTACTATAAAACCATCTTACTTCCATAATTAAAACTTTGCGTATAGAATTATTTATTGTAATATCATTTTTATTAAATACTTGATTTGCAGAGGCTTTCACTTAGTGATAAATATTTTATTTGAAGTTATCATTTTTATTGTTGTTTATTTTGCGTGGGGGCACTTTTTTTTATTTACACGAATTAACCGTAATAATTAATAATTTGTTTTATGATTAAATAATTATAAACATTGATGCGGGTCAAACAATATAAATGTAATTAAGCCATCAAAGCAACGTGATCAAATAATCAATGTTAATTAAGCGTTACAACGTAAGCACTTAAATTAAATGGGGACACGGTGTGGTAAATAAATTATTGTGCTCGTATAATTGATTTATGTCAGGGTTGTATCCGATTTTTATTATAATATAAATATTATATAAAACAATAGAATTAACAATTTAAATGGTTTCGGTAGATTACGAAAACAAAAATAAAGTCTGTTTGTGTCAGCATATTTAATTAAAGGGTGAAATTTAGCTCCATAACTTTATATTCCTACTATATTTACAGGATTTATATATAAACTTTTTTAATAACGGCAAGTACTTTCATGATATCGAGATTATTAAAACGCTTTCCGTATAATCTTCAGAAACAGGAAAAAAAAGTTAAATCTAATAGTGTGTACTCGTTATGGAGAAAAAACGTGGCAAACGCAGCCTTTTCATAACCTCTGAAAAGAATTGTTGGCTTACAAAAATTTCGGTCTTGGAATTGATTTCAAATAATTCCATAAAAAGAATGCCAATGGTAATTTTGGCGAAGAAAACACTTGTTATGTTCCATATTGCTACTTTTATTTTCAGTTTTCACGAGTTTCGATCATACCCGACTTTTGAAAATGATCGTGTGTAATCGAAAGACGTGTCAGGAAACTGAAAATAAAAATAACAATATGGAACATACCAAGTGGTTTTCTTCGCCAAAATTACATATCTGGTTCCATCAAGAGGGTAACTCAACAAGTACCAACTATAATACCAATGGTGATAAATCACACAATCTATGAGGTGAACTCTTATTTTCGAAATGAGGGCGTGCACTGACAGCAAATGTCTCTTGCAGTAATTTAACGGTTTTACGGGATGTAAGGCAACTGCACCGTCTTGTTGAAACCATACGTCGCCATATAAATGTCATCCTATTTGGGTAGAAAGAATTTTAGTTTTATAAACAGTAATAATTATCAGTTTAGATTGAAATTAACAAATAGGATATTTAAAAGATGTTTTATATTAACTGATATAGAGTTTCAATAAGTAATAACTTCATTAATTCAGTATTTAAATTATGTATCTTTTAATAGAATTAATTGGAATTACTATTAATAAACTATTAATTAATTTTACTACGTAATGTTTGTAATATTCTCAAACTAGTTTTCTGTCTAAAGCGTTCATTGTTTTTCGTTCATTAAAAATAAAACACAAGCTTCTTTCATCTAGTTATTATCCACCTAATTTCTGGTTTTAAATAATTCTCTTTTACTTTCAGCAGCATTATTCCTCGTTGCGTTATTCACCATAATTAACTTTTTTTAGCTCCTCTCTCTCTACATATAAGCAAGCCCTGAGGGTGTTAACTATTACCTAATGCAATTTTATATTTTATACTTCTATTTTTGTTATTTTCGCTGCTGCAAACTATTTTGTTGGCCGATAACGGTGCTTCTCTATAAAGAAATTCCAACCGTTTTTTGTATATTAATTATTATTAATTAATGCATTACGGTAGAAAAGATAAATAAAAATCGATTTCGAAATGGTGATGTTGGCCATCATAATACTTTCCCTATATTTTTCTAGAAAACTATGTTTACACAAAAAGGCTATTCTTAATAATTTGCTCAATTTTTGGGATAGAGGCCACCCACCCACCCTACATATACATATAAACTATAACTCCTTATCGTCTTGCGGTTTCCAATAAAATTAATTACAAATCTTTTTGAATAAAAAACAAATTCAAAAAGTAAAATTTTTGAGTGAGTAAATTAGTCAAAATTTGATGAATGATGGGTGGCAGACATTAAATCTAAATTAGATAAGATTAACTATAGAAAGTCATTTATATTTAAACGTAAATTTTGATTTTGATTTTTTTTTATTATATATTTATCCAAAATTAAAATATATTTCATAACTTTTCAAACAAAGGTTAAAGGAAATGAGAAACTGAAGAAGTTTTATTGAGACATGTTTTTCGTAAAATTTTTAATCTGTGAGAAAAAAATTTAAATTTATAATTTTTCAGAAAACATTTTAAATTTTTCTTTAAAGATTCTTGAAATTTCGAAAATATCTCCTCCACACTTTTAGTTTTTATTGGAACTTCATTTCCAAAGAATTTTCATTGAGAATTCTACAAATTTTTACAAACAAAAGTTTTAGGACTCTTGAATAAAACCTTTGCTAAACTTGTAAAAATTTGTAGAATTCTCAATTAAATTTCTTCAAAACTTTTCAGAAAGTCATTATTTATTTTTATTTATAGAAATTTCTTCGTGGTTTTTGTAGAATATTTTGTTCAACTTTTTCACTAATTTTCTCAGATGATCCATACTTTTAGTTTTTTTTACATTGAGGTTTCTAGAATTTTTCACAAGATTTCCTTTTAGATTTATAAAACTTTTTTTAAGGATCCTAGAAGTGTACACTAATTTCTTTTTCTTATCTTATCTTATCCAGAATTTTTAGCAAAGATTTTATTCGAGAGTTCTAGATTTTTCAGAAAGTTCTTTTTTTCTAAATTTCTAGAACTTAGTTAAGAGGCTTCTGGAAGTTTCAGGAATTTCTTCTCCATATTTTCAGTTTTTTGCATATTCCTTTCCAAAGAATTTTGATCGAGGATGCTAGAAGTTTTCCTTGTAGATTTCTAGAACTTGTTTGGAGGATTCTAAAAGTGTACAGTAATTTCTTCTTCATATTTCCAGAATTTTTAGCAAAGGTTATTCGGGAGATTTTTAGAAAGTTCGTTTCAATAATTATAGAATTTTCTTTGAGGCTGTTTCCAGTAATTTCTCTTCCAGATTTTTATATTATCTTATAAATTGCAGAGATTTCCTTCAGGGCTCAAAAATTTAAAAAAATCGTTTCCAGAACTTTTTTCGAGAGTTCAGACATTTCCAAAAACCATTATTCAGATTTGGAGGCTATAGAAAATTTGTTCCTATAAATCTAGACTCTTTCCAGATATCAAGATTGTTTTTTTCAAGCTGTTTTTTAAATTGCGAAGTTTTAAGAATTTAAAAAAAAATTAGATTTTTGTAGAATTCAGAAAATTTCTAGTAAATTGCAAAGATTTAAATGAAGGCTTTTTTTGAAAATTTGTTTTTAAAAATCTAGACTTTTTTTTAGAAATTTCTAGTAATTTCTTCTCCACATTTCAAGATATTTTCAACTTCTAAATCGCAAAGATTTTCTTTTAAAATTTCTAGAAATCTAGATTATTTTTTCGATGGTTCAGGAAATTTCTAGCAATTTATTCTCTAGAGTTCATGAGTTTTTTAAAGTCGTCTTTTAAATTGCAAAGATTTTCTATGAGGCATTAGGATTTTCTAGAATTTTTTTTCTAAAAGTTCAGCGTTTAGAAAATGGCCAATAACTTCTTCCCAAAATTAAATTTTGTTTACAACTTTTCTTATAAATTGCGAAGATTTTTTTTCAGGCTCTAAATGTTTTTAAATTCCTCTTCTTTTCAAGAATTCACGTGAATTTCAGCAATTGCTTCTCTAAAATTAAACATTTTGTTTCAACTAGAGGCTATAAACTTATTTAGAAAGGGTCTAGATTTTTTTTAGAAAATTTTCCCCTAGAAATCTTTTTTTATTTTCGAGAAAGTTTAAAAGAATTTTCACTAATTTCTCTTCTCCGATTTCAAGATATTATTTCTACTGGTCTTCTAAATTTCTAGGAGGCTCTAGAATTTTTAGAAAATTTTCATTTAGAAATCTAGACTTTTTTTTCAAGGGTTCAGGAAATTTCCAGAAATTTCTCCTACAGATTTCAAGGTTGTTCTTGTCTTCTAAATTATAAAGATATTTTTGGAGGCTCTAGAACTTTTTAGAAAATTTGTTTGTAGAAATCTAGATTTTTCTTGAGGATTCAGGAAATTTTCAGTAATTTATCTTTTTTGGGGCCCTAAATTTTTAGGAATTTTTTTTCTAAAATCTAGACTCACTTTTTCAAGAATTCAAGAAAATTTCACTAATTTCTTATCTAGGTTTCAAGATTTTTTAATTCGACCCGCTTTCTAAATTGTGAAGATTTTATTGGAAGCTCTAAAATTAAAAAACGAATTGTTTAGAAATATAGACTTTTTTCAAAAATTTACAAAATTTCTTTCCTGAATTAAAATTGAAATACAATATGTTTTAACCACGAATTATTGTAAGTAAGAATGGATTACAACGTAGTAACGGTCGCAACCATTCTCTTTGTCAAAAAGGTTTACTTTGTCAATTTTCTTTTATTCAAATTTTGTAATTAAAGTTATTGCAAACCACGAGGCGATCAGTAATTAAAGTTAATATGTATATGTATTGTGGGTGGGTGGCCTCTAACCCACCCTCCAATCGGTAAAACATAAGCGAGGGTTTTAATTCAAAATTGTAAAACTTAAATAAAAAATATTATTGTAAAATTTAATAGATTTATTCAAACAAATTTTGAAATTTAAGAAATTTTGAAAAATAAGCCCACTTTTCAAACAAAAGTTAAAGAGAATGAAAAACTGAAAAAGTTTTATTGAAACATTTTTTTTTTGTTATTAATTTAAAAATTTTGAATTTTGTTTTGCTTATTGCTAATAAACTATAGGAACTAAATGAAATTTATATAACAAGTAAATATAAAAAATTCAAAATTGAGCAAATAATTAAGAATAACCTGTGTTTCTATTTTCTCTGCAACGCATGCTGTAATGACTTTGTATAGCGTTGGTAGACAGGTGATAGGTCTGTAATTTGCTGGGTTCTTTGTGTTTGTATTTTTGGGTTAGATGAATGTTGTTCCTTGTGTTAAAAAGCTTGCTCGATTATGTTATTAATTTGGTTGGATATGTATGAGTGGAGTGAATTAAGTCTCTTATACCAGAAATTGTGAATACCGTCTGCACCTGGACATTTCCAGTTGTGTGTCTTCTTTATGGCCTGTGTGAGTTCCTCTTTTGAAATTTTGTATTTGCTTTGTTCTTTAACACGGGTTTGTTTACTTTCCCCTTTTTGGAGCCTTGTTGAATCATCTTTGTGCTGTATAGGGTTGGACCATATATTTCACCAGTAATCAGTTATTTCCTCTTTAGTTGGAGGGTTTATGTGTATTTCTTGTTTATTGTTGATTTGTTTATAGAATTTTCTTTGATTTGTCTTGAAAGCCCTATTGACAGTTTTTCTTTCATTTGATTCTTTATACCTCCGCAGACGTGCTGAATATACTGCTAATTTTTGCTTTAGTGTGTCTAAGAGTTCTGTTATGTTTTCTGTTTTGTTTTGCGTTATTTGGCTTACATGTCTGAGTACTTTCTTAGATTTGTTTCCATTTGCAGACTGAGTTATTCTACCTATATCCTGGCGGAGTTTTGATATCTTTTTGTTGAGTCTAGCTTCCCATTTTGGCGTTGTGTTCTTCCTTTCCTTTCTATCGGTTTTTGTTTCTACTTTTTGTTTATTGCGGCTGACACTACGATGTAGACTATTGTATGGATATCTTCCAAGCTGTCTTCCTCTGTTATGTAGTTTTCTATTATTTCACTGTTCATGATGTTTATTAATTTTAGGGTGTCAGCTTTAAAAACTAATTTCAGTAGTTTACTCCTTTGTAGAGGGTTAGTATCGTCCCATTTAATTTTCTCCGTCTCTATTTGGTCCTTTAATTTTTGTGTAATGATTCTTGTGTCTTCATCATTTGCGAGGACGAAATTATTTTGCCTCGTGTTGGTCTTTAGGGGATTGGTGTGTGTATTATATCTTATTAAGATTCAGTGGACATTGTGTGTGACTGTGTAGTGTTGTTTTGTCATCCCCCAAGAACTTCCTAACTATGCGACAAGTGTTGAGTATTACTGCCTTTTGCAACTTTATTATTATTATTATTATTATTAGCCTAAACACTTGCAGGCGGATGCAATAATATTTGAGATGTGATGATTAAATCTAAGTTGACAATCGAAAGTTACACCAATATCTTTAAAGGCAGTAACACGTTCAATAGATATTCCGTTCACATTATAATTGTATGAGATTGATGACTTCCTTCTAGTATAGCTCACAATTTTACATTTAGCAATATTAATCATTAGATGATTATCATCACACCATTTAACCAGCGTATTTAATTGATTTTGTAATAATTCATAGTCATCATTCGATTTAGCGACACAGTAAATCTTTAAATCATCAGCATATGCCAATACATTACATTTAAGTTTTAGAAGAACATCATTTATATATATATATATATATATAAGAAACAGCAAAGGCCCTAGATTAGAGCCTTGAGGTACACCAGATTTCGGTACATATCCAAATGATTCAAAGTTATTATGAATTACAGTTGCCTGTCTACAACTCAATTAGTTTGAAAAGAAATCTATAAGCTTATCGTTAATTCCAAAGCATGATAATTTGTTTAATAGAATATTGTGACTTACCTTGTCAAAGGCTTTTGAAAGATCGGTATATATAACATCAACTTGTAGATTTTTGTCCATATTTTCAGATATAAACTGAGTAATTGTTAGTAAGTTATTAACCGTGGATTTCTTTGCTATGAAACCATGCTGATTCGGTGATAAAAATGACTTGATAATAAAGTTGACTATATATAAACATTTCAAAGGCCTTTGACAAATTAGACAAAATACTAATCAATGTTGGAAATATACAAATGCGTAATGATAAATTAAATAGTGTAGTGAGAGGTTCAGAAATTATTTCCGCATATTTACAAAAATTTACATAAAACAAAATTAATTTGCGTGTTACGAATTTATTCAATGTCTGTCAAGGTATTAGCCAAAGAAGCAGTTGTTTCAAATTAATTTATTTTGTAGTCTTAATAAGACTCACTGTTGTAGATTCACGAAATGTTTTCGTATTTCAAAAAAAATATTATTTAATTTTCTACAACGAACTAAAGGATTTTAATATATTTTACTGTATGACTTTATTTTTAATTTAAAAATTAGAGGGGGTAGTGGCGACCCATCTACCCTACATATTCATTTAAACTTAAACTAAAACCTTATTTAATGTCATTGCAAAAATTATTCATAATTCTGTTTATATTTAATTTATTTGCAAATTAAAACAGTGTTTGTAATTTATGTTTTTTCTTTATTCAAAAAGATTTGTAATTCATTTTATTCGAAACCGCGAGACGATAAGGAATTAAAGTTTATATGTAAATGTAGAGTAGGTGGGTGGCTTCTATCACACCCTCCAATCGGTAAAATATCATCAAAAATTATTTGAAACATTTGTTTGAATAAATCTCTGAAAATTGCAATTATTTTGTGTTTACATTTTACATGTTTTTAATTAAAACCCTCGCTTATGTTTTACTGATTGGAGGGTGGGATAGAGGCCACCCACCCACCCTACAAATACATGATAACTTTAATTCCTAATCGTTGATGATTTTGCTGCTAAAAACAATCAAACCCTTTATGTATAAAAAAAAATCAAAATTTAAGTTTAAATATAAATGACATTCTATAGCTAACATTTTACATGTTTTACACAGGTCTTTGTAATTGATTATTTTATAATCATCAAGGTAATAGAAGATGTGAAGTATACATAATAATAATATTAAAATAAATATGCAAAACATTCAAAGTACAAAATACAATTTAAAATGACATTACAATTATTAAAACCACAAAATTTTTTGTTAATAATGGTGTATATGTATGGTGAGTGGGTGGCCCCTTTCCAATATTCCAATCAGTACAACAAATGTTATTGTTGTATTAAACTAATATTAAATAATAATGGAATGAAATAAAATTATTTCTCTCCTAAAAATAAATTTCTTTAAGAGAAACTCGCTCTTTGAAAAAAAAAAAACCAGAGGGTGGAATAGTGGCCATCCATCCACCCTATACATACATATAATTTTAAACTATAATACAGATTCTTTTTAACATTAGCAGTAAGTTTTTGATTGTTTTAGCAAAACAAAAAAATGGGGCTAGTGAGTTTTACTGTTTTTTTAATAATGAAAATCAAAAAATGCAATTTTTGAAATATAAAATATAAATATAAGCTATCAACTATTTCTTGATTAAAAATAATGTTTTGTTTCTTTCGTATTTTGACTGGTACTGTTTTTATTTGTCAATCACAATTGGTCTGTGCAAGAGTTTTTCAAATCTGACCTTTTGTCGATAAATTATCGCAAAAACAATGCGAAACAATCGAAGTCCAAATTTGTAAATATTACGCCGGAGGAATCAATTGGTACTTTATATTTAGATTTTTAATGCTTGTATAAAGTATATTTTGGTCTTTTATAAGACATATTTTAATGACAAGTGTTGTCACTGTCAAATTATATAATATTATCTTTTCAATTTTCTTCATTATATCAAGAGTGAATAAAGTGAATAAATTAAAAAATAATTACAATTATTTTTAATATTGTCAACTCATTTATTTATTAAGTTTAGTAATGGTAATTTGTTAATATAAGAAAATTTTTAATTAAATTGATGGCTCAAAAGATATGACTAAAGCATTATAATTCAAACATTTGTAGAATTTTGAATTTTTACCCGATTCATTTATTTTTAGCATTTTCCAATTTTCTTTATTCAAAGAAAAGTTATCGTAAAACATTTCCAAATTTTATTTTGCTTTATATTTATTACAGTTTTAATTGGTGAAGAATTTTTAAAATCCGATTTTTCGCTGATAGAAACAATGTAAAACAGTTGAAAATACATTTTACATTATATTACATATACATTTTTTTTAATTTTTCGATAATACTAAAATTTGTCAGCATTTTTTATTTTAAGATTTCATGAATTTTCTTTAATGGGTTTAGTAGTTTTAAAGATTTATTCAATTCAAGAAACTTTTTGCATTTTCCGGGAACTTCTTTTCCAAATGTTCCAACAATTTTTCTTCCAGAATTTTCTGTTATTATTATTTTTTTCTTTCTACATTTCTAAATGTTTTTGTTTGAAAATTGAAAGTAATTTTAGAATTTTTCACCAATTTAGTTCTAAGAGTTTCAGCAATTTTACTTTTAGATTTCGTGGATTTTTACGAGAGTTGTACAATTTTTCAGTATTTTCTTTCTACAATACTAACATTTTTTGTCTAAACTGAGAAAATGATTTTTCGAGTGCTCTAAAATTTACCAGCAATGTGTTTCGTTCGGATTTCATAATTTTTTTTAGATGGTTTTAGAATTTTCTAGTATTTTTTTTTGGATTTAGATTGAAAAAGAAAAAAACTGGGGATTTCCCAAGATTTTTTTTTTCATATTTCAAAAGTTTCTTTCAGTTCTTTTTCTTGTTGAAATTTTCGTTATTGTTTTTTTTTTTTTCGGGATATCTAAAATTTTCTTTTTTTTAATTAAGGTGATTTGATACCATACTGCTGTGTCAGTATTATATTATGTGATTTGATATTTCTAGAATTAACCAACAAATTCTTTTTAAGATTTTAATATTTTACCTGCAATGTTTCATTTAGTTTTCGTGAATTTTCTTCGAGGTATTACTAATGAAGGATTAAATTAAATTACACTTGGTTTATTTCATAATTTTTTTTAATATTTACTCGACTAGTTTCGCTTTATAATGCATTATCAAGAGTGAATTAGAAAAGAAACTGACAAGTTTATATATAATCAGGTAATAAGGGATTTTAAGATTTCTTGTCGATTTTTTTTAAATTTCTTTTTCAGATTTCGTTTCTAAACAATTTTAGCATTTTTCTTCCTGATTTAGATTAATTTTAAGAGGTAAGAATTAGTTAAGTATTTAATCAAATTTATTAGTTTTAAAGAATTATCTTTATGCATTAATCTAGCCTACGCGATTTTACGTACGAAATCATCGAACAAATCAGCGTACTCTTGACCTACCACAACAAATCGTTTATTAAGAAAGGTCAGGAGTACGCTAGGTTAATGTATAGTGTATTGAGGTAGGTCAAGAGTACGCTGAGGTCGCCGCACTAGAATTTATTGCGCTAAAAAAATCAATGGTTTAATGTGATGGAATAAAGTTATTATTCATTAGGAGTGGATTATATTTTTACTTTCCCTATATAGTTTATGTAGGGGATGTATTATTTTCTTGCATGAAAATGTCTGTGGGTGCAGTATTCATAAACTAGAAGTGGATGTTTACTTATATAAAAAATATTACAAAATTTTTCAAATTATTATCAACTTTTATGTAATTATTCAATTTTTTATTATTCAAATTATTAATAAATACATTGGTACTGTCTTTTATGGTTTCACCGACACCTAGGAGCCAGTTCACCTCATCTGATTACGTCAAGAGAGTGTGGTCAGAATCGATGCGGAAATGGATTTAAATATGGAGTTATTTATCATTCAGTCATCGTTAATGATGATGACGTATATATGCGGTGTGTTTACTGTTTTAAATCTATTTATTAAACCGATCGTAAAATTACTTATACGATTTGAAAGTTAATAGAATTTAGCTAATATAATTTGACGAATAAAATACTAATAACCTTTCTTCGCAATTTTCAAAATTATTAATATATTTAATTAATTGCTTACTTAACCCGTGGTGAAACATTTTTGAAATATCTTGATTAGAAATTAAAAACACTTGGTTTGTTTTTAATTTCTAATCAAGATTTTTAATGCTTTATTCGTCAAATTAATTTTATCTTCACGTAACTCAAACAACCAATTTAGCTAATTTAGTATGAAAACATATTTTAATTATTTATTGTGATTTTAAAATTATAGATTATGTCTATAAAAGTTTTATCAAGTTAATTTCTAGATAGAATATTTTTATGTAGTTATGTAAATTAACATACTAGTTAAATCGGCTTTAATTAATTCTGTTTATAATACTTTTTGTGTAAGAGATATTTATAGGAAACTTCTAACCGGAGGATGAAAATAAATTCCTAGCTTTACTGGGATTTCCTTTATAAATAAGGGTAACGGATTTAACATAGTAAACTTAATTAAATGCGGTGAGGAAAAGATCCGACGATAATACCGCCACTTGCATAAAAAGAACGTTAATTCATTAGAGTTAATCTACTGAATTATTTAATCTAACGAGCATACGAACAAAAATCGTTGATAAAGTTAAAGTTAGAATTTTCATAATAACTATTTGTGGACTGAAAAAATCAATTCAACATTAGTTCTCTTTAAACGTTTGGATTGTAATTGTGAATTGAACCGGTGCACAGTGTGGGATTTTACAAATCTAGCTGGAAAAAATTATAAATTATAATAAAACATCTTTTTGAATTGTATTAGTTCATTTAGGACGTAAAATAAGTTTGTAAAATATAATCCACGCATATTTCTACAGAAATGTATATACATTTTTACATAGTTTTTTTTTATTTTGTCGTAGGATGGATATATTTTTAGCTGCTCTAATGCCGATTTTCTAATAATTTCATATTTTCTGTACGTTAATTTTTTTGTACTTATCAATGCCAATGCTTCTTCTGCAGAATACTGAGGTGTTTGTTGGCCTGTGGTATGAAAAGCTTTCTTCCCTTTAGTTCGTCTTTTTGGACTTGAAAGCAATTGCTGCAACATAGAAGCAGCATTTCTTTTGCCAGATTTCCCAAACTTAACTTTGAACTAAAATCTTTTTTCAGAAGCCCACTTTTTTGCACTCTGGATTCCACTTGTACTGGGTGCATCCAAATTAATTATTGTAACGGTAGTATTTAATCAATTATTGAACTTGTTTAAAAACATATTTTTATTGCGATGATACGCCTTCCATCTTTGGTTGAATCTGATCGTGAACGAATGAACAGTCCGGTTTAATTCGTCTTGCGTTATTTGAGAACAATGATGTATGTTAAATTTACTTTTAAGGTAATCCACAAGTCATTTTCAGTCGCAGAAGAAGTTGATCGTGGGTTATTATCGTCACTTTTTAGCACTTGGATATCTTTGAAATACGCAATTTATCGCACTCAAAATTTTATTTTATATATTCTAGATGGATCCAAAATTATAAAAAATATAAAATCATGGCGTACAAAGGTGTACAAAACTTTTGGCAGTCTAATGAAATCACCACTTCTAAGTAATTTCTGATTTTTTATCGAATATTCTTTGCTAAAATTTTATTAAAAATACATAATTGAGGACTCTTTCTTAGAGTACAATATAAACTACATACCTTGATGTAAATTATCCATGGCAAAAATGTTGTCACAAATAAATACTTTATATAATACGACCTTCACAATTTACGCGTAAGGAATGACTGCGAAGCGGTTTTGAAGTGACAAATATTTAACCTCTTTTGTCGAACGATTGACAATAAAGCCGGGCATCTACAGATTTTATATTTTGCTAATGGCATATTTAGTACCTCAGCTAAGCATTTAGTGGGTTATAAGTAAATATTTTGTATGTTGTTTTTAGCACTTTTTTCCTCCTAGATTCGCAAAATCCCACACTGTGCGGTGTTTCTATCAAGACTTACTGGTGAAGTGTATCGCAACTTTTTAAAACAAATGCTACCTATGAAATGCAATGTAGTTCATGATCCAGTGTATTTTAGCCTGGTTGTTCACGAGTTTTTAATAATAAAACAGAGATAGCTAGATTTATCGAGGTAGCCTCACTCATAGCCTGTTTGTTCCTCGGACCGAAACCTCTGGATTATTTGCCAGGGAGATATCTAAAGTCATTAGTTTACAATACTCCAGTAGAAAATATGAAATCGGATAATTGCTGGGCGTAAGGCAATAAGAAACAACCTTGCTGTTTCTGAAAGAGTTTGGCAGTCGACGAGGAGAAGATTGGATTATTACATACTAACTAGAGGTTGTCAGTTCTTCTAGATTAAAAAAGGTTATATGTAATTTTTGGTAACAAAGGGTTGCCAAAAATTTTGTTCGCCGTATATCTTTGAAATAAAGCGAGATTTCAAACATTATCAAGAAAAATCTTTTCTTAAAATAGTCTAGAGAATAATAAACACCATGTCATGGAATTTTTGGTAATAAAGTGTTGTTGCCGAAAATTTTGTTCGCCAAATATCTTTGATATTAAGCGGGTTTTCAATCACTATCAAAGAAAAAATAAAATTCTTAGAATAATAAAGATAATCCATACTTAGAATTTTTAGAATAGTCCAGGGTGATACACCCTGTATCATAAAAAATCCATCTATACATACGTATATAGATTGTTATAATTATTATTATTCTCATTGTAGTATTACAACATAGTAACATATGAGTAATATATTACATCCGCCCAAACGGAATTTTGTCAGCCTGCATTACTCATAATTCCACCATGTGTCTTCTGCAAAGCACAAACAGCATTCGTAATCGCATCGCGTATTGCTGCTAATTGCAGCGCGCCGAATTTTTGGAATTACCTGGCACCGAGCCAGGCTCATCTTCCGCGTTTTGGAAGTGATGGCGCATTAAGTTTTGATGGGTTATTACCGGAATTTTACGGGTGCGTTACAGAACGGCGTCGTTTTCCTGCTTATTGCCAATTAAGTTTTGCCACTTTTACAACCATGAGGAAATGAAAATGCAATGAAAATTTCGCGAGAATTGTGCGTGTCGATCGTTATGATTTCATAATAACAAGTGACGAGAATATAAATTTGCATTTCCTTTAGAAATCAATATCAGATTGTGAAAATAAGAACTTCAAATTATTCACGATTAGTTTCCCGTACCTTCACTAAATATATGATCGTCGGTAAAAATGATGGAAATTCGGGAGGAAATTGAGAATTTATGAATTTATCTGCAGATGGCATCAGGAAGATGTTTTATAGGAATTGAAGGGTGATGGCTGGAGGCCTTGTATTATGTTAAGGCAATAAACGTCGTATAAACTTTTGACTTTTTTCAATCAATCAATCATCTACTCCATCCATAAAAACATCTCTTGTACTCGTTATTTTGCGTTTTTATTACATGTATGATTGATTTTTTTAAAACTATTAAATCATAATAACTAGAGTCTATTAATTATTAATTCTAATAATTCATTACTTCGCCCATTGTTCACTATTGAAACGAAATGTCGAATGTTAGAGCTTTCAGAAGGGTTTGTTACATTTAACTTAATTGTAATAATAATCAATTATAGTTAATTAAAACAGACGTAAATTAAAAAATTTACAATTTCCATTGTTATAAATCATCTATTTATATTTATATCTACCAAATCTCCCTACAAATATCCTCTTCCTAAATATATTCTACGACTGATTAAACAGACCCTTTTTGACGACAGCATAGCCAATATTTAGAATTATCAGTGATAGATACTAGTGAAGAAGTTTAACTATATGGTCAATAATTTATAGATAAAACGAACTATGAAGTTTTAACGATTTTATGAAAATTTAGAAAACAAAATATAGAAAATTGCATTAATATGAATAAAGATTTTCTTAACCTAATGTGGAAATTTATTTCAAATAAGTTTAAATCCAATAATCAACTAAGCATTCGCAAGGAAAATTCAGAAAATTTCGACGTATAAAATATACTATAAAGAATTTTTGATAAAATGAAGCAGAAAACATAAAGATTTAAGGTAAATTTAAAAAAATGCGTGAAAAACAATTTATTTTTCGAATATGTAAAATTCAAAGAAGTTTTAAACATTGATGAATGAAGTATCACTAAGAAAAATTCAAGAAAACCTGAAGGAAATATGCGTTTAAAAGCTTAGATCTAAATTGAAAGCAATAAAATGTTTAAATATACTGTAAAGAATATTTAGATAAAATGAAGCAAGAAATTTTTAATATTAAAGGAAAATTCTTCTCTTAAAAATATGCTCCTTTCCCTTCTTCTCCGTTAACTCTAGATCAGAATGTTATCTTGATTAAGACACTTAGAAACCATTCTTCACTATTTTATTTATAACCAGGTTTATCAATGGTTTCATACAGTGCATTTGGTTACAAATAAAATATAAAAGGTTTCTAAGTGTTTTAATCAAGTTATTATCATCTTCACGTAACTCAAATAATCCAAATATCAAACTCTTATATATTGTATTTACTTCACTTTATAAAGTCACAGTATGGAGAACATTTAAAGAACAAATTACAAAGAATTGCATTCAAATTAAGGAAGATTTTTCTAACCTAGTGTGAAAATTGTCAAAACCAAAGAGTTTTTTGGAATGCAAAATTTTAAATCATTGACGAAGTAAATATTGTCAAGAAAAATTAAAAACACTTGCTATCAAGTTAAAAAAAAATTTAAAAATCTAAAAGGTAGCGAATTTGAAAAATGTTTATGTTTTAACCATAAATATTTTTTAATAGTAACGGTCGAAACCATTATTTTTATTTAATCTAGAAGGCTTGTGGACATTAAACTTTTAAATCATTGATCTAGTCAATATTCCCAATTTTTTTCTAATATGTCCATATTCTATTAACCTATATATTTTATTCTAGTGTATGAAAATTTTAGAAATCTCCAGAAAAAGTTAATAAATTAAATATAATTAAAGAAAATTCAAAAAAGCCTGAAAGATAAGGTATTAATAAACTTAGAACTAAATTAAACGTATTAGAAAATTTGGAAATTAAGAGACATTTTGACACTTATATACTGTAAAAATTGAGATGAAAATGAACCAAAAAGTTTTTAGGAAAAATTAAACGACAAAATATGGAAATTCGTATTCAAACGAAAGATTCTTTAATCTAGTGAGTAAATGTTTTACAAAAAATTTTTTTTGAAAAGCAAATATTTAAAACCTTGATCAAGTAAGTATTGCAAAAGAAGAACATAAAGTGTTTAGATCTAAATTATATAGAGATTTAAATAAAAGAAAGCAACAAACTATTAGGATTCAAGGAAATTATTAAAAAGTTAGAAAAATGCGTTCAAATCAATGATTTCTTTCTAGCTTCAAGAGAAGTTTTAAACATTGATAAATTAAATATAACCAAAGATAATTTGAAAATACCTGGAGGAGAAAAGTGATAAAAATCGTAGGCCTTAAACTTATTAGATTATTTGTTATAAATTTAAACTAATGAAAAAGTTTAAAATAAACTGTACATTTTTTAGTTAAAATAAACAAAGAAATTTTGAGGATTTTAGAAAAATTCAGAAAATAAAATAGAGAAAATTGCATTAGGATTTTAGAAAAATTCAGAAAATAAAATAGAGAAAAAAAGCATTCAAACGTAACAATTTTTTTATGTAGTGTGAAAATTTTTTAAAATCTCTGGAAAAAGTTTAAAATATTCATCAAGTAAATATTTCCAATGAAAATTAGGAGAAATAGCTTTATGGAAAAAAGTGGTAAGAAGCTTATATCTAATCTGGACGTTTATTTTAGGAAAACCTAGAGGATAATATTTAGAAAATATACTTCAAGCGAAAGAATAATGTTTTAATGTAACGTGTAAATTTTTGGAAATCTAACAAAAATCTAATTCTTTGAATAGATAAATAGTGCAAGTACGCTTAGATCTAAATTAAAACTATTAAATTATAAACAAATTAAGTATAAGAAAGCAATAAACCTTTTAGGATTTAAGATAATCTTAGAAAGTTGGAGAAATGCGTTAATTTTTCTATTTTGTAAAAATTTTAATAAGCTTCTAGAAAAGTTTTAAATTTAAACATTGATACATTAAATATAACCAAAGATAATTTGAAACAGCCTTAAAGAAAACAGTGATGAAGACCGTAGATCTAAATTAGACTTATTAGATTATTTGTAATTAACAGAATAGTAAACACGTATAACTATCAATTATAAATTCAAATTTTTGGAGAACTGTAAATTATTTTAGGTAAAAAAAAACAAAGAAATTTTAAGGTTTGCATTCAGACATAAGAATTTTTTATCTAATTGGGAAAATATTGAAAATCTCTAGCACAAGTTTAAAACATTTATCAAGTAAATGTTTCCAATGAAGCTTAGAAAATTGACCAAAATTGACCAAAATTTTTAGGGAAACTCCAACAACAATCTAAAACATTGATGAATTAAGCTTCTCTGAAGAAAATTTAAATGCTTCGAGAAAAAATGCTAAGGAGCTTTGGTCTAAATACAACCTAAAAACGTTTGTAAATATGTAGGTTTTTTAAATTAAATTCACTTGGCTTGTTTCACAAATTAATAATTTATTCGACTAACTAACCTACAACCTACATTAATACAATGTTTCACAAAGTAATTAACGAGAAACAAGTATATGATATCTTAAGTTTGTAAATATACTTAATTTGTAAATTTAAAGAAAATATAAAAAGCTAGAAAAATTTGTTTAAACCAAAGATGATTTTTAGTGTGTAAAAAGTTTGGGAAACACTGATGGATTAAGTTTTATTTAAAAGTATTCAAAACAGCATTGAGATAACAAGCGCTAAGAAGCTTAAATCCAATTTAAATCAATGAAGAAGTTTGAAATATACTGTAAAGTATATATGATTAAAATATTCTTTTATCTCAAAAGTAAAACTTTTGAGATATAAGAAGCTTAACAACAAATTGAAATCAACGAAGAACTTTAATATATAATGTAAATAATATTTATACAAAACAATATTTAAGGAGAATCCCCCTCTTAAAAATATTATCTTCTTATTGTCCCGAGTCAGTTTGAACTTAATATATAATAATAGGTTGTTGAAAAAAATTGACTTGCTTTGTTTCACTTAATTGTTTATTTTATAGTCGACTAGTTTCGACACTGTGCCATTATCAAGAAAATTCTATTATTAACATAATGTTTCACCAAGTGAAAAATGAGAATCAAATACAAGATATAATAATGTATAATTTTATTTACATTTACTTCAACTGAGGACACAGTGTGAAAAAAATTATGTAGTGTTTTAAATAAACCAAACTTTACAATCGTCTTATCTCAGTATTACGTTTTACTAAATTTATCCATAAATTGTATTACTGAAAGTAAATCCTGCCCGAAGGTACGGTTGTTATTAAATAACAAGAAAATATGTTTTAATTGAAAAGATTTTTTATATTTTCTTTAGTTTGTTTTGATTTTTTTTTAATTCTACACCGAAGATAAATTTTAATTAATATTTTTTTAGAATTGAATTGTTTGACTTTTTACGAATTTGTGTTAATGTTTATTTTAAACAATTACAAAATAAAAATAAGAAACAAACAAAATTCCCACATTAAAAAAAAATGGTGGTCGACTGCCTTTTTTTCGGAGACGGTTTCATTGCGACGATTTTTGGAGCGCCCTCTTCGGCTTGGGAGCCTTGGGTTTTTTCACAGGACAGCTATTGGTTAACTTTTTGGCTTTCTAGTAGGAGGGCGATTTCACTTTCAATTTTTCTACGTTCTTCTCAGAAGCAGCAGTGTCGTTTGCGCCTATTTTTGCCTTTCCGAGGATTTCTTTTCTTCTGCGCCGGTCTTCTTAGTTCCGCCTACGCCACCACTTCTCGCTGCACACTTCAGTGATTTTTTAGCCTTCGTATTTGTGGACTTCTTGGCGGTTTTAGCCTTGGTCTCTGCTCCACTGAGATTTTAGCGCCGGCCGGCGAACCAAAAGCGAGCTTGAATGATCTAGATGCGCACTTGCCCTTCATCTGTGCCCAAGATCATAGCCAACTTAAAGTACTTTTTAATGAATGGCGACATCTATTCCGCGTCAACATTTGTAGTTTGTTGTGAGGTATTTCTTAATAGCTTGCAGAGAAAAACCGCCACGCTCTTTCAGGCTCTTCATTACGTTGAAGGCCATCTCCGAGGTCGATGGATGAGAATGTTTTGTCCTAGAGTTTTTCGCCTTCTTAAGGTATGCAACTTTCTTGATATCTATATCCGAAATCGGCGAAGCGGCCTAAACTGGAATAGCTACGTCGGTCATATTTAAAGCATTGTTGGTGATTAAAAACTTTATAATTCCAAGAACTAATGAGTTAATTGTTGTTTGTAGAGAGTTAAGAGAGCTATCAAAGGTAAATCACCTGTAAAAAGAAAGAATATGTGCTATAATAGCAAGATAAAGATGGAATAGTAGAAAAATTATTTCAGGATTATTACTTGAGAAGATCACTTAGTAAAAAATAGAAAACTATAATGATATAAATTACCATGGTATTTAAAAATACAATTTATTAATTTTAAAGTTATCATTTTTTTTCCTTTACAAGATATAATATTTAGAAGAATATCTAAACCATTTTATTCCTTGAAGTCTCCAAACTATTTCAATTTTTGTAACTACACTTTCATTAATATACATTTTATGTAGCAACAGTTTCTAGTTATCAGGATTTAAATTTAATAAATAAATATTTGGAATAAACTGGCTGTTAAAAGTTGTTCTGTTCTTCATAAATAAAAAAATCCATGTGAATACAGTTTCTAAATATTAGAAGATTGATTTGAATTTCTTCAATAAAGTTTTAAATTTTATTGGTAATTAAAAGTTTTTTTATTTTCCTATATATAATTTCCATTTCGTAACAGTTTTTAATCTTAGAAGCTTCATTTGATTTACATAAATATTTTTTCGAAATATATTGTCTGATAAATGTTATTCTGGGTAATTATTGGCTTGTACATTAAATCTGTTTGTTCGTTAAACATATTAACGTGAGGATTATCACTTTCTTTGAAAATTTCGGCAGATTCAAGGAGATTAAGCTTTGTACCTTTGGTGAAGTGATGTAAAATTTTAAGATTTTGGGAAATCCCTGTTTAAATTCTGAAGAATGATTTGAAAAAGTGCTACTATTTTGATTTAACCTAAACGCCCGGAAATGTTCAGAAATTTTAGTTTCCAATTCACTGTTAGGTGTAGTAACTAAAACACAAACTTTCAAAGAGTATGCTTTTATTTTTCGAAAAATAAAAGTTTGTGTTTTAGTTACTACACCTAACAGTGAATTTAAAATGAACTTTCAGCAATTAAAAGCCAATATAATCAAATTATCCTAGTTTCAAAGCTGCGATCTGTTTGTCCTATATAAGTAGAGTTGCATTCGGGACACAAAATTATTTTTTAAGAGACTGATTTTATCTTTTGTGTTAAATAAAATACAATTGGCTCTAAATGCAAATCGATGATTATGTTTTCGGAAAATGTGAGCAACTTATTGGTAGTTTTACCGTAATAAGTTAGTGTAATGAATGATTCTGAATTGGGGGATGGGTAAATATGGGTTATTGTTTTTTCATATCTCTTTCTATTAAATAGATTTAGACTGAGGCTAACCGGGTATCCATTGTTTAGAGCAATTTTAAAAATTCTTATGAGTTCTAGGTCTTTATTTTTGGGGGATAGTGGAATTGAAAATGTTAGATGTTTATTTATGGCACATATAGAAGATAAAAATTTTAACCTAGCATTCACAAAACAACACATTTCATTTTGGTGTTGATATGTGGTTGATATAATTGCATGTTTAGGATACATTTTTAAACTTAATAATTAATATTGAGAGTAATAAATCTCTATGAGCATTACTGCACTAATGTTTTACATAATAATGTAAAAACTCCAGCTAACAGTTAAAACAACTACTCCCCGTACTAAAGCACCGCCAGGCATTGAATGATATAACTGTTAGCTGTCGTTACATGTCTAAAATTATATTTAGCACTATGTAACAATTTTGTGGTGTTATCGTTTCTTAACCGCGTCTCGAAAAGTGTTATGTAAGACAATCTGCAGACACGTGTTTCGCTGTATCACAGCTCATCAGTGCAGCTATGTCGTAATTACGTGCGTCCTTCCTGTTGGAAGGCCGCCACGAGAATGAATCAATTCCAGTTAGAATTGAAACATTGCCGATCTTCGATTTTCGAGGCGCGTGTAAAAAACGATATCACCACGGACAAAAAAGGCCCGCTCTCGGCATTTAAATATACAAATGAAATATTAAAATTTCTAGTGCAGTGTTAATGATAATAATTAATATTGAGAGTAATAAATCTCTATGAGCATTACTGCACTAATGTTTTACATAATAATGTAAAAACTCCAGCTAACAGTTAAAACAACTACTCCC
>OZ018390.1:9614576-9658626 GCA_963969525.1 Ontholestes murinus
CTTCCAACAGGAAGGACGCACGTAATTACGACATAGCTGCACTGATGAGCTGTGATACAGCGAAACACGTGTCTGCAGATTGTCTTACATAACACTTTTCGAGACGCGGTTAAGAAACGATAACACCACAAAATGTTACATAGTGCTAAATATAATTTTAGACATGTAACGACAGCTAACAGTTATATCATTCAATGCCTGGCGGTGCTTTAGTACGGGGAGTAGTTGTTTTAACTGTTAGCTGGAGTTTTTACATTATTATGTAAAACATTAGTGCAGTAATGCTCATAGAGATTTATTACTCTCAATATTAATTATTATCATTAACACTGCACTAGAAATTTTAATATTTCATTTGTATATTTTTAAACTTAATTAACATACATTAAAAATTAATTTCACACTGGAAAGTGAACAAAATAACCAGATTAACTTTTTAGACCTTACATTGATCCATCCACAGTGATAACAAAATTGAATTTAATATCTACCAAAAACCTACCAATATAAATCCAACAATTCCGTATAATTCTAATCTCTCTCTGTCACATAAACTAGCCGTTACCACTCAATGATTCCGAACGAAATTTTCAATTCATGGCGTCAAAATTTCTGAAACTATGATGAAAGAGAAAGCGTAATGAAAGCTAAAAAGGGAACGAATTGGCTCAAGGATAACTAAGATCCACAATAAATGATCGTAGATTACATTTAACTCTAAAATCAGATGAGTTACTATTTAAGTTATTAAACAAAACCGTTTACTTTGTTGATATCACACTTTAAATAAATAAAAACACTTTTTAAATGATCAGTTAATGATCGAAACTAGAGTCACTTAAAAATGTAGTGTGATATCAACAAAGTAAACGTTTTTGTTTAATTTTCCAAGATGTATCACGAAGTTAACGCCTCAACCATTAATCAATTATTTAAGTTATTACAGTAATTGAAAAAAACAACAGTTTAAACAATGTAATTTTTTTTATTTCTCTTGCAAATTAATAATCGTATAAATGCTATAAATAGTTTCCCGAAGGAATTATAATAAATAGTTATATATTTGATTTTAGAAAAATAATCCTTGACACAAAAGAAATAATATAATAATATAGAAAAAAAATAAACAAACCAGCCTAAGAAAGTCAATAAGTCATGTTCACAGGGAACATAAACATTGCAAAATATTAGATATTTTTGTAAACAGTATTCAATAAATGGAATAATGAACAATTTAAAAACGAGATGTACTTTTATTCCATAATTTATTATATGTACATTATAACCACAATTTAATTTTCTTAATATCTTCATGACAAATGTCATGAACTAGTAAAAAAACATTCGTCTATCTTATTTTATAATGTTGATAATAATTCTGTGAAACAATTTAATGCACTTAACTTATTACAAAATTCATAGGGGAACAAACATATTAGGTCAATGTATTCAACAAGAAAATCTGTAATAAACTTTCAATTCAAATTATCTGCTATGAGACTGCTTGAGGGCTAAATATTTTTTGTAGTTACATAACAATACTTTGGAAGTTAAAAATTGTATAAGCAATATAACAATAAACATTTGTTGATTATATTAACTGATAATTGTTGAAAGTTCATTTTATATATACCCTAATTGTTAGGTCTTATAACTAAAACACGAGACTTGGCAAATCGCGAAAAAAAAGTTCTTTGAAAGTCTCGTGTTTTAGTTATAGAACCTAACAGTTATAAATGAAATTAAAAAGTAGAGTTTTTAAACAAAATAAAGAAAACACATAACGAAGTCCTTCATATTCAAGAAGGTACTTAATTTTAAAATTATTTAAATTGAATGATTCTCATCACTTGGTGAAACATTTTAAAGTCTTAGTGATGAAGTTTTGAATTAAATTATGTTTGGTTTGTTTCACAATTTTAAAAAGCGAAACTAGTCGTGTAAAAAGAGAAACATTGTGAAACGAACCAAGTGTAATGAAATTTAAAGTTTAATCAGTAATGGTTTACGGTTAATTCGAAATTAGTCTCTAATGTTCTAAAAAAAAATGTAATGTCTCTTCATAATGTTTGATATATTGTAAAGTTTTTCCACAAAAAATTAAATAACACTTTATATTGAAAATTAATTAATTTAATTAATTTTGGTCTATAATTATTCATATTCGGAACAAACAGATATGTTGCTTGTACTGGGATATTGTCAAGGAAAATGTTTAAAATGCCTCAGATCACAATACATTTTCAAAAATTGAAGGACGTCTTCGAGAAACAGGAAGATTTACTTTTGTGAAATTAAATCGAATGGAGTTTTGCGTACACCTCACATGAAAGAAGAATTCTATCACATGATAAATTATTTGAGTTGCTTAATGTATTGATTGTTTTCCGAGCTAATTTTTTCTAAAAAATATCTTCAGTTCTTTTTGACCAATAATACTATTACTTCGCATACTAATGTTCGTCGGCTCATCTGGATTATGTAACTCCGGTTTATTCATGTAACTTGTCGAGGTGTAGAACTTGGTCACGTAGTGACAAAAAATCCCAAACTTAGTACTAGATGCTTAGCGCTTGAAGTGCGGACTTCTAATACCAGTATCCATAGAATTATTCATAAAAATTACTCTATACACATCATATTCAACCGCTGTAAGATATTTTACCTACAGATTATAATTTATGATTAATATTTTTTCGAAAATTAAGATAAAAATTTTGATAAGAAAGTGAGGTGAGTTGTAACAAATTTATGTAATTAATAAACATATTGACGCAGATTAAAATCCCCATGCTATAAAGAAATAACAATATTAAGGTGAATTTGGAGTAGAATTAATAGTAAATTTCATCGTTAGCACAGTCATTTTGCCTAACCACCTATTTGGAAAAAAATATTATTTAAAAATTCCTTTATAGATTTAAATGAAGATTTTTTCATTATATTTACGAAGAGATATATGGTTTCTACATGATGGGGCACCACCACATTTTCAATAACACCTATCTAGAAACCGATGTATAGGTAGATGAGAAAATTCGACAATAAAGTGTATATAAGCTAATTCAATTGTTATTTTAGGGAGCCATAAACTATAACGTGTATTTTAGTACAATAAAAAATAAAGAACTTTGGCTGAGAATGCGAAGTATTAGCCTTTGCATCCATGTCAAAAAGTCTCCCCTAAAAAGGGAACAAAATAGTAAATACAAGTATTTAAAGAAGAATACAGAAGTCCAAGCGGATATTTGCACCCTCAGCATCATGGACAAAAACAAGGGTTAGAGTGGAAGAACGTCGCAGCTGCATGAACTCCGCCCAGTTTCATCCATCCAAAATATTTGTACGTTTTGTTATATATTTGTGTATATTCATATGTATTTTTTTTTTTGGAAAGAAAGCTAATAAACATAAACATAAACGTAAACATGTAAATGGAGTTTACATTAAATATTTAATATAAAACGAATTAATTGACAATTGTTTATTATTTACACGTTGTTTTTTTATTAATCTACTAATTAATATTATTTAATATTCATTCGATCAAGTAAGTGGATTCTCTCAATAATAAGCCAATAAGGAAGGTACCATATCAATATTTTATTTCCTTTGTGGCAAAACCGTATAAAATAAAAAATAAAAATAAAAATAAACCACTCTTTTAGATAGTATTTTTAAAATTTGCATAGAAGGTGTTAATAAACAAATATGTTACTTACTAAGTTTTAATATTATGGTACTACTGTTTTATATAATTGGGAAATATGAAGTTTAGGGGTCTAGGTCATAGATAATAATGAGTTTATTTGGATTTCAATTTTAATTTTGTTTAGTGCAATTCATTAGGAAAGTTTTAAGGGAGGTTTATAACTAGGTACGCTTTTATTAATTCATTTAATATTGCAGTAAATTACTTGAAAAACTGCAATATTCTATACTCTTCAAAATTTCTTCTTTTTGCAATATTTAAACTTATTTATCTAGTTTTAACCTTTTTCGTTCGACACGTAAAATATGTTTTCTTAATTGTAAATCATTACTTCACAATTTTCTATGGCCGGACATGCATAATGCACGTATTTTTTGAGTGGCACTAACCGTCTTAAAAGCTACATAATATTCAAATGCTGCCTGTTTAAAGAATCTGGCTACAACGTTAAAGAGTAAACTCCATTATAGAGTTCTTAATTAATCAAATTATCTATTAAATTACATCCTTTAAAGCGCATTTATAAAAATAATCAAAGTCGATGACAATGAATGGATTGTAAACAGAAAGGCCGGTTTTAGAGTTAAGGCAAAGGTTATCATTTAGTGATAACGACAATATATAATATGTATGATTCATTATTTCAATTTCAATACCGTGTGATAAGTGGAACCAATTTATGCACAAAACCGACTATTGCACCGAATAAATTAAATGCGCGAAATGCACGAGTGCGCATTCCAATCGTGGAATAATTCCGCACTTATGATGAAGAGGACATCCAGCGTGGTTCATGAAATATAAAACTCGCCCAATAAAGCTTATTCAAAGAATATCAAACACGTTATATACATGAAAAAACCACTTATAAAACACTTTCGCGTTCACAAATATTTTCATTTCATGATCATATTTTAGATACCTACACCCCAGAAATATATTCACCATCTAAAATAGGCAGTCAGGAAATACTAAGAAAAACTGAGGTATAAGTTCATAGACTCATAGCAAATAGATAATCACGCTTCATTTTTACACAATCAAAAGTTCGACTTAAAATTTTATGACATCATCCCACAAGTTTACTTTAAAGCTCTAGTCCACACAATTTCCACTACTATTACTGTGAAATAATGGGTTACTAGATGGAAATGATTGCGGATTGAATTAAATATGTGATAAATTCAATCCGCAATAATTTCCATCTAGTAAGCCATTATTTTCTCAACAATTCTGTACATGTTAAACTAAAACAAAGGATCCTTTCAATTTTAATAATTGGAAGTCAATCCAAATACCGCCATCCACATATCATGAATATCAACGAGGATGTTCCATAGCATCATTTGATCCTTCATTATCCTTCATCAAAGCAAACCCTCCCATGCATCAATAATCTACCCTTAATACTCCCTATAATGAAGGCATACGTTTAGGTGATTCTTCCATGCAACATTATTATTAGCACGATTTTTATATCAACAAAAAAGTATAATTAACAAAACAGTTGAAAAATTACCTGCTTAAAAACTTTGTAACAATTGAATTCATTATCTATTTGTTTAATTAAGATTAGTTACAATGTAATAAATAAGAAATTCATCGTTAATTAAGATGACTGAGTTTCATTGGATTATTGCGAGGGCTTTTATAGCGTCTAATGAAATGCAATCATATAACCAAGGATTCAATTAATATTTTATTTAAAATTGTGTTTATTATTAATTATATCAATTGAAAGGGAAATCTATTACGAACCTTCGATGGTCTGGAACATAAGGGCACCACCGACGGTGTATCCAACAATAACAAACGTCAAAAAAATATGCGTGAACCACTTCTTACTCCAAGAACTGAGTTTATTGTACAGCCAGAAAGCACTTTTCTCCCCGATCCCAAGGCCCGATTTGGCCGTACTCATAGTAAAGTCTTTAATACCACTGAACTGATTGAACATAAACTCGGACGCCCGGTGATGGTACATATGGGGTGGTACGGGGTTGTTGGACATCGAACTGTGCATACTTATAGCGCTGTGCGGTGAGGTCGCAGGTACGTAAACTTCCTGTGGAGGGATGTATAAGGTCGGCGGGGCCCATCCTAATTGCTTCCTCTTCTTACCCACGCCGCCCGGAGTCGTGGGCGTCGAAGGGGTGGTCGCTTGAGACATATCGTTGGACATGGTTGTCAATCACAGATTCGCATAACTTAATTGTTAAAATTTATTTTATAATCGCGCACTTTTTTGTTTTAGCACATTTTTGTTTTGTTTGTTAATAACGCACGACCGCAATGCGTTATTCCGCGTTTGTGTTTAGTACATATAGTGCGGAGAGTGGACGAGCAAATACAGGCGTCGCGACGGCGGGCGCACTCTTCCCATCCTCTTGGTGGCGGCGGTGGAGGGGGGCACACCAGGACCTCACCAACCTTTCGTCAAGTGACTCCTGTTAAACGGGCCCGATTTGATTTTTCCGAGTGCCCTCACCCTCATTTTGGGAGTGAGTGGGATGATGCTGGCGCCTTCGGGCAGGTGATTGTTTATGTTGGATATAGTTCTCGTGAAATCACCGAATACCTGCGGGAAAGCATATAATTAATACCTGGAATAATATATTACGGTGAAATAATTTTGAAATTTAATAATAGCCTAAACTAATAACAGGACTTTCGAATAAATATTTTCCATTACCTAATAAAACACGATCAATTAGCAAAATATATTTTTAAAGGACAATATAAACTAACGTCGCCTATAGCCTTAAACAACCTCTGAAATCAAGGTTGATTAAGGCTATAGGCGATGTTAGTTTATATTATCCATTAAAAATACATTTTGTCAATTGATCGTGTTATATATTTCTCACAAATTAAACACACTGTTTACTTTGTACATCGTCAACGAGTTATATATTTCTTTTCATTTAAATAATATTATAATACCAAAAGACCTTATATGAAAAGCAAATAGGCCAATTGGAAGGCTAACAAAGCTGTCGAAGAAGACGCTAAAAAGGTCCTAAAACTAAGGGTTTGGCAAAGAGTGGCGAAGGACCGTACAAGATATAAGAATAAATTAAGGAAGGATAGGACCCGAATCGGGGCTGTAGAGTCATTGAATTAAATTGAAAGACCTTAGGTCGGCACACAATTTGTTTCCAAACGAAATTCTAATATTTGAGTTTAAATTATACTTTATAACAACAAATAAAGTGAGGATTAAATTAATCGTATAGTAAGTACAAATAATAAACGTATGAATAATTAAATACTAACACGACAATCACGACATTGAGATGTGTAATATTAAAAATGAATTATGTAATTTATATACAGCATACAGGGTCTATTATAAAAGTAATTCACATGATTTTATTGTAAGGCACCTATACGTCCCAGCGGGGGAAAACAAGGCAACAAATGTGGTAAAAGGTGCTCTTCCAATGCAGTTTGTTTCATGAAGTCTGAGTGGAAAAATGTGCATCCGCGTGAAGTTTGTTTTTTGACTTTGTAACACGGCACAATGGAGTGTTGCTTAAACAGCGATATGCAATCAAGTTGTTTGTGCGACTTGGAAACAATGCAGCCGAAGCAATCTAAATACTTCAAGAGGCCTTAGTTTTTTCGATGCCAAATGATTTTTTCCTAAAGCATCTAGAAATGAAAAGAAACAAACAATAATATAGTTCTTTTGCGGCTAAATGAGAGATATTGACATTTATTAATATTCAATTCAAGTGAATTTACTCTACACCAATCCTCGAGTCTTTTAAGATCTGATTGTAGAATGTTAAAGTCATTAGTGAATTTTATTGCTCTGTATAATTTTACATTATCAGCATATAATAACATATGAGAAGAAATATCTTGTACAACATCATTAATGAATAATACAAACAATAATGGACCCAAATTAGACCCTTGTGATACACCACTGGTCGGAATGTACTGCTTTGAATGATATCCACCATATTCAACAAAATTACAACGATTATGCAAATATGACTCTATTAGCTTTATGGTTGGAACATCAAAACTGAATGGATCCAACTTTCGCAATAAGGTCTCATGGCTAATGCTTTGCGAAAATCTGTGTAAATAACATCTACTTGTCTTTGTTTGTCAAGTTCCTTAGAGACGAATTGTGAAAAGTTTAGCAAATTCGTAACAGTCGATCGTCGGCTAACGAAACCATGTTGCTTAGTAGTAATTTGACTATTTACTTGAGCATATATTCTGGTAGCTAAAATAGATTCAAATAACTTAGCGAAATTATTGACAATAGAGATTGGCCTGTAATTGTTTATAGAATTTTTACTACCATTTTTATAAACAGGTGTCACACGACAGGTCTTAAAGAAACTAGGGAAGGAAGCCGAGCTTATTATTAAATTGAATATATGTGTTAATGGATGAGATAACGCACCCACACAATCTTTTACAAAGAATGCCGGAATCTTATCAGGACCAGATGTTGAATTCGCTTCAACTTCAGAGATTAAGCCAATAAATAAGTTTTTAAAGTTTACTAACATCATCTGTTGTCATCAAAGTACTAGGTTTATATACACTAGAGAAATAAGAAGCAAATGCATTCACGATATCCATCGGTTGGCTTAATTCAACATTATCGAATGAAATTACAAATTTTTAGAGTTTACATAAGACCATAACTTCTTTGGATCATTGTTAATTGCATGCTCCATTCTGTTTATATACATGGCATAATCTCTATTAACAGATGAATGTATATATTTCCTAAGTTTAGATATTTTTACTTTATAATAATTTAATTTATGCTTATGGTACAACTTGAGGTAGTGGTTTTTTATCCTAATATTTCTAATTAAATCGTACCTAAACCAAAGAGGAGACTTCCTTCTCACCGCATTTGATTTATGCAGGGGGACAAATTTGTTTATGATAGCATAAAGTTTTCCATAAAACTTGTTACAGGCACCCTCAGTATCATTCAATGCAACAACATTCGACCAATATCTAGTATTTCAAAAATACGAATATAATCGGCGAAAGTTTGAGATGGCGGAATATATATACATATACAGCAGATTTTTACACATTGAAAAGCTATAGTTATACTAATTAATTCAATATTTATATTATTTGGCACTGTTACATTATTCTTAACAATTGAATAATCGTCACTAATTGCGATTAATACACCACCACCTTGCTTAGTTGATCTATCACATCTAAAAACATTAAAGTTAGGAGGGAATAATTCACTATCTTTTATATCACTCCTTAACCAAGTTTCGCTAAGCATATAAACGTCAAAATTAAGTGTAGAAATATTATTAAAAAATCCATTGGTTTTGCTAGCCAATCCCCTTACATTTTGGTAAAGCATATTTATGAATATAGAGTTCTTAATCTGTTGGGACCTAGCTAGTTTTCCGAGATGATTGCGGGAACTCCATGAACATACTTAATGCGCAAATTGTTTATCCCAGAGTCCTTCTTTTTTAACTCGGTCCGTATGCTGTTCTCGTATTCCATCTGCCTGGGTGTTCGACCAATCTTAACAATGATATATTTGAAATCTTCCGTTTTCTTGAGATTATTTGATTTAAAAAGTAATTGTTTAGCCTCCTGGCTACTGGAAAAAATTAATTTTAGCGGACGAGATTTTGAACTACCTCCTTTTCCTAAGCGAATATTGCGTTTCGGAATGTTGATACCGTTACCCATTTGGTCAAGGATTTTTTTTACAATTACAGAATCACCTTCTGAAATATTTTCGAGAACATTGTATAATATTATATTTTTGGCTCTTCTATTTCTTTCACTAATTTCATCTGCAATCATATTTAAATTTTGTGCATTTACATCCGTTTTTAGCATCTTCAATTCCTGGAGTTCAATTTTATAGCTGTTGTTTTCACATTCTAATCGTGCAATAGCTTCAATTTTAGTATTTAGGCCTTCCATAAACAATTATATATCTGATTTAAAGCATTACATTTTTCTTCGAATAAGGCTCTTATGCCTTGCGTTAAATTATTGCCGCTGGGTGTTCTAGTTGCAGATTGTATTTGAGTAGTTGCTGATGATTTTCCTACTTTACATACAACACTGCAGTACCATTTTAATCCGGTCAATTTTTTATCATCACTTTGGTATAATTTTTGCTCACATTCAGAAAATTGCAGATATTTAAAATGAAACCGTTTACTGCAATTGTCGCATTTTATAGCCGTAGAAATTGTTCTAGGTTTAATGAAATCATTAGATAAAAAAAATAATTGAAATATTAGAGAATATTAGGATAAAGGTAAACGGTAATTACAGGAACACAATTGCACTAACGCGGTCCTTCGTAGTGACTAAATCAGACACACAAGGAATAAATAGACCACGGAACGGTAAACAAAAGAAAACAAAGGATAAATTTGTTTTGGTTGTGATAACGTGTATGGTATATTGATATCCAGTGCCGTGTTCAGAACGCAACAAAAAGTATCAATTTTTTGCAGAAATTAGTGTGTATATCAATTTTACTCACAAAAATTTATATAGTCGTGCGCAGAGATGAATACAATAGCCTCTTCGTGTATATGTTGAACATATGATAATTCCCACACTTACACCGCAAATCACAAATAGCCAAAAATTGGTCACCGGTTTGATCGCTCTTAACACTGTTACTGGGAAAAATTTGCAATATTTTTGATAATAGATTACTTGATAATTTAACTAAAACACTCGTAGCTACAGCTGATACGTCCGCACCGTTGCACGTCGCACGATATAAAGTCAACATCCCCTATTCAGGTATAGTTCCTTCCCAGCTCTTAAAAATTCTAATCCAATCATAAGACCACCACAGGCGAATACAAGTTCTTACGTTTCTGTAACAAAAAAACGCAACTGAATTCATTAAGTTAGTTGACTTTAAAAAAGGCATAAGGAAATTATCTCTTCTAAATTATCAAAAACTACCTCCTAAGCTTTGCTTCAGAGATCCTTCGCCATCAAAGGATTCTGAGTGCCCTATCGAAATTGATGTTGTGGAGAACTTTATGTCCTCTCCAACACTTATGAGCGATCGCCAGTCCGCCTTATATGAGGCATTTATAATCAAACTGTGCAACAACTATACTGAAGGGCTCTTTTCTCTACTACTTCCTAATTATGACTAAAAATTTAAGAGTTTAAGTTCTAATAAGGAATCATTAATTAATTTAAAGGACCAATTTAAACCGGATGTTATATGCCTGTCTGAAATGTGGTATCCCCATCAAAACATCCATCTATCTGGCTATAAGAGTGTTTGTGATAATCGAGAGGACGGTAGAGGTGAAGTTGCAATTTTGGTGAAAAGTTTTATTCCATTTATTCCCACCACAGCCAAAAATTCATAAAATTCTATTCTTTTGACCTATTAACAGGGTATATTCCACCAACTATAAATTTAAAGAAGCTATACGAAACATGCCAAGTTTCAGCAGTCATTGTTGGCAAATTTAACTGCCACCTGAAATCCTTGTATGGCTTCTATTCAAATAATAGAAATGGTTATATTTTGGAGGGGTTTAACAACCAGAAAGTAATCAGACTCACAAGATGTAATAGGTCTGCTAATTTTAAAAGTATAATTGATCTGTGCATGGTATCCCCGGATTTGGGGGATTGTTGTGGCTGTCTTACACTCGAAGACCACTTACCGCTCTTATGCGAACTCTCCTTAAGGGCTAATCTATCCTTCAACAGATCCAAATCCATTATACGATTCAACTACAAAAAGGTAGACCGTCAAAAACCCCTATTGAGAGGAGAGTGGGTTACTATTAGTGTCGATGATTTTAAAAGATTCATCTCTTCTTTTTTAACCCTCTTGAATTACTACTCTCCTATAGTCTCACAAGTTTCACCTCGTAAAAAAATGTATGGTGGGATGGTAGATGTCACAGAGCCAAAGAGGAAATAATTGACGCATTGAAGGAATTTTATAGGCATGGCACATAAGCAAAAAATACCAATGGAAGGACCAAAAAAACATTTAAAAAATAGAAAAAGGATTCTTTTAAGTAAGTTTACGAACGAATTTCTAGGGATACTCCGATCGCAGAAATTTGGAACACCATCAGACTATACGAACAGGATATTATACCAAGAACGATCTCTGTTAATCCGACTTCCTCAGATAAACTTTTTCTTTCTCTGACTCCCTGTTTTGTTGCACTTCAGTTTTATCTCACTTTTTATGACACAGAGACAGCAGGAATTCTTACAGAGGCCTTTTCTTATAAAGAACTGCAGCTAGTGCTACAGGAAATCAGAGACTCCTCCCCAGGGGTTGATGGCATCAGGTACTACATGATCAAGAATCTCAGTCATAATCTGCTAGCAGTACTATTACAGTTTTTCAACCAACCTTATTGGAGGAACCAGATTGTTGTCCTATCCCTAAGCAAAACTCTAATTCCCTAAGACCTGTGGTATTGACCTCTTGCCTTCGTAAATCTTTCGAACACCTGGTTAAGAATAGAATTCAGTGGTGGGTCAAAAAAGAGGAGATCTGCATCCCAATACGGCTTTAGGAAGGATAGAGGGTGTTATGGCACTTTGCCGATTCTCACCAGTGAAATTCAAAACTCTTTTGCAGAAAGGGAATACACAACTAAATTTAACAAATAAAGCACTAATAACCTTTCTTCACAATTTTATTTGATTAACCAAATGCACATTTCGGACACAAAGTGAATATTGATTGAATGGTCACTTTGTGTCCGAAATATTCATTTGGTTAATCAAATAAAATTGTAAAGAAAGGTTATTAGTGCTTTATTTATTAAATTAATTTGATCTTCACGTAACTCAAGCAACCAATTTAATACACAACTAAAGTTTTCCTGGATATTGCCAAAACATATGATTTGGTTATTCCTGCCTTATTATTAATTGATAAATTAAAGAAACTAAAGCCACCTTTTCAGATAACAAGATGCATTTGGGAACTCATCAGTCAAAAAATACTGTTTTTAATAGGGCATAACTTTAAGAATGGTAAAATTTCATTCCAGGGTTTACCTCAAGGGTCAGTACTTGGCCCAATTTTATATGCCCTGTATACATATTAGGTATTAGTTCAAATTCAAAATCATTGCTTGCATTATTGTACAAAATATAAACTTCTAAGTAGAAATATCTCTTATCCTAGATAAGATATTTACAAAATCATTACACTCTTGATTTTTACGACCTCCTTTATTTTTTAAACGGCACTCACTCACTCTCTCTCTCCTTTAACGATTCGCAAGTAAAGTTTATTGGTTATTAAATTTTGCAACTTTGTTTACCCACCGTATCACCGAAAATGTGGAATGATTCCAATCTTCTATGAATTTTTCGGTTTGAGTAATCGGTGACGAAAATTTTGGGCGAAAAAAAAAAAAAAAAACGTCTGCCCCTCGGTGACACGGCGTTTCGTCTGAACGATTTCATCGGCGATAAATAGAAACGCGAATCTATTTCTGGTCGCGCTGTGAATCTTGGCATTAAAAATAATAACTGGGCGGGTGTACACATGTCATAACATGTCTAGGACGATGTTTCTGAGATCAGTGTTTTTCCACACGCCCTCAGTGAAGAAAATGTAGATACGAAACTTACAACAAACAATGCAAAGCAATTAAATTAAGCCACCAAAATAATTTCATTGAATTAAGTGAAATTAAATATTATTCCCTGTCAACACAACAACGGACCGGTTTTGATCTATTTGGATCTCATCAGCGTAGCGCAGTTGGAGACATATTTATGGTTTTAAGTGAAATTTTTGCTTTTAAAATTTTTGAATTTGTCTATTGTAAGCCTGTTGAACATTACGTATACTATGGCGTTTAATTATGAATTAAATCCTACCCTAATCCGTGGTAAACATGTTTATGTTTATTAGATTATAAGTGTATACATGAATTACAGCTCTCACAGACTTATTATTATACGCTTAAATCAGGCAATGTTTAGTTTTATCTGAAATATATTTTATATTTGCTATAACGAAATTAATTATTTTTCCGGTGCATCTATATTTCAAATGCTGTTTTAAATATGTAACTATTGGTCGAACATTGTGATATTTATAACTGATTTGCTGAAACAATCCATTAAACTTGAATAAATAAATTCTAAAATTAAATGTATTATTTTCGTATCTGCACTGAAACACAAATTGAGAGTAATGCATTAGTATTAATCGTTTAACATTGCGATTCTGATTCATTTATAAGGTAGATGACGATGTATAAATTATAGGCTTTCATTATTTACTTTTTATAGTCAAAAAACTCTACGCACGATTTTTTTGTTGATGTCTAATGTTTTTCTAGAAAGCAGATCATTCAAATTTGATGATATCTAGGATAATCTTTTTTTTATTGTTTCACAACACCCTTTGCAGACAGAACTTTGGAATTTTCTCTAGAGAAGACAGATGTTTGCCAGTTGTTATTTAAAGGAATTTCTTCTATCGACTTAAATTGCAAACTTTTAATAAACTGATTCAGATGTCTGCGTTGAGAATTGTTGAAGCACTTAAATATTTTATTCAGCAGTTTTCAAAAAGATTACTGTAAAATATCCAAATAGTATGATTTTTTTAAATGTATTAAAGTACTTTACATTGTAGAAAATTTAGTTTAGTTGCTTTGATAGCCTTGCTATTTGTAATACGCAAATTACTTTTGTATCATTCAATGTCTGTCGAGGTATTAGCCAGAGAAGTAGTTGTTTCAGAAGTGATTTGTTTTGTAGTCTTAATAAGACCCATTTATTGTAGATTTATTAAATGTATTCGTGTTTTTTTCTAATTATTGGCATGATTTTTGATTGGGAATGTTTGCCAGTTTGTTCCTTTTTGTACGGATTTATATTTCCTAATATTTGCTTTCTCTTATACGAAAATTCCATAATTTAAAGTATATCGATTTTTAAATAGTTCATTTTATCGCGGAATTTCCAACGTTCTTATAAAACTCAAGGTTGTTGATAATATATTTCGTAAAAAAATCTAGACCATGCAAATGTAAAATGTGAATTATTTTCTTTGTTAATGTGTGTATGTAATACTTATTTATATCAAAACCTTTTTAGTTATTAATTTGATGAAGCAGTATTTAAAATTTAATTTGAGTTTTCATTAGGCTGTTGTTAAAATGAATGAATTGATTATTAAAACAGGGAATGGAGTATTGTGTTCTAAAGTAATTATATATAAATGATTCCGGAATATCTCTATAATAATACAATTAGATATTCCCATACAATTATTACATCTCCGAAAACTCAATACAAAAGGCAAATAACAAGTTTAGGAGTTTAAATAATTTTATGAAAATTTTCAAATTTGTTGTGTTTCGGCATAGGCATTAGCCATTTAGTCACGGCGGGGTTATATATATATATATATATATAAATCTTATAGGTTTTTCCCCGCATTTAAAAATGGAAAAATTCTATAATTGAATATTTATATGTTTACACGTACTAGATAAGTAATATAAATTTTAAAAAAATCAACGTAGTAAAGTTCTGATGATTAGGAAATATATTATATCTTTAGAACTACGAGATATGTTTAGCAACATACCTAAATATGTTTTATATCAATGTTTATAGAATGTATTCTTATCAAAAATGCAAATAAATATTTATAAACTATAACTGAACAATTAAACAAATACCAAAATATAAACTTCAGAGATTTTTTTAGTTCTGATAACAAGGAACATTAGTAAATAGGAAGTACATAATATAGATTACATAATTCATCACCTAAAGTTGTTGTCTAATTTTAAGTTTACATTATTATTTTTCGAAATATTTTTTTATAGTCTACAAATCAGATTTTTTGTATACTTTAGAAATATATAAAAAAATCTAAAAGGTGATAAATAAAACTCTTTGGTTTCAAGAATTTACACTGTGTAATGTCGAAGCCACTGTATGGTGAAACAATTGTCGCAGTGCATTAACATTAAACTGTGTAAATTCTCAAAACCGATCTATGTAATGGAATTTCACCACGTAAAAGCCTAATCAATCCAATATTTAAAATCTAAAAGGTGTTATGTATTTACAAACACTTCTCTACTAAATTTCTACTAAGCTATATTTTCGAAAAATCTTTCTTCTAAATAAAGAAATAACTTTTATAGAATTTTCTTTCAGTGTTGTAGAATTATTCACATTTTTTGTACATTCAAAAAATTATCAGCACTCTTTCCATTTATCGAGATTCAACATTTTTCTCGTAAGCAATTACTGAAAAATACTTAATAATCCTTTATATAATTAAAGATGGCGTATATTGGTCTCAATCAGTTAGTAATTTAAATTCAAGTATAATTAATGCAAAAATTCAGTGCCAAGTGTGTAACATCAATATAGACAATGATGTATTTGAGTGTGATATTTACAACATGAAATACCATACGGTTTGTACAAAATCTGAAGAGAAATTTGGCGTGTCTACTTGTACAAGATGTGAGAAGAACGGAGTCCAAAAGTGCTCACTTCAGGTATTAATCGCACTGAAAGAGGAAATAATAGCTTTAACAAATCAAGTAAGTCATCAAGACGTAATAATTAAAAATCAAGAACACCTAGTAAGAACATTAACAAAAGAAGTAAACAATATTTAATTTAGCAAGGCCTCAAACCAAATTTATAATTTGGAAAACATACCTAACAGAAATAATAATAAGAAAATCGAACAATCAACAAGATCTCTCGCAAACGAATCGCCACTAACAAACATTAAACAATTACAACACTCCGATGCTGCGCAAAAAACAAAAAAAAAAACACGGACCCCGAAAAAAACTGTACATCGAATGAGGTGAACGACCAAAACCAAAATAATAATAAAAAGACAGAATGGACTGAAGTCATCTGTAGGAGAAAAATGCCCAATGGAACATATAAATTTAATGGAAAATCCAGTAATATGAACCTCCCTGTCGCAGAAATTACAACCCGGAAATGGATTTTCATAAAAACGTTGAATGCAGCGACATAATGAAACATCTTAAAACGACGGGAAACCACCCTTTCATAGTAGAAAAACTCAAACCCAAGTATGAGGAAACACAATACTCATAATTCAAGATAGGAGTGCCTACAACTGTGGGAAAAGTTGTAATAAACGAAAATTTCTGACCAGAAAACATATTTATAAATCGATTCTTTTTTAAGCCAAAAAGTCGGAAGAATGAAAATTTTTATTAAGTCAAGAAGCAAAATCAAAAAACTAGATGGTCATAATACTCTAAAAGTATTACATCAAAACGTACAATGTAACAGCTTTACACCACCTGCATGCACTAATAGAAGAAGTTGAATGCAATATTCTGTGTTTAACAGAAAACAGAGGAACAAATTCAACAACCGAAAATCACAGGCTTTAATCTGGCATCAAGTTTTACAAGAAACTATCAAGAACACGGAGGAGTGGCAATATACATTTCGGGTTCAATGCAATACGCTGATGGACGTCCATGCATTTTCTCAATCAAGAATACTTGAGTGCACCGGTGCAAAAGTTTGTGTAAAGCAAGAATGTATTAATGTAATATGTGTATATAGGCCACCGAATGATGATATAGCCATCTTCTTTGAATTATTCGAAACATATTGAAAACACATTAACAAGCTTTATAATAAAATAAGTAGCACAACTTATGGACTAAGAATTGTGTTAAGGCAATGTAATACAAATACTGGTAAAATATTCTACTCAAATATTAAGTCACATATGAGATATGGACTTATCCTTTGGGGAGGATCCGCATATGTAGATAAAATTTTCAAAACATAGAAAAAAGCCCTAAGAATTTTATTTAAGTTTTCTGAGACATTTAGAGGTGTCTTCAATTTTGACACATT
Source organism: Ontholestes murinus (assembly GCA_963969525.1). Classification (NCBI taxonomy): domain Eukaryota; kingdom Metazoa; phylum Arthropoda; class Insecta; order Coleoptera; family Staphylinidae; genus Ontholestes; species Ontholestes murinus. The sequence goes on from OZ018390.1 coordinate 9,632,200, forward strand.
GCAGGCAGATATATTTAAACGGCTTTTAGAGTTAGGTCATAGTTCTAAACACTTAAGTTCAGGTTGTGATAGTTCTGAACATGTTGTATAAATTATCCTATTACAGCCATAATATTTAATGTTTAAAAATTTCAATATATTTTGAATGTTATTAGGACAGTTGAAGACAAAGAAACAGAGTTTTATTCTGAAGTTTTATAAACCCAAGGTGTTAGTAAATTTTGAAAAACCAGTTAGGTGACATTGTTGAAATGCATTAGAGAGTAGATGCTAGTTTAATGGCTTCTCGAATTTTAAGTTTTTTGAAGTTGAATTAAAACTGAATTTGCAGTAAATGTATAGTATCTAATCTATTCATAATAATGAATGAATGTTTATGCTTTTAAATTCATATTTAATTCTAGCCACCATTAGCAAGTGATATAAGTAAAACAATTGAAATAGTATAAGGAGAACTTGATTAGTTCTAATGAATAAAATTAGGAGCTTAATTAGCTTATATCGGGATTATAAAAATTATAGAAAAATATAATCTAGTAAAAAGTTTATAAGGAAGATACTCAAGGCAAACCTACTACAGAACTGACAGAGATATATTGTATTGAAATAAAACAACAAATGGTGATGTGGCCATCATAGTACTTTCCCTATATTTTTCTGAAAAACTATGAGGCAAAAAAGCTATTCTTAAACATTTGCCCAATTTTGGATTCTTTACAATTACTTGTAATATAAATTACATGATTACGAGTGTTCACCAAAAGTTAAAAGACCTAAAATATAAACAAACACAAATTGATGCATTCATACAAATATTTCAAATAATTTTTGATGATGTTTTACTTAATGGAAGGTGGGATAGAGGATTTAGAATCCTCGACAAAAAGTAATAATCTAGTAGGAGATCCAGATAAGGTAAAGCGACAAATGCTAAAAATTCTAATATTTTATAAAAATAATTTGTAAAAAAAATTAATTGCCAGGAAAATTGATAAAAATTCTAGAACATTAGAAACTTTGATGAATCTAGAATTATAATTATTAGAAAATATTATAACCCTTTAAAAAAATCCTAGTTAATTTCACATACAATAAGATGAAAAAATCTAAAAGTCTGAAAGAAAAAATTCTGAAAAATTTTACAAGAAAACGCTTGACCATTGGTAAACTCTCAAACAAATTTTCTAGTAATGTAGAATAAAACTTACTAGAAAATTTTAGAACATTTAATAATTCCAACAAAAAAAAGCAAGCAAGAAAAATCCAAGAGTCTAAAAGAAAATATTTCTAGAAAAAGAATCTCGAAACAATTATGCAATTTCTAAGAAATTAAAAAGAAACCTTAACAACTTCAAATAATCTGGACTTATTTTAGTTGAAAATTGTAAATTTTAAATTTTTAGAAAAAGAAAAACCTTTCAAAACCTAATGAAAGTCTCTGAAAGAAAAATTACTAAAAAAATCTAGAAATTTATATTAAAAAAACTGCTTCGCAATTTCACAACTTACGAAAAAATTTCTTGGTATCTGGACAGAAAATTACTGAATATTTCTAGAATCCTTGAAGGAAAACCTAAAAACTTAAAGTAATAAATGCTTGATAAGACAAATTTCTGTAAAATTAATTGTCAAAGAAAATTCTTATAATTTGGGGGGAAAACCCTGAATTAAAAATTGTCTTGAAATAAAACTGCAAAAAATTCTACAAATTTTGACAAATATTCCGTGAATCTGGACTTTAAATTACTCAAAAATTCGAGAACCCTTTAAGAAAATCATGGCCTTGTAAGATCTAGCAATTCTTCCTGAAAGGAGAGCCTACGACCGAATTTGGAAATTGAATATTTTTAATTACTGAAATCCCAAGAATCCTTGTATAAATCCTAGACAATTTCGATAGAATAAAGCAAGTAAAGCAAAAAAACTCTTGAGGAATAATTACGATTTAAAGCGAAAATTCCTAAACGAAAAATTTCTAGAAATATAGCAAAATATGTTTGAAATTACCAGAAAAAATTTAAAAAATCGAAAGTTAAACCGTAAACCAAAAATTACTAACATATTCTAGAAATTTAGGCGACAAATGCTTGGCTCTGAACTCTGAACTTTGGTTTCAAAATTATTTGAAAATTAATTTTTTATTTATTATTTAATGTAAAAAAATAACTCTTGAACAATTACTATCAGATAAGAAATGCTGAAATGTCTCAAAAAAATATTTTTGGAAAAAAATTGTGAAAAAAAGATAGAAAAAAATGCAGAAAATTTTAAAACCCTTAGCAAAATTTCTACGAATTTGCACATTGATTCTGGAACCTATTTAGAATTTTACTAATTTCCAGAATTTTTAATTACAGACCCTTAATATTTTCCAGGATTTCTTGCTTTATTTGTTTATTGAAGATTTTCTAGAATTTACAATGGAAGAAATTCTGGAAAATTGCTAATATTTTTTAAACGAATTGAAATCTAAAAAAAAAATAGTCTCGATAAAGTTTGTAAAAATGCAAGATGAATTGAAAGTTTCTAGAAATTTTCTAAAGAAAACAAGCAAATTTGAATAATATAATATTAGAAATGTTTGAAGTTTCTAAAAATTAAAAAAATTCAGTGAATTATTGAAGAAAATTCTTCAATTAGGGTGAGAAGTAAATTTTCTGGTAAATTTTAAAAGCTGGAAAGAAAAACTGTGTAAAAAGTATAACCACCCGATAATTTCTAAGAAACTTCGTTAAAAAAAAATTCTTCACGAATTGGTAATTTTCTATAAAATTAAAATCTAAAAAAAAAATATTTGACTCTGGACAAAGTTTCTAAAAATGAGGACGTTAAATTACTTGGAAGTTTCTAGAAGTTTTCTAAAAAATCAAGCAAATTTGAATAACATAAAACAAGAGTTTCTAAAAATAAAAAATTAAATCCGGGAAAATACACAACTCTTGAAGAAAATTCTCCAGGTATAGATGATATCACAGCCAAAATGATGAAATATATGAAGGGAAAGAATTCCTGGAAATAGTAAATGATATCATCAAGAATCACAAGATACTCGAGGAATGGAATTTTGTAAACGCGAAGCAATATTTCCAAAATATTCCGTTTAAATGATTAGAAAACTACTTAAATTGTCTAAAATGTTTTTCAGACAAGTAATATTTAACATCCTTTTCCGTTTTTATGTACAGAATAGGGTACACAAAAGTATTATTTGTTTTCCATTTACAAATTAGTAATTACCCAATTACCCCCCCGATTTACCGTTAATAAAGGTATTATATTATAAAAAATCTAAAAAATCTAGGACCTCAAAAAAATGAAATCACTGAAAATTTCCTGAACCCTCGAGAAAAGATTTCTACACTCAAATTTTCTAAAAAGTTGTAGAGTCTTCAAGAAAATCTTTGCAATTTAGAAGATAACCTTGAAATCTGAAGGAGAAATATCTGGAAATTTCCTGAGCCCTTGGATAAAAGTCTAGATTTCTAAATGAAAATTTTCTAAAAATTCTAGAACCTTCTAGAAGACCAGTTGAAAAAATAACTTGAAATCGAGAAGAGAAATTACTAAAAAATTCCTTAAACTTTCTCGAAAATAAGAAAACATTCCTAGGAGAAAATTTCCTAAAAAATTCTAGACCTTCCATGAAAACTTCCGCCATTTAGAACTATCTAAATAATTTTATAGCCTCTAGTTGAAACAAAATGTTGAGTTCTAGAAAAGCAATTACTAATATTTACCTGAATTCTCGAAAAGAAGACGAATTAAAAAACATTTAGAGTCTGAAAGAAAATCTTCGCAATTTATAAGAAAAGTTGAAAACAAATTAATTTGGGGAAGAAGTTATTTACCTTTAGAACACACTACAATCAATAATTCTGAAATAATAGACAATTTTGGTAAACAAAATCTACAAGAGGGTGTGACCATTCTTTTAGAAAAAAAAATTCTAGAAAATCCTAATGCCGCAAAGAAAATCTTTGCAATTTAAAAATCTTGAACTCTGGAGAATAAATTTTTAGAAATTTCCTGGACCCTCGAGAAAATAATCTAGATTTCCAGAAGAAAATTCTAAAAATTCAAGAGCTACAAAAAAAACTCTGCGTTTTAAAAGTTGGAAAAGAATTTGAAATGTGGAGAAGAAATTACTTCAAATTTCCTGAACTCTCGCTAATAAGTCTAGATTTTTAAAAACAAATTTTTTAAAAAATTTTTCATTAAAATCTTCGCAATTTACTGGAAATATCCCGAATTCTACATTTCTAGAAAAGAAATTCTAAAAACTTCGCAGTTTAAAAGACAGCTTAAAAAAACAATCTTGATATCTGAAGGAGAAATAACTGAAAAGAGTCTAGATTTTCTAGAAAAATCTATAGCCTCCAAATCTAAATAAAAGAGATTTTTTTTAAATTTTTGAGCACTGAAGGAAATCTTTGCAATTTATAAGACAATATTAAAATCTGAAAGAGAAATTAGTGGAAACAGCCTCAAAGAAAATTCTATAAATATTGAAACGAACTAAAAAATCAAGAACTCCCGAATAGGAACTTTGATAAAAATTCTGGAAATATGAAGATAAAATTACTGTAAACTTCTAGAATCCTCTAAAAAAAGGTTTACAAATCTACAAAGAAAACTTGTCCTGGATCAAAATTCTTTGAAAAGGAAGATAAAAAAACTGAAAATATGGAGGAGGAATTCCTGAAACTTCTAGAAGCCTCTAAATAAGTTCTAGAAATTTTGAATAAAATATCCCAATAAATTGTAAAGTTAGAACAAAATCTTGGGAGAGCTTTCTAAATAATCTAGAGCTCTCGAAATCTTTGCTAAAAATTCTGGAAATATCTATTTATTTATTAGATATGTAAAAGAAATCACTGTAAACTTCTAGAATCCTCAAAAAAGTTTTATAAATCTAAAATCAAATCTTGTGATAAATTCTAGAAACCTTAATGTAAGAAAACTAAAAGTATGGATTATAGAAATTTAGAAGAAAATTTTCTAATAGAAAAAGTTGAACAAAATCTTGTATAGAAACCACGAAGTAATTTCTTTAAATAAATATAAATAATGATTTTCTGAAAAATTTTGAAACTCTTGAATAAAATCTTTACTAAACTTGTAAAAATTTCGAGACTTCTCGATGAAGATTCTTTGGAAAGGGAGTTGTAATAAAAAATAAAAGTAAGGAGGAGAAATTACTGAAATTTAAAGAAAAATCTAAAACATTTTCTAAAAGTTATTTTTTTTTCTCACAAATTAAGAACTTTACGAAAATATGTCTTAATAAAACTTGTTCAGTTTCTTGCTCCCTTTAACTTTTATTTGAAAAGTTTTGTAAATTTTTTTATATTTACAAAAATATCAGAAAAAACAAAAAACGGCCTCGAGTAAACATCCACTTCCGGTTTTTGAATGTTCACCAAAAGGTTTTCAGTTTCAGTTTTTAACGATTAAACGTTAAGTTTAAAGTTTCATCCCAATCGGATCATTCGTTTTTGAGATACAGAGCCCACAGACATTTTCACGCACAAAAACAATACTTCCCCTATATATACTATATAGGGAAAGTAACAGTAGGGAGGGTTTTACTTCTATCGTTGATCAATGCAACATTTTTGTTATTTAGTGTATTTTTTTGATATTATTTACTTTTTGTTCATTACAAGGTTACAAGGACTAATAAACGAAGTCGGAGGACTGCGGGTCGATAACATATTTGGCTCTAGGATCGAAAACTTATGTCTCTAATACATAAGATGTAAAGCGTGCCAAGAAAAATAGGTATAATAATGTATTTTAATAGAACGAGTACTCTTAAATTGTATCACTACCATTTTTAATTGAAGACAATTAACTATTTTCGAAACTGTTGGAATATCGCCCCAACACGATAAGAGTTGCTTTTATGTCAACGTGAAGTAATTGTGCTGGTCTGTTATCGTGTGCATCCGAAATAAACGTTAATTGATTGCGTCTTGACCCAAATACGAATCTCCGCCAAAGCTCCGAAACTGGAACGGGAAAATATTGACCTGATGCCGGTTAGGGTCCCTTTTCCATTGTAAACCTTAATTTGCATACCTAATCGATTGAGTTTTATATTCCAGAAGCATGCATAACACCGACGTTTATTACACCTGGCTTCACTGTGGGTATTATTTAAAAATTTCAGTATTATACGTTACAAAAATAATAGATATTTTACATAATATCATTATTAGTAGTGACAGATTCTTTATTTGGATTAAATATATTAAATTATATAAAAGTACAAAACATTTCATAAATCTACTAGTTTTTTGTATAAACTAAAATTAACTATTTATCTAATTAAAACCTCGTTGGATATTTTAATTTAAAAAAGAAGTTTGTTTTATTAAACCATGTAATCTATTGATTTAATTTCATAAGTTAAAATACATTATGTAATAATATAAAAGAAATGGGAGCCTACACCAAAAGGTAAATGGCATTTTTGATAATATATAATAAAAGAAATGGGAAGGAACTATAAATGAGATACTAGAGCATCTCAAGACAAGAAGCAACTAAAATGACGAAAGACCGAGAAACATGGAAGGAATACATAAAGAATTAAGAACAAATATAAAACACTACACGCATACGAATAGAAAGGTAGATTTTTTAAATTAATTAATTTATTTATTATTTGTCATACTTGCTCAAAAACTGCAGTTATTACAAAATAGTTATAAAATATTAAAAACATACAAACAAATTTTGATAGCCTCCATCTGGAAATCAGTTTCAAAGACACTTTTTATGCATTAAATATACATACATAAAAGATACAAATATGAACATACCTACCTATTATATTATTATTGTTATTAATACTCCTCATTAAATAAAATTTATTTTAAATTTATTATTAATTCTTTAATAACTGAAAAATACAATTTCAGAAAAGAAAAAATCATGACGCAATCTGTCCTTCGCAGAACTGGCTCGAGGAGCTTCTAACAATTACACCAATTTTGAAACAGTTGTATCATCCGTAAGATGGGAGTTTGCAACAGATTAATTATTTTTAGACGGCGCGTTTCGCTCCTTCGCGGATATTTGCGCGCGTTAAATTATTTGGAAAAAATATTTTTGGGTTATTAAAATATTGCCAAGTTTTCTGAATGCGCGGCGCCATTTACCGTCGACTTAATTATTTCCACCCGAAATAGATTTTATTTTTGTGGCCACAAAGGAAACTGCGTCCGTCTCAAGCGAAAACGTGAATGACACGAGTCAAAATTGAACGCGAAACCACACACAAAAAAGCGAAATTTAAAGGATTTCTTCAGGATGTTTTAAGTTGTGCAATAAATATTCGTATAACTTGTCTTTGAAGGTTGGGACAGGATATGATAATAAATTTACCTACAGAAGTACAGTGAAGTTGAAAAAATTAGTATACACATATTTTATAATTCTATAGGTAATATAATTCTAGAGAAATTATATGAAATTAGAAAAAAAGTGTTTTCTTTGAGCACACACAACTTTTAACAACTGTAGAAAAGAAATGCAGAAGTATAGATATCTATATATAAAATTTTTAAAAAAGATGTTTCCTTTTTTTTGATAACATGACTCTTCACAACTGGAGTCAATAAGTGCAATTTCTTAAATTTAGATTCTAACATTTCTTCATTTGATTAAGTTGAAGCTAAATCTTTGAATCTTCTTTGAATACTTGAGGGAATTTAAAGAATTGAGATAATTTTCGTTTATTGTTAACGCCAATTTATTATACAATTATTTAGGAAATATCCAGAAATCTAGAAGAAAACATTTTTGGGAAAAGAATCATTAAAGGAATTCTGGAAGAAATTTTCTAAAATATTGAATAAACGTTGTTGGAATTTTTGATAACCTAAAACGAGGAAAGCTAGAAATTATATTTACAAACAAAAAGGTACTTTTAGAATACCAGGTGTATTGTATGATAAATATAATAACTATGATACTTTAAAACATATTTTCGATGCATTTGCACGATCTTTCAGAACTTTCTGAAGGTTATACTGACCAATCAACTCATCTCGAAAGTTTACATATATTTACCATTACTCAATCGCATACCATAGCCATCAATAAGCTCTCGGAATCGTTTGTATGTGGTGATGATGGAATTCCTGTTTTTTTCTAGCAAAAGATTGTATTATCTATCAGCTAAGCTATTGACAATTATTTTCAAAAACCAAGAGAAAATATTCTGAGATGAGCTTCAAGAAGGAAGTCTCTCATGGAAGAAAGAGTTGGTACGAGTGGAAGAACGCTATATTGTGAACTCTGCCTTTTCCATATGTGATTGAAATTTTTGTTGATATTAATGAATTTTATATACAATTTTGGAATATTAGGTAAGCATATTGGAATAAATAAATAATACTAAATACTATACTAAATACATCTACATTTCCTGATAAATGGAAATCTGCTATTGTTAGTCCAATATTTAAAAAGGATAATTATAAGTCAATCGCTTTGAACAGATATTATTTAACTCATTGGCGATGGAGGCTTCTATTTCGTTATACATAATTAATCAAAAATTGTACACACTTTTTACTTTGTTTTGTATAACAGATTTTATTTATTTGGTGACCAATAGTTTCGATAAATTAACGTACGATTTTCAAACTTACGGTTTGATAACACTTAAAAATCAAAATGGATATATATGGTATTGAAGGAAGCATAACAAACAATTGCAAATATATTGTGCAGCAAGTAAAAAACAAACAAATGGACTAATTAATAAGATTATTAAACTTTGTTGTGAAAGCAAGAAGAGAGCAATTCTGCTCAAAGAAGTAAATAAAAAATTGAGAACATTAAATTTATGTTCCCTGATAATAGTAGCCAAAAATTTGTCGATCTATCTTGGATGAAATCAGCTAAGCGCAGTAGAAGATAAAAAAAGCGGAGTTTTACTTTGTAGTTGAATTATCGGCGGTCATCCACTTAAAGAAAGAAATAATACAACGTTCAGACAATAGATGGCACTTTTGTAGTAATATCTTAACTGGCGATTTAGTCTTATAATTTTTCCTATTATTTCCATAGACTGCAAAATATCACTATTGTTTACTTTCCGGATATTTGTTTAAATGTAGTTAAGCATTAAGTTTAAATTAAAACACTTTGTTATTTCCTTCCTTCATTTTTATTTTCATATGTCAGTGAAAGAAGAAAATAACAAAGTGTTTTAATTCAATAATGAAAACTTCGCACAACTCAAATCAAACCGTGAAGCATTAATTTTATTAATGTTAATTTTTACTATACACTAAGGAGAAGTTATTTGCAAACCTTTAATAATAATAATGTTTATTGTTAATTCAGTGTAGTTTACATTACATTACATTGCAGTACATTAAATTCATAAATCTAAGAAAAGAGCTACGAATAAAAAATTTAAGAAAAATCAAACATTCATTTTAAAACTAACGGATTAAACAATAAACAAATGATCACTGAAGTGCAGGCACTTGTATGTGATGTATTAATGGATTAATATAGAAATAACACAATTTACACTTGGTTTGTTTTACTGTTAATCTCCATATTACAAAACATTTCACCAGAAGTTATATGAAAAACTAATTCAAGAAATTCTGTGGGTTAAAAATCCAAATGCTCCGTGTTTGCATCCTTAAAACTAAAGACGGTTTTAATTGAACCTTTAGAGGCATATATTTATAATTTATCAGAATTAGGTACAAACTTAAAGACTTTTTGGTTATTTTTGTTTTTTTGTTTCTTAATATAACATGACTTTTAAATGAATTTGCGGATTACATTTTAGAAATGTTAATTATTTAATATTTTGGTCAAATTGATGAGATAAAATTGGTAGATGGTAAACAGTCTTAATCAAAAATTGTATTTGAATTTTTGTAATAATTCTAATTAAGTCAATTTTAAAGCTATAAAACTATATACAGCGATGCCCAAATCCTCTTGTATGTCAAGTTTTTAAAGTCTTATAATGTAATACATTTTCAAAAGTATGTTTAATTTATTGGGTTTAAGGGATTACAATTAAATTTCTGGCAACGAATTTTTTTTTAATCAGGGCGTTTAAACTCATCAAATTTTTTTTAAGATAAACCCAATTTTCTAGTTTTTGTACTATACGGAATTCGAAATATATTTTCTTGGTTGCAGTCTTGATCAAACAAAATTATAATAGGTAATTTTGAATTATAATAATTAGAAAAAAAATACGAAAACATTACGTAAATGTACAACAAATTCTTTTTTTCTAATTATTAGTTAATTTTCTACAACATAAAGCACTTTAATACATTTTTATTATTTAATTATAAACTTGTTTTCATTTGTTTCATTATGTTGTTGTTTTCAGCTTCCTGGCACATGTTTCGGTCAATTAGTAACTGGAAAATTAAGACTTGTTACAATACTTATGATATATTGCGGAAATGTCCAGAAATTAAGAGATTCGAACTAGTCAACAGTTCGTACTTGTTTATCAGGACATTTTTATCGTTCCTAATAACGCTCTTAATCACCAGATCTTCAAGAAGATTTAATTTGCGCCCCTTTTCTGTCAATAGAATCGGTTTTATGTTGGCCAATTTTTTCCCATAATTTATTTAATGTTATTATACATTTGATACAAAATTTGAAAATAATATTAGATTAAATAATGTTATTAATTTTATAGACCAAATGACAATATTTAATACCATAATCCTGACTTTTTTTTTCTAGTGCAATCAATTATGTTTCTTCTGGGTTATTTTAGAAAAGTTTTCGTCGTAAAGTGAAAAGTTTTTATTACTTGCTGCACGTATTCTTTAGATATTGAACCAATGATGCATGGATAACAATTTTTATCGACAAAAATGTTGCCAGATAATATATTATCATATATCATGGATGATTAAAAAAATCTTACATATATTGTATGAACAATCATGTAGTATACGAAACGAAGATATTATTTTATTTTTATTACATCTTTGTTCTCCTTTCTAATATAATATGACAAAAGTGTATACAAAATTTGAAAAAATACTTAATATTAATTTTAAATAAAACTTCTTTTCATATGCACAAATAGATCTATATATTCCTCATATGTTTTACATTCAAATGTATTTTTACAACTATCTGAATCACGATCTAATCCAAACCATCATAAATCTTATTAAGAAAAATATGAATAACCATATATTTCTGAAATACATCTAAGACGGATATATTTCATTTCGGACGGGTTTAATGGCCTAATTTATTAGCGGACATTAGGTTATCAACGCATCGTAATTTTAAATCCATTTAACTGTTTTTTTTTTTCATCCGATTTCTGTGATGATCCACAGAGGAAATAGTTATTAATAGGAGAACGTTTCATTTCATAAGCATCAAAAAGAAAAATCAAAAGGATTAAAGAGTAATTTTGCTTTCCTTAAGAATATTATAATTGAATATTTAATTAAACACTTTATTTGTTAATATCACACTATATTTTTACCTGTGATAAGTTTCAAAATGATTAGCTCTTGATCGAAACTGGTAACAATATAGTTTGTTATCAATAGAGAAAGTGTTTTATTTTTATTAAAATTATTTGTGGTATAAACAGTGAATTTATTGTAGTATATTCATACTAATATTTATAACACGTAATAGTCTCAAATATTTACTGTGATACATCATGCATGTAATTAAGAAAGAGACACGATTACTTTGGTTTGCGACTTTGTCTAACATTACACGTGACTATAGTTTTAAATAAAGTGGTAAAACAAATAATCGTGTCTTCTTTTTCAAACATTTTCTTCATTAATATAGAGTTTCTTTAAGTAACAGCCTTAACCATAGAATATGAAATACACACATTACATATTTTTGAAAATAACAATTGCACAGTTTACATAAACTATTTACAGTTATATATAATTAATTTCTTTACTTATAATAATATACAATTGTAGAAGATCTAAGGAATTATATTACGTAATGCTTACCTATAAATGGTTGCTACCACTTTATTCTTCCAGAACAGTCTGTACTTTAATTAGGGCACAAGTAATGTTTTCTATAATTATCAACCAGGCTTTTGAATGTAGAAACTTTAAATGACGTATTTTATACCACACTAATTTTATTTCCCGTTTGCGTGATCACCATTTCATCCGATAAAGGGGGTCGAAGCCCGAACCGGAGTCACGAATGAAAATGCCAGCTACGTGATATTACTGTAAATTCGCCGAGTTCTCAGCAACCTAATTCAATATTGGGCTATGAAGTTACCCCTAGGAGCTAGTATTTTAAAGAATATGTTCCTAAAAGTAAGGCTTTTCTTTTGTTTTAGTCACAGCCACTCTTCCGCTTTGAATTTATTTGTCGGCGCGATAAAATCAATAGTGAATTATAATCCGCAAAGTTACAAAGCAGTGCATAGTGTATGAACTATGAGCATTAACACAGATAGGGATTTATGTAATGCAACACATTTCAATTCAAAGGCAGAATTATATATCATAACAGATTATATTTCTTGACATATTATTTTTAAATTTAAATTACAAAGTTGTATGTAATTAAGCGTAAAGTTTTAAATATGATTATATGGTGTAAATATGGTTTAAATTAAATGTTTTTTGTAGTATCTTGTACTACCTGTAAATACGTGTAGTTCTGGATACTTTAGGGGTTGTATATATTTTTTATATATTCTCTTTGCTTATAAATCTAAACATACTATCGCTTTTATTTTTAGAAACTACGCTTAATCAAATTAATATTAAATGGTGGCTTTTTCATGAATGAAGTTTTGACCTTTAAAAAGCTGTTATTAAATTTATTTTGTGTATTATAATGGTAGAAACTATAGTCACGAAAAATACAGTATTTAATATCAAACAGTGTCCTTAGACAGAATTAAAAAAATCACTATGTTTTAACCACAAATAATTATTGTAAAAATATTATACAACGTGTTGGCATAATTATATAAATTCAATCAACATAGCTCGACTCAAGCTTCGACGATTTATCGTCGTTATCAAGTGGATTATATATTAATGAAATTTTGATTTTATATTTACTCTTTTGGGGTGAGAAAATATACCTGGCGGTAGTTGTTGATTATTTCACGGGGACCAGATTAAAGAGTGACGAAAAGATTAGGTCGGTCTGCTCATTAAGAATTTTTACTGACGAATACAGCTCTATTTTCCAATGACTTCAGGAGATTAAGCTTATTACCCTTGTTGCAATTGTACGAGATTTTTAGATTACTTCCATCCAGACATTGGCGTTTCTATTCTAAACAATGTCTTGTTAACACGAAATGCACGATAATGTTCGGAAACTCGAGTTAATACACTTCGTCCTGATTGACCTACATATACACCATTGCATTCTGAACAACACATCTCATATACACCGGATTTTATAGAGATTCGAATTTATCTTTTTCATTGATAGTTTATTGGACAATTTTCCAGGGAGTTTAATAACTACTTGATGATTCAGTTTTTGTAAAATATTAACAATATGTTCGCTGGTTTTATCTAAGGTATGTAAGTAGGCTGGACGATGGAAGACAGACAGACACAGACACAAATTTTATATTTCCAGAACTTAGTAGAATGGTCTCAGGGGGGATCAAAACGGATATTTCCGTTAAAAGAAATTAATGAAAACAATACTTTCCCTATATTCTCTACAGGAAAAGTAAAAAAGATGTATAATCCATCAAAACTTAGTAATTAAAGTTATAATGTATGTGTAGGGTGGGTTAGAGGCGACCCAATCCACCCTCAAATCAGTTAAACATAAGCCAGAGTTTTAGTTAAAAGTTGTAAAATGTAAACAAACACAAAATACATACTTACGATTTACACGAAGAAATTGAAGAAAAACAAAATATTTCCATAATAATTAAAATGTAAATTGGTTGATAGATAAGGCGTTGAGATGTTAAAAATCCATATTCATTTGTATATTAAAGTTGTAAATAACTAAGATTTTCAAAATGTGTGTTTATTTTCACTACAATTGTTTCGCAAATTTATTGCTTCTTTTTTCTAATTTTATTGTAAACTTTCATTCACCTGAAGAAGCAATAAATTTGCGAAACAATTGTATTGAAAATAAACACACATTTTGAAAATCTTAGCTATTTACAACTTTAATATAAAAATGTAAATTAACCTGTTACTTAGTGAAATAAAGATTATTTTTTTATATTGGAGGGTAGGGTGAAAGCCACTCACCCATCCTACATATATCAGCTTTGAGATGAGATCCAAAATAGATCGAAATCGGTCCGTGGCTGTTCTTAACAGGAAAACAATAATTAACCTATATTTTAACTTCTTTCACAGTCACTACATTAGTTTTTGTTTTTTTTTAAACAGGTTGAATGTTTTCGTTTCTATTCTCCAAATAGTAGCCTAAAGTTAAGAAGTATATGTAGGGTGGGTGGGTGTCCACTAACCCACCCTCCAATCTTTTGAAATTCAATACGCTGATTGAATTAACAATAAATTGTGTTAACTTAATTTTCTGTGAGTATAATTATGTATCAGTGTTTTTGATACTTTAAATATTCTGCAGAACCCTTGTTTATGTCTTAATAATTGAAGGGTAGAATAGTGGCCACCCACCCACCCCACATATACATTTTTATTTAATGCACAAATTCTAGTTTTTGACTTTATAAAAATCTATTTAAGAAATTGTGTTTAACATTCATGAATAAGAAAGAATAAGATTATAATTAAAGCCGATATGTACATGTAGGGTGGGGGGAGGCGGCCTTTAACCCACCTTCTAATCAAAGAAACATATGCAACGAATTTACTTTTTCATAGAAATAATTATGCATCCGTATTTAAAACAAAAATATGAATTTGAGTAAACCTGTTATTAATTTTTTACTGGAGGATTGGATAGTAGTTAAGTTAACACTTAAATGTAGAGTGGGTGAGATATTTCAAATAATTTTTGAAGATCTTTTACCGACTATACGGTGATATAGAGGCCACCCACCCTACATATACATTTTAACTCTAGTTCCTTATCGTCTCACGGTTTCCAATTAAATTTATTACAAAATTTTTGAATAAAAAAAATCGAAAGGGTAAATTTTTTGAGTGAATAAATTAGTAAAATTTTGATGCATGATGGGTGGGCAGCTTTAAATCTAAATTAGATACCATTAGCTATAAAATGTCATTTGTATTTAAACTCAAATTTTGATTTTGTTTTATTTTTCATTACATAAAAGGTTGGATTGTTTTTAGCAAGAAAATCATCAACGATTAGCAATTAAAGTTATATATATATGTAGGGTGGGTGGGTGGCCTCTATCCCACCCTCCAATCTGTAAAACATAAGCGAGGGTTTTAATTGAAAGTTGCAAAATGTAGAAAAACACAAAATAATGGCATTTTTACTTTCCCTATACACGTAGTATATAGGGGGAGTATTGTTTTCGTGATTTTTTTTTCAAAAATTTTTTTTGCGGAAATATCCGTTTTGGGGTCTCCTGAACCCAAAACACTAATTTCTGGAAAAAAAAATTATGTGTCTGTGTGTGTGTGTGTGTGTGTGTGTGTCTGTCTGTCTGTCTGTCTGTCTGTCGGTGGGTGCTGTATCTCAAAAACGAATGATCCGAATGGCATGAAACTTTAAACATAAGGTTTTATTGTTAAAAACTCGATCTGAAAAGCTTTTGGTAAACATTCATAAACCGAAAGTGGTTGTTTACTTGAGGCGTTTTTTTGTTTTTTCGTGATATTTTTCTAAATATGAAAATTTTTAAAAAACTGTTCAAACAAGAGTTAAAGGGAATGAAAAACTGAACAACTTTTATTCGAACATGTTTTTTATAAAATTTTAAACATTCGAGGAAAAAAATAAAAATTGAAAATTTTTACATTTTTTGACAATTGCTAATAAACTGTTAGAGTTACATGAAACTTGTATTAGAGATAATTGTAAAGAATTAAAAACTGAACAAATTATTAAGAATAGCCTTTTTGCGTAAACCTCATAGTTTTCGAGAAAAATATAGGGAAAGTACTATGATGGCCACATCACCATTTATTAATTGATGTATTCATACTAATATTATAAATAATTTGTGATGATGTTTTACTGATTGAAGAGTGGTATAGAGGCCACCCACCCACCCTACATATGAATATTAAGTTTAATTCCTTATCGTCTCGCGGTTTCAAATAAAAATAATTACAAAACTTTGTGAATAAAAAAATTAAAAAGGTAAAATTTTTTATACTAAAATTTAAATTTTGATTTAGTTTTATATTTTATTGCATAAAGTGTTTGATTATTTTTAGCAACAAAATCATCAACGATTAGCAATTAAAGTTATCATGTATATAAAGCGAGGGTTTTAGTTAAAAGTTGTAAAATGTAAACCAACACAAATAATTGCATTTTTAAATTGATGTATTCATACAAATATTTCAAATAAATTTTGATGATGTTTTACTGACTGAAGGGTGGGATAGAGGCCACCCACTCACCCTACATATACATATTAACTTTAGTTCCTTATCGTCTCTCCGTTTCCATTAAAATTAATTACAAAATTTTAGAATAAAAAAGAAATATAAAGGGTAAAATTTTTGAGTGAGTAAATCAGTCACAATTTAACTCATGATGGGTGGGCAGACTTTAAATTTAAATTACATAAGATTATCTACAGAAAGTCATTTATATTTAAACCTAAAGTTTGATTTTGTTTTATTTTTTATTACATAAAGTATTTGATTGTTTTTAGCAACAAAATAATCAATAATTAGCAATTAAGTTATCATGTATATGTAGGGTGGGTGGGTGGCCTCTATCCCACCTTCAATCAGTAAAACATAAGCGAGGGTTTTAGTTAAAAGTTGTAAAATGGAACCAACACAAAATAAATGCATTTTTAAATTGATGTATTTATACAAATACTTAAAATGAATTTTGATGATGTTTTACTGACTGGAGGGTGAGATAGAGGCCACCCACCCACCCTACATATACATTTTAACATTAATTCCTTATTGTCTCGTGGTTTCCAATAAAATTAATTACAAAATTTTGAATAAAAAAGAAATTAAAAAGGGAAAATTCTTGAGTGAGGAAATTAGTAAAAATCTTATGCATGATGGGTGGGCAGCTTTCAATCTAAATTAGATAACATTATCTATAAAATGTTATTTATATTTAAACTTAAATTTTGATTTTGTTTTATTTATTATTACATAAAGGGTTTGATTGTTTTTAGCAACAAAATCAACAACGATTAGCAATTAAGTTATCATGTATATGTAGGGTAGGTGGGTGGCCTCTATCCCACCTCACAATCAGTAAAACATAAGCGAGGGTTTTAATTAAAGTTGCAAAATGTAGAAAAACACAAAATAATGGCATTCATGTATTCATACTAATATTTTAAATAATTTTTGATGATGTTTTACTGACTGGAGGGTGGGATAGAGGCCACCCACCCACCCTACATATACATTTTAACTATAATTCCTTATCATCTCACGGTTTCTAATAAAATTTATTATAAAACTTTGTGAATAAAATAATTAAAAAGGTTATATTTTTGATTGAATTAATAAGTAAAAAATCATACATGATGGGTGGGCAAACTTTAGACATAAAATAGGTAAGATTCGCTATAGAAAATCATTTATATTAAAACTTAAATTTTGATTTTGTTTAATTTTTTATTGCATGAAGGGTTTGATTGTTTTTAGCAACAAAATCATCACCGATTAGCAATTAAAGTTATCATGTGTATGTAGGGTGGGTGGGTGGCCTCTATCCCACCCTCCAATCAGTAAAACATAAGCGAAGGTTTTAGTTAAAGGTTGTACAATGTAAACAAACATAAAATAATTGCATTTTTTAATTGATGCATTCATACAAATATTTTAATTAATTTTTGATGATATTTTACTGACTGGAGGGTGGGATAGAGGCCACACACCCACCCAACATATACATATTAACTTTAGTTCATTATCGACTCACGATTTCCAATAAAATTAATTACAAAACTTTTTGAATACAAAAGAAATTAAAAAGGTAAAATTTTTGGGTGAGTAAATTAGTAAAAATTTGATGCATGATGGGTGGGCAGATTTTACATTTAAATTAGATAAGAGTAGCTGGACTCCCATGGGAAATAGTGAAAGTACTGGCAATGAAATACCCGGAATTTTTCTTACCAGTAATGGAAAACATCTTCAAGAAAGGTATGGTCCCAAAGGTTGGAAAAGATCAAAGCTGGTCCTAATAGAAAAACCAAAGAGAGAAGGAGAAGAGACTACATACCGACCAATATGCCTACTCAATACTACTACCAAGCTTGGCGAGCAGATAATCGCTAAGAGAATTAGAGAAGAATTGATACAAAAAGAAGACCTCTCAGAAAACGAATTTGGCTTTAGAGAAGGACGAACAACGGTGTGTTTGTATGTTTTGCCACGAAGGCTATCCATCTGGAATTGGTCTTTTCGTTGACATCGGAAGCATTCTTAGCTTGCTTTCGTCGCTTTGTAGCTCGGCGGGGTCGCTGTACTGATTTGTACAGTGATTGTCCAACAAATTTTGTGGGAGCTAATCAGATGCTATTACAAAACAGTGCTAAAAGACCACAAGAACATTGGGAGATATGCAGCACTGGTGACGCTAGATCTAGCCAATGCCTTTAACAATATCTCGTGGAAAGCCATTATGCAGGAAATGCGGATAAAAGGAATAAGTGGATATCTCATAAAACTAGTAAACAACTATTTAAGAGAAAGAACAATACTAGTAGGTGAGTCAGAGATCGAAATGAAGTGCGGGGTTCCCCAAGGTTCGGTTCTCTGACCCTTGCTGTGGAACATCGCATACGATGGACTGCAGGTTCCAGAAAGAATAAAATTAGTGGGCTTCGCGGACGACGTGGCCATGGTGGTCCATGCGAATACCAAAGACGAACTAATAGAACTAATAGAAGAGACAGTGATTGATATTGACTATTGGATGAGAGAGAAGGGGCTCCAGCCTGCACCACACAAAACCAAGATAATGTTATTAAAAGGAGGACGAAAGATAAAGGCATCCAAGTACACATATCCGAACAAAGCATAGAGAGTAAAAATACAATAAAATATCTAGCAGTGCATATTGGAACAAGTGAAAACATGGGACATCATATTATAAACACAGTCAAAAAATCAGAAAAGACAATAACTAAAGCACTAAAAACCTTTCTTCTCTATATATTCTCTATATATTTGGTATTTCAAATGAACTGTGTGAAGAAAGGTTTTTAGTGCTTTATTATAATCAAGTTTATCTTCACGTAACTCATCTAATTAATTTACTAAAATAATAACTAAACTTAACAGAATACTTCCCAACATAAGAGGTCCAAGGGCAAGCAAGAGAAGAGTGGTCGTAAATGTAATAAATTCCATCATCCTATATGCAGCCCCGGTATGGGCGTACTAGGTAAGATACAAGAAATACAGAGAGTTAATCATAAAGACACAGAGGAAAGTCCTACTGAGAGTTTGCTCGGCATACTGCACGACCTCAGCCAAAGCCCTTCAAGTGGTGGCAGGCTGTACGCCGATACACCTCCTAGTAGAACAGAGGGTAGCAAATTGGAAAAAATCCAAGACAATAATAACTGACAAAGACAAAAGAGAAAAGTGGGAAGATGAATGGCAGAAAGAAGAAGAAGTAGCACAATGGACAAAGAGACTAATTAACACCTAATATCACGGATTGGATAGACCGAAAACATGAGGAGATCGACTACTACATATGTCAACTACTCACCGGACATGAAATCTTTGGACAATATCTATAAAGGTTCAACATGGACATGGAATCTTTGGACAATATCTAGAAGGGTTCAAGCTTAAAGAGGCCAGGATACTCCGGAACATACCTTCTTTTACTGCGAGGAATTCCATTAGGAAAGAGAACAGTGCAAAACCAAAATAGAGCGAAATATAACACCAGAAAACATTACAGGATTGATGACTAGAAACAAGGAAAACTGGGACGTAATTAGTACATACATCAGAAATACAATCCAAATAAAGGAAACAGATGAGAGGAAACAACAAGACTAAACCGTAGACAAAATCTAAATCTCCGGCTCTCCTGAAGAAGAAACCAACGGTAGTACCAGAATGAGCATACGTTATGGAGCAATATAAGGGTTTTTTTTAGTGCGGATCGTTCGTAACAACAAATAAATCGTAATTGAAAGCATGTAATGGTTTTCTAATCATTTTAGATTTATGTGCAATTTAAATAGAAGCAATTACAATAAATGCAAAGATTTTTTTATTAAATAAAATTTGGCATTAATTAACAATTATTAAAAGTGCTTATAATTGTTAATTACTTACATTTTAACCTAAAACTTGATTTAACGTAAATATAGAAATATTGTTTGTGTTTTTTGCTGAAAGTGTCGAAAAGAAAAAAATACTACAGTTAATAGTTTAACGAAATATTTAAAAGTTTCATCAAAGATTTATTTATATAAAATTATAGATGTTATTTCTACACGTAAAATATTATTTTACAAAATTTTATTTTATAAATTTATTTCGTATTATTTCTATAAGTATATAATAATAAATTAACTGAAACTGACTAAAACTGAAATTATCTCTTTTATAAAGATAAAATATTATTTTAAACTTTCAAAGGTAAACAATATAATTTTTATATTTTTAATTTTATTATTAGCAGAAGCCTGTATGTATATTATGCAATTAGCTAGCTACAATAAAAGCACGGTACTTACGACTTAATTAATAATCCACTTAATCGTCTGAATGTATAAAAATTCATACAAAACAAATAGCACGCAACGAATTTAGCCGTCCGTGTGTAACAGTTTTTGGAAAACCACATAGGAAACGCGGTCACATTTTCCGCGGAATGTGGATCACCCTCTCAATGCGGAATTCCTGATAAAAGTGGAAATTGATCCCGGACTCCGTCGATGGGAATTTCGCCCCCTTGAAAGGGTAGAAAGGGACGTGGGAACTTTCCCTACTCGCGCACAGAGAGCAGCTCCTTCGCCCGCACGCGAACTTTGATTAACTAAACGTGGTTCTATTTATAGGTATCGTTTACTTAAGCGGTAACGAAGTTAATTAATCGGTAATTATAGAAAGCTTTCACGGGATTTGCAAATGAACATGTTTTGTATCAATCAAGAATTTTAATTTTTTAAGTAATACATACATATAACTTACTTTTTCTTTTTACCCTTACCACCCTTTTTTCCCTTCTTTCCCTTTTTCTTTTTCTTACCTTTCGCCGCCTTCTTCACCCAATTTTCGAAAATACTCATAAACAAACTTTCGCTCGCCGCATCGGCCAATGGAAACATAAAGACACGATTCTCCTCCCTTTTGCGCCACTCTTCCTCTTCCAATTCCTTCAATTTTTTCAGCCTCGCCAATTCCGCCTTACTCATCTTCGGTTTCTTTTCCTTTTTCTTCTTCTTCTCCTTTTTGCTCTTCTTCGATTTCTTATCCGACTTTTTCTTTTTTTTAGACTTCTTCGAAGATTTCGACTTGCTCCTCTTCTTCTTTTCCTTCTTTTTCTTCTTCTTTTTCTCCTTCGTGGGCTTCGGTCGTTTGAATTCTTGCTTGATCACCTTCGGAGTCGGCCATTTTGTATTGATCTCTTGCGTGATGGTGAATGGCGTGGAGCGAAACGCCAATTTTATTAAGGTGAAATGAAAATTTTCATAAAAACTATAAAAAAGAGTATTAAACATTAAATAATAATTTATAATATTTTCTCTTTAGATTAATAAATGAATAATAAATCAACTTATTGTAACATTTCATGAATCTACAATATTGAGTCTTGATAGATATTTACTTCACCTGAAGAAGCCACAGTGTGGCGAAACATATGTAGTGTTTAATAAACCAATATTTATAAATCAAACAATTGCTTTATCTCAATATTAAGAATGAGTCTTACTAAGATTACAAATATAAATTATTAATTATTAAATAAAAATACGACTATTTAGAGTTTATCAATTGAATTTATAAATTATTAGTTAATTTTCTATAACTAACTAAAGGATTTAAATACAATTTTTTATTAAACTTATTCTAGATAATTAATTAATCTATACTTACTATTCAAAAACGAAATCAACAATCGCTTGGAGTATTTTAAAATTTTTAGATCTATCAACATCAAACTCTTCAAGGCTGTTCTTATTATTACTCTTGCTTGATTTTATGGATTCAACTTCAACCTCTGCTGCAATAAAGTCTTCCAATGAACCTTTTTCCTTTTCCAAAAACGATTGCCACGGTACCCAGCCTATTTTAGGATCGTCCATATCCCAACCTCTTTGTTCCATCATCAAAAAATACGCCCACTCATTCATTATTTCCCTTTCCTTAATCTTCTCCAGTTCCTCTTCAGTAAGCGCAGATTCTTCACAATCATCAGGTTCTGGTATTGTGAAAATTTCAACAGGCTTCACCCCTTTCATGCAAGGCTTCGGAAAATTTCCTTTCACCAAATAATTTAAAATCTGCGCGGATGCACTCATATTCTTCATATAGGCGCTGAGGTTTTCTTGCAATAAAAGCGAACTTGATTTTGTTAGAGTCGTCATTATCTCCTCTTCATCTTTAACGATAACTTCTTCCTCTTCGGATTTGTTTTTGGAATCAATAAAATCCTCACCTGTTTTTGGTTTACTTTTAAAAATATCACACACACTCTCTGATGAATCTTCAGGAACTAAACATTTACAGATATAAGGTGTTTTATAGACATCATCGAGTTGTAATGTGCTGCGAAATCTGGTTGGTGTTCCAATGTCTGGTTTATAAAATGAAATATCTTCATCGAGTAAGTCTAAGTAATCGTTCGGTGAATATCTACTTTGTTCTTCGGGGTTTTCATCCAGTTTTGTTGAAGGTGGATTTGTTTCTGAATAACAATGATCTAAAAACAAATTGTATTAAAGATTAAATAAAGTTGTAAATAGATGGATAGATTATTTATTGTGTTACAAACATTAAGTTTGTACACTCGTCAGATTCTCAAAAATGTGTGTTTAAAAAGACTTTTACTAATGTGTTTTTCTAATTATTAATGATCTAAAGAATAAAAATTTAAGGTAAAAAAAGTAAAAATCACTTTGAAATATTTGAATAAAGAATAACATTAAAAATGAAGTTATATAATAAGTTTTCTATTCCCTCGATAATAATAATAATATTATTAATTTTTGCGGCTTCTACTTCGTTATACATGTTTGAGTACAAATAAAGAACACTTTGAACTTCCGAAGAAACTTTTGACCCCCATCCTGATGTACTATCACTTTCACTATCGCAAAAAATCAGGTCTAGTAGTGCAACAGAGGTGTTTGGTAATTTGTTAACTTGATTAAGGTTGTCATATAGTGCAGAAATTCTTAAATAATAACTCAAGCTGAACTGCTTTGCTATTATTCAGATAAAACTAGCTACAAGCTAAGATAAACAAAACAAACAAATAATAATAATACAGACAATAAAAATTACTTACAAACATTAGCCAATGGATTATTTTTCTTCAACCTATCTATATGTTCTTTGATATTAAATTCTGGATAAATAACTATACGATCCAAATTTTGCATCGACAATGTTGAAAGCGATTCGTTGCTGCTTGATGATGAACTTTCACTCTCTTCTTCTTCATCAACATCAAAATCCTCACCGTCCGTTTCAAAATCGACATCCTCTTCTTCCACAAAGTACTTTTTAGATAGTTCATCCAATAACTCAACGCCGGGAAATTGAAACTTCAAACTAATACTCTTGTATGATTGCAGTAAAACATCTTTGAAGAGCTTCAGAAAGTTTTTCCGCGAGATGTTCAAAATTGGATCTAAAATATCATAATCATATTGATGAATAAAGAGAATGATTGCGACTGTTACTGCTTAGATTGAATTGAAACATTCACTATGTTTTAACCACAAATAATTATTGTAAAGTTAATACTTGATGCGCTGCACTCTTGATGGAAACATATATTAATATTGGGTAAATAGTAACTCTTGTTTTGTTCCATATTGTTTTTATTTTCATTTATCTGATACGTGTTTCGGTCTTCGCAGACACGTATCAGATAAATGAAAATAAAAACAATATGGAACAAAACAAGAGTTACTATTTACCCAATAATAATTATTGTTGTGAAGATTGAAGAATTTAATTAAAAAAACAAATACCGGCGATTATTTTAAAAATCGCGGTTATCCAATTCAAAACCACTTTTTGCTCCTCGAGCTTGAAGTGTGAGACCTCTTGTGCTTTCCAAGCGCAATCCGTCAGCATGTCCAACAGCCAAAACTGTATCAAATCGTATTCGTAATTTCCTAACCCAAGTTGTTTGCCTAAACTCTCGATCGTAAACTTGATACCTTCCTCCTTAACTGCAGGAACGTTTTCGATTCTATCGACCTGAATTTCTGGTATTTCCTTTGTTCGAGTGCATTCTATTTTTTGATCAGGAGTAGGTGGTGGAATAAAGGCTCTCGACTTAAGAGGTGGTCTTTTAGCAAAGTAGAGTGGATCGTCTTTGAGGTAAATTGGTTCTTCGGGTTTCTCATGTTCAGAGGGTATTTGCGATGGTTGGATGTCAATTTTTGGTTTAGACATATTTCAAAATTAAATGGATATAGTGATATTAGGTTATGTTTAATATTTATTAATTTAAGTAAAGAAAGACCATAAAAACAAAAAAGATTAAACGTGTAGAAAGTTTGGTTTTTAATTTTAAACATAAGTATAATATAATTTATGACATAAGCTCAAACTAGTTGAAAATAAAGCAGTATATAAATAAAATAAACCAAATGAATCTTAAACTGTGGAGGTTTATACTTCGTTATACATTATTTTTCACAAATAAAAAACTTTTTAACTTTGTTTGTATTACAATGAGTTTATTAAGTGACTTTAACTTGTCATTATCAAACTAGACTTCTAATTTGATAATGACAAGGTAAAATTGTCGAAATAAATTTAGTGTTATACAAAACAAAGTTAAAAAGTTTCTATTTGCAAATTAATCTTAATTATAAACCTTTTTTTTTATAATTTTATATAGGGAGAAAAACTTCTTTATTGGAAAATAGTGTTACTTCTTCTCTTCTCGTTTTCTTCATGTTTTTCCATTGGCTGTTAACCGGTGGACTCTCAGCCCTATAATTTTATTTAGTCCTTTAAGCTAAATTCTTTACCAAATTACAATTGTATAAAATATGGCTTTAGAAGATAGGCAACTTAATTAACAAATTTTAAAAGCAACAGGAATGCACATTTATTCAAAAAAATTATTGATCTCTGATTTAATATAAATAACATGGAAATGTATTTAATTCATTGGTAATTCTTTTTAAATCTCAATAATTAAGAATAAGTGTATATATACAAAAAAAAAATATCCTGCACGATAAATAATCGGTCTGAGTAATATTTTGTTGTGATTGATCTATAACCCTAAGCCTATTCTAGTGAATCATGCCTTAACATAGATTCTACAATAACTATATTCAATGATATAATTTTTATGACATAGACTAAATAATAAATTTTATATTTGCGGGAACCTTATTGCCATCTATCTTTCGATTAAAAAACTACAGCTTTCTTTACATACATAACGCGCCGTTTTAGTTTCCTGTAAAGCACAAACTGTAAAATTTATTAAAATATATACTACTAGATGGCGGAAGTAACGCGGGTGAAAATAAACAATTGGAGATAAAATTACCACTCATAAATTGTACAGTGTTTTATCGCACGTTTAATTGTTCGCAATTTTTAAACTTGTACGTATTTTTTAAAGGTCCTATATCATACAATGGAGCTGAGTAAGTGTCTTTCTTCGTAAATTTTATATTTCCTGTTTCAACAAGAATGTAGCAGAATAAGCAGTCGTATATCATTTGCAGTATTTTCATAGTAAGTAAATAACATTTCATTTTTTTTAAATTATTATTTGCTTGGATTTAATCCCTCTTGTGAATTTCAAAGGATATAACAATTTTTTTATGTTTAGATTAAATTGGGGACAACGAACCTAAATAAATAATCAAAGGATTGTGTTTTCTTTCTATTAATGTAACAATCACTTTGAATCCACTTTAATTATAGGATAGAATGCAATAAAGGCCGTAATCATCATATGACCGAGGAGAAGAGGTATTTACGTCTTTGATTCGTCGCACAAAGGAATAGTAGGAATCATGCCCGTAAAAATAGTGAACAACAACGGATTTATTCCTCTGTCTCGTCCTTTTCTATAGCCGAACAGATGACAGTGTACGTACGTACTGCG
>OZ018390.1:10258826-10440191 GCA_963969525.1 Ontholestes murinus
CATACATTTTTTATAATAAAAATCAAAACTAAACAGTCTTAAGTATATAGAAATAAAGATTAATATATTATCTGAATATGGATGAATTCAATTATCATTATCAAATGTTCTCTTACGCTCTAAACTTTGTTCTATCTAAATGATATTAATTTTTTTATCACAGTTTTCGTCATGACCTTTAGCAATATTGTTGCTACCAGACAGATTATCAGATGTCTGTCCAGTTCCGCTTATTATTTTCTTGATTGACTGAAGAGCAGATTTAATATACTAAAATCAAATAAAAAAATTCTCAGGATGCAGCAACACCTTAAGATGATGGTGCAATACAATTTCCAACATGGACTGCATTTCTCAACGCGCAATATTGCGTAACACTAAGCAATCCATCCTGAATTACATCAATTTACCAGAAAATGTAATAAGTAAATAATAGCTGTAATCGACAAAAGTGCACCCACTCACGGTGGCCAGTGGCGTGATGTCAAAGTCAGACTTGTGCTGCATAGTGTCATTTGAGTTGGATGTTTTTTTGGTGGAGACCGTAGGAGGTAGACGTGATGAATCCGCTGAAACTGACTTGCTGAAGTAGCAAAAATTAATACTGATAAAGTATGTAAATTTAGGTGGATTACTTTATGAATGCACAATAATACTTTAGAAATTTAAAAATTGAAATAATGATTCGTATGATGTAATTTCCTGAATAGAAGTGTATTTTTGGAATTCGATAACAAATTCATGAATAAGTGTTTTTTTGCCCATAATTCATTTGTGCTATATTTGGCTTATAACAACAATATAAAACGTCTGGGTTATGTTTAGAAATTACTTTTGGCATGCGTTTCCAAAATACGGAACAAAAGTGGCGCTAGGAAATAGGTTTTTTGGAATTAAAACGAAAACCTTGTTTATTTCCGTAATAAAATAATATTGATTGTTTTTAATAAAAATAAAATGGGATCAGATTAAGTACTCTTATAGTTGCTTTTACATTCTTAATTTATACATTGTTTAATATTCGATTACTCAATTTTAGATTCTAGGATTCTTCAACAATTCTGGGTTATTTAGGATTTTTTCAAATTTTACTTAATGGTTCTACTTCTCATATTTAAACAACTTCCCAAAATTTGATTAAATTCACTGTTTGAAGAATTGAACAGCTACATTTATTATAATTAGTATTTTAAATTGAAGACTTTTATTAATGTAGAAATCGAAATGTTGCCATTTTAATGTTTAATATATTGCTTTTTTGAGCTGAAAAAAGAAGCGTGCATTCACTTTAATTGATAAATTGATATCTGCAAGCTAATATCCTTCTGTTAAGATGCAAACAAGGACATACAACAAAACGTTAACCTCGCCATTTCCTGCGAGTGTTTTTAACTGCACCAGTTATTTCTTTAATGCCTTCTTAGTTTTATTACAAATGCCGAGTGTGGGACAAGGACAATTAATTGAGACATGAAAACGCTGTATTTATCGCTAGCTTATATCCTGTAATTATATTAATATTAACTAGGTTAAGAACTTTTCTTTACTATGAACTAATTGAATAAAAAATTTAATGTTCAAAATTTAAATAGTATATCACACATTATCCACAATTTATAATATATTTCTGATGGAAGCATTTGTTCTATTTTGGTAATACATGTTTAAAACCAATATTTAATAATATTAAGTATAGATTGCTTTAAAATATTAATTTAAGTACAGATTGCTTTAAAATATTTTTAATTTTGAGAATTGCTTGATTTTGTTAAACAAATTGAGGGGCCACCCTCCCTGCATATAAAGAATAGTAATATTTAGTGAAATAGTGAAACAAAACCAAGTGTTTAATTAACCTTTTCATTAATAATATTTAAGATTAAGCTAAAATATCTAAACGTTTTGAACGTTAACTGAAATTCTATAAAATAAAATATTTCCCGTTCATTTAGGTTATCATCATCATATCTACAAATATTCTTCGAAAATGTAAATATTTGCTACGTAAAAATGATTATCAATGCATTTTATTGAATTTCAATTCAAGTTCATGGTTCAATCAGTATCAAGAAAAGGAGTTTGACGCCATCGGTTTCGTATTCGGTTTTACGAGTAAACAGACGTCGACAATTGTTGAATTCATTGGGCAGAACAAGTGGTCTCCTATGTGGATATTGTAGGATTTTCGGATTACTGTTTACTCACCATGACTAATGCAAGGACAACAGGGAAATGATGGGAAGTAGAAAAAAAGATAAATCCCACGTCACTTCCTTAACAAGATAAAAAGTTTAAACATTGTGTTAAATATTTACAAATATTACGGAAAGTGTTTTAATAATTTTAAAGTATCATACTGTTTGAAAATCTACAAAATGCGTTTATATGAAATTTTATAAATTATAACCAATTTAAAGGGAAAACTTATCAAATGCAATTACAAAAGCAAGGTGTAAAATTTTGGCAAAAATATAATCACCTTAATATCATAACTGCATCATTTGTTTCGATGTGTTTCGTCAGTCTGGCTCTGATGATGATGATGGATGATGTGATGCGATGAATTCAAATGTAGTGAATGAAGTTGTTTTGTATTTTGGAATTTGCTTAGGATTTCTACCCAAGAAATATCTTTTCTTTCCCTGTATTTTTCTCGAAAGTTTTTTTTTAATTTATATAAATTTTATTATATGTACAAAAAATTGCAAAAAAAAAACAACTTTAGGTTTGATAATGATCAGTTAATGATCGAAACTCGAGTCACTTAAAAATAAAGTGTGATATCAACAAAGTAAGCGTTTTTGTTTAATTTTCCAAGATGTATCACGAAGTTAACGCCTCAACCATTAATC
The DNA here is from genome assembly GCA_963969525.1 of Ontholestes murinus. Lineage (NCBI taxonomy): Eukaryota > Metazoa > Arthropoda > Insecta > Coleoptera > Staphylinidae > Ontholestes > Ontholestes murinus. The sequence continues at coordinate 10,261,679 of OZ018390.1, forward strand.
AATTAACTTCTGTTGAAAAACAATTGAAATTTGATAAGAGAAAGAGCCTTAAACCAAAAAGTAAATAAAGTTGATGAAATATTACCAAATAAAACAATTGAATTTTAATATCTGCTGAAATATTCTTTAAAAAACACAAATGAATAAATATTTGATTTTGATGAAATATAAGAAAAAAAATTGAAAATTTGCCTAAAAAAATTGTATTTGCTAAGTATAAACAAACTTTTTATTGCGAAAAAATAAACAACTGATTCGTTAGAAAGTAGATTTTTAGAAAGAACAAATAATTGATTTAATTTACAAAAAAAATTAAAATTGCAAAATAAACAAATAAGTTTGTAAAATATAAACAGTAATAGAAATAAATGATATTTTACAAAAAAAAAAAACATTATAATTTATGAAAACAGTGTATATTTATAAGAAAAAGCAGGTTTCCATTTTAATCTGCTTTTTTGAAAGAAAAAAATGGTACAAAACAATTAAAGTTGAGAGAGAAAAAAGCAACTGCAGTTTACCAAAACCAAAACAAACTTAAAAAATAAAATTAATGGAATTATACAGTTAGAAAAAGCATTGATTCCTTAAAAACTTAAATTACGGATGTAACAAATAATTAATAAAAAAAATGAAATTGATAATCTGTTAATGGAATTTTACTAAAAAATCTACGGAAGAAGAAATAATTGCTTTAAAAAACACCTTAATGAAGAAAAAATAATTTCGAGAAAAAAAAAAACAAATTTATAAGATTATAACAAAAAAATAATTACGATGAAAAATTACAGACAAAAAACAATTGAAATTTGCTTTTAAAAAACTCGGCAAAATTAGTGAAATTGCAGGAACATGAAAACAATATGAAATCTGAAAAAAGGGAAATAGAATTTGACAAGAAAAACAAACTCTAAGTAAAAAAATGAAAAAAAAATGAAATCAACGAAAGAAGAAATAATTGATTAAAAAAACATTAATTTGGAAGAAGAAAAATTTCGACAAAGAAGCAAAATTATAAGAATATAACAAAAAAGTAATTACTATTTGAAAAATTACAGACAAAAACAATTGAAATTTGCTTAAAAAACAACTTAAAAAATTAGTGCAATTGCAGGAACAAGAAAAAACAATATAAAATTTAAAAAAAAGAAATAGAATTTGACAAGAAAAAACAAACTAAGTAAAAAAATTTGATGGAATTTTACAAAAAAATTAAACATTTAGTGCGTTAAAAACTAGATGAAATAATTGATTTGGTTTAGAGAAAGGAGATGTAAAATTGCTAAAGAAACAATTGATAATGGAAAAACAATTCGAATTTGACAAGACCAAGAAACAATCAAAATAATAGAACAATATTACCCAAAAAATAACAATTGATGTTTATTAAAAACAGCTCAAAGAAGAAATATTTGATTTATAAAAAAACCGTTTAAAATGGAAAAAGAAGTAGGTTTAAAAATTTCTTAAATTTTTTACCACAAAAGCATTTAATAAAATTGTTAAAAACAGTAGAAATTTCCCAAAAAAGAAATATTCAATAATAATAATAATAATAGCATTAATAAACGTCTTTATTTGCTCAAAAAATGGGCGAAGTTTAGCCATTAAGGCTACTCTACCACTTAACCCATGATCGTTTATTTCTCGACAGATTATCCATCCAATAAGACAGAAATATAAATAAAGCAACAATGAAAAATTACAGACAAAAATACAATTAAAATTTACTAAAAAAAACTTTAAAACAGAAAAAAATTAGCGGAATTACAGGAACAAAAAAAACAATATAAAATCTGTCAAAAAAGAAATAGAATTTGAGAAGAGAAGAAAAAAATAAACTCTGAGTAAAAAATTTTGGTAGAATTTTACAAAAAAAAAAAACAATTAATTCGTTAAAAACTAGATGAAATAATTGATTTGGTTTAGAGAAAGGAGATGTAAAATTGCGAGAAAAACAATTGATAATGGAAACACAATTCGAATTTGACAAGACCAAGAAACAGTAAAAATAATAGAACAATTTTACCATAAAAATAACAATTGATATATATTAAACACAACTGACATTTCTCAAATAAGAAATAATTTATTTATAAAAAAAAACAGTTTAAAAAAGAAAAAGAAGTAGGTTAAACAAATTAAGAGAGAAAAACAAAATTCTTAAAATCGTAACCACAAAAATAATAAATAAAATTGTTAAAAATAGTAGAAATTTCTCAAAGAAGTATTCAATTGCTTTTTTTTACAGATTTTTTACTTGCAATTTCTCATTTGACTTTTCGTTCTATATTAAATTATTCTGCCTTGAGAAATTTTTAATAGTTTTAATAAAATTTAATTAATTTTTCGTACAAATTTTATAAATTTTGTTAATTTCTCACATTTTTTTAAAATTTCAATTGGGGTGGATTTGTAAATGAAAGACTTGTTTTGTCCTGACATACGTTTCGACCAATTACTTGTCATTTTCAAAGGTGTACTATGATTACTGAATGGGTGGATTTGAAATTTTACATATCCACTTCTGTGATTATGTTCCAACAAGAATGTAGCATAGCAAGTATTAATTTTATTTAAATTTCAATTGTTTGCAACTATTTTTCTTCCATTTCAATCCACTTTTTATAAATCAAACATTTCTTCTTTGAGAAATGTCAACTGTTTTTTGTTAACATCCCATGATTATATTTTTTCTTTGTTTTGTATTTCAAACAAATATTGTTTTACAACGTCTTATCTTTTTTATCTAGTTTTTAACAAAAGTTTGTTTTTTGTTTAATTTGCTTATTTGACGGATTGTCAATTGTTTTCTTGTTATTGAAATAATTGATTTAGAACAGAGAAATACAGATTTTTAATTGCATAAAAACAATTGAAAATCTGTTAAAAACAATTGAATTTTTCCAAGAAAGAAAACACTTAAAAAAAGCAGATTTTATGGAATTGCAAGAACAAAAAAAAACAGCTGGCATTTCTCAAAAAAGATATAATTGATTTGTAAAAAAACAATTTAAAATGTTTGTAAAAAAAAAAAAATTTAACCACAAAAATAACCAATAAAATTATTAAAAACAGTAGAAATTTCTCAAAGAAGAAAAATATTTATGTTTAAATTAAAAAAAAAATAATAATTTAACCACAAAAATAACCAATAAAATTATTAAAAACAGTAGAAATTTCTCAATTGTTTTTTACAGATTTTTTCTTTCAATTTTTCTCAGTTGACTTTTTGTTCTAAATTAAATAATTCCTTAAAGCCTTAAGAAATTTTCAATCGTTTTAATAAATTTTAATTATTTTTTTCGCACAAGTTTTATAAATTTTGTTTATTTCTCACATTTTTTAAAATTGCAATTGTTTTTCGAATATTTTTCTTCCATTTTAATCCACTTTTTATAAATCAATAATTTCTTCTTTGAGAAATGTGAACTGTTTATTGTTAACATCCCATGATTATATTGTTCTTTGTTTTGTATTTCTAACAATTATTTTTTTGCTTCATCTTTTTTTTTTTCTTCAAAATGGAATCTAATATTTCCTTTTCCGAAATGTCTAATTTTTAACAAACGTTTGTTTATTTGATGGATTTTCAATTGTTTTCTTGTTACTGTTTTTAAAAACAGAAGAAATAGTTTTTAACAAAAGTATGTTTGTTTGTCCAATTTGCTTATTTGACGGATTTCAATTGTTTTCTTCTTATAGTTTTTAATAACAGAAGAAATAATTGATTTTGAAAAGAAAAATGCAGATTTTCAATTGCATAAAAACAATTGAAAATCTTTTAAAAACAATTGAAATTTGTCAAGATAGAGAAAACTTTAAAACAAAATACAGCAAATTTTATGGAATTGCGAGAACAAACGAAATTAAAATCTCTATAAAAACAAGTAGAAAAACAAACGTTTGTTAAAAAACCACCCTTTTCGAAAAAAGAAAGATATCATTAAGAGAAATAAAGATGAAATTTTGCAAAATAGACGGTTGATAATCTTTTAAAAATCATTTAAAAATTGGAGGAATTAGTAGATTAGAAAATAAAAACAAATTAAAAATTGCAAAAGAATTGAGTATCTGTCGAAACAATTGAAATTTGTCTAGAATTTTACCAAAAATGAAAACCACATATTTCAAAAAAGTAAAACAAAATAATAAAGAAAAATGAAGATCAAATTTTGCGAAATAAACAGTTGATGATATTTTAAAAATCAAAAATGAAAGAACAAAAATTGCAAAATAATTTAACATCTGTCGAAAACAACTGGAATTTTTCTAGAATTTGACAAAAAAAAATGACATGAGAGCAAAAAAATGTAAAAAAAATTGTTAATTTGTTGAAATTGAAATTTGACAAGACAAAAAAACAATACATGGAATTTTATTAAAACAAAAACAATGCAAATCTATTAAAAATAATAATACATTTCTCAATGAAGAAATAGTTGAACGGAAAAAAATGAAAACCTGTTAAAAACAATTGAATTTTGCTACAAAAACAAAATTGCCAAAATTAAAAAAATTCTGGAATTTTTCAAAAAAGAAATAATTGATTTAGAAAATAAAAATAAGTTGAAATTAAAAAAACAATTTAAAATCTTAAATTAATAAGCACTAAAAACCTTTGTTCACAATTTTATTTAAATTCACAGATATATATTTCGGACACAAAGTGACCATTATCAATATTTTAATACAGTATTAAGACAGTGAACCAAATTATAATCTATTTAAAAATCCGTTATAAATAGATTTTAAAATTTAGTAAACTAACACAAATAATTAAAAAAATTCTAAAAAATAAAGAAATGTTAGCAAAAAGAAAACAATCGAATTTAGCCAAATACATATTTTGATAGAGGAATAAATAATTAGGAACTTAGTTTTATACTTTCAGAAAATATTTAAGAAAAACTACTAAATACGTTTAAAATTGCAAATTTAAAAAAAAAACAATTAAAATTTCTCGAAGCATTTTAAAATCTGCTTAAAACTGTTCTTCTTGCACGAAAAGTGGACATTAGAAATTAAAAATACTAAAAATAAACAGTTTAGAATTTTTCTTATTAAAAACATAGTATTTATTTTTATTTTGTGTTTAATAGTAATAGAAAATATTACACTTTATTGCTTCTGCATGTTTCAAAATTAACTTTATTTTATTCTTTGATATTGCCTTATTATTTATCTGTTTTATTTTTTGTCAATTCAATTCAATTTTTTTATTCAACATTGTCACTTATTTACTTCATATTCAAAACCAGTTAAAATTATATCAAGAATCGTGGAATATATCCACTTTTGTTTTGCAACCAGTTGGTGTTGATTAAACGATTTCCTGCTGAAATATCAACAATTTATCACCGCTTATCACCATTATTTATGCATATATTTATACATGTTTTGAAGTGATTAAATTTGTTTCTTCGGTGTTGTAAATAATAACCGTGGCAACGTCATGTGTAAAGCAATTGACCAGAACGTTTTTAATGAGTTATCAATTATCAGAAATGACTCATTTGTACATTTTTATAAGCGTATTGGTATATCAAATGATTTCTGGAATTGATTCCAGTGAATCATTACATTGTTGCGGCTTTTGTGGCAGCGCTTACGTAATGCTCATTTTTTTCAATGTTGGTGTCATGGTCATACTAAAAAAATGTAGAATTGATTATTAAGTTTTATTATTTTCGCTCTTCGCTTTATTTTTTTATAGATAAATAAAAAAGCGACGGGCTGAAAGACCACCGGTCGATAGCCATGAAACAGAAGAAGACAACTATATCAGAATTTCTTTATTTTATTTTATACATTACATGTATAATAATTTATTTCCTTCTGTGAAAAAAGATGTTTTAGTAGTAGTAAAAAATCGTTTTTTATATAAATGAAATTCTAAGAACTTTTTGACTATAGTCTGTTCGTTGGATCTTCCGTGGTACGTCACAAACTATTGCTTCAAAAAACGACGAAAGTTTTACAGTGCAATCTTTTTCTAACGCATTTGGTTTACTTTATCAGACTGAATGTTTTTGCGTCGTTTCTCGAAGCGATAGTTTGTGACGTACGACGGAAGATCCAACGAACAGACTATACTTATTTTATCATAATAAGTCAATATATAAAAAAAATAAAAATAGAAACATTGGATGGCCTAAATAAATGCTTATTTCTTTTTAGAATGAAGATACCACTAAGGTGAACTATTGATCTATTGTCTAGACGTTACACAATAGTCCTTAATTGAGTGGAATTATCTGCGACATTAATGAGTGACAATTAACAATAATAATGTGAATGCATCAACACGTATGCACTAATTTTAATCATAAGTTTTAATTAAAGATAAGATCATTAGATTTAGACAACTATTAATATAGCAACTTAAACCTTGTTGAAATGATGAGGCTTTTTCTTTTCTACAAAACAGTGTTGTAGAAAAATAATAAAAACATATTTCTTGAATAGTTTTCTCACTTATCTCTTGGTGAAACATTATGAAATAATTATGATAATAAAAAATATTCTGAAGCCGTGTACTACATCAATATTTTAGTAAGTGTTCCAAACAAACTAAAACAAATAATTCTTTTAAAAACTTTCATTAAATAGCACGAACTGTAATACCTCTCAATCAATCGATAAATACATTTTATTACAACAAACAATTTTCTTTTTCCAATTAATAAACTCTTCTTCGAGTTGAAAGTTATATTTTATCTTATCAGTATAGTTGAACAGACACAACATGAAATCGCCAAAAACTAACTTTATTCTGAATTTTGGTGGTGGTTTTATGGATGAGTTGTTGTACTCATTAAAATGATATCATGTTATTCATCAGATTTCGTTTACGTCATTTCTTGTGAAATCTTTTTAAGCTTCCACCCATAAACAGGAAATAGCTATATTCTATATCGGCTTAATGATATTTTATTAAGAAAACCCACACGTATAATGAATGCGTAAATAATATGTAGAAGCATCAATTCCGTTTTAAAAAAATCGATGATTATTGCAACGTAAATGTTTTCTACAAAAATTTACTAATATTATTACATAAACATGGCACAAATTCTAGTTGAAAGTGGTGCTATTAGAATATTATACATTCTTTTTCTTTTTGTATGAAAATAAATCGGTAATTAAAAGTAGTAATTGCTAACTTGATATCTAACAAATACCAATAATATGTTTTACTTTTCGAAGGACGTAAGGTGTATCTTCATTTTTTTTTAAACAATGTCAAAATGGAATACAAAGCTTCTAGCTAAATTATTGTACCCAAAAGAATTGAATACCCTCTTTCATGTCTTTCGATTTTAGTTCCGCAGATATATCAATTTGCGTTTAATAAATTCTTACATCATCTGGTAGTTTTTGATGTTGATTGATTCAATGTATAATGATGTTACAATTTCTTTACACCAAAATGTTTAGCTTAATCAATACGAAAACAATAATTCGTCTGTATATTTAATTAACATCTTTCTTAAGTATTTTTTTAACTTTGCTTTAAAGTTGGAGCCAAAAAATTAATATCTCTGCAACAAACGGCCAAAGTAATTGTTAGTTAATAAAACCAGCTTAGTTCAATAATTAGTTTTTCACTGTTAAGTGGCTTTAAACCTGCGTTTATAAACTTGCCGACGATTATAAGTAAATTGGTCGAAATGAGGAAACCACATTTGGAGAGCAGACCTTGATTCCGAACATAGTCAAGCGGTTACATAATTTCTAAAAATACCGCCGCCAATATTCTGCCTTCGAGGTATGCACTTGGAACAATTGGAGATTGAGAGCGTCGACTGAAAAGAAATGCGAATTTGGAAATAAGTAGGCAAGGATTCAATTCGTAATTTCATGCTGAATGCTTCAGGATTAATTGGAGTCATAAATAACCTTCAAACAACAAAACATAATCTGGAGGTAAATGATTATATTAAATGTATAATCATCAATCTTCTTTTTTGTTGGAAAAAAAAGAGAAACGTTTGTTGTAGAAAAGAGAATTATTAACTTAATGTATAATCTTAATTATGAATCATTTTTTTCTCTTGCAATTAATTTGTTAAATAATTAAAGCTTTTTATTTGGTGGATTCCGAATAGGTCGAAACCGATCCTTAGCTTTTGTTTGAGACGGAAACAATATTTTTTTCATGCGTAATTTATAGAAAACAAGTAACGTAGATTTTTCGTGTGAATAGAAACACTAATGATTTTGTCTGTGTTGTTTGTGTCTTTCTTTTCATTCGAATTTTTTTATACGAAATCTCGAACTAACACAATAGCGCACTTTATTGACCTTTTAAAAACCAGTTTTCCGTTTTTTTTTGTGTACCTATTTTTCACGTGAATTTATAATATCGGCACATTAAAATTCTAGCAGAGTACAATTATACTTAAGTCGAGACCTGTTAATACACTTAATGTGAAATCTAAAGTAGCAATTCGTTAATTTTTCATATTTAATTAATGCTGAATTAAAAGAGTTTTTTGCTTAAATTATACTATCACGATGTGACTTTTCAGATTATCGAAAGTTTATACATTTTTGACATATTAATAAAAATATGTGAAAAGAGAATAAACTCTCAATACTCTGAAGAAGACATGGTTTTATTAAATAGAGGAAAAATAAACCTACTTTCTATTTCAGTTTGCTGTATAAATACAATTCTTTAAAGATTTTACTTTATCTTCTCAAATTAATTAATAATCTTTTATCAAATAAATTTATTGCAAGTTAAAATCCGTAATATCACCAACGCGGTGTTCCTCAAGGCTCTTTTTTTATAACAAATCATTGTTCATGATATTTACAATTATGATTCAAATTAACTCAAACCTTTATCCTAACCATTCTTGTATTAAATACTATTTTAGTATTAGATTAATCGAAAGTATATAAGGTACTCACACTATAAGTATTGACCGATTGCGAAATGTATAATAACCATAAAGCGGTATAAATCCCGTCTTTTATGTTTTTTATTGTTCGCATAGTTTACCGTTCTAAGTAATTATTAATTAGTCCAATTCAACATCTTCTTCCTGCAAATATCTTTAAATTATATTTGACATCAAACTAACCTTTTTAACTCTCATTTCAAAAACCTCAAAATGAGTGCCGGATAAAGAGCTCGCCATATCAAATCAAGGTCAAATCAATCTACACAATATATTCTCACAATTTTAATATGAATTCAAATAATTAATTGAATGCTAATTAGCCAAACTTAAATTACCTGTGTTTAATTGCTCTCCCATATCTAACTTATATATAATAACAATGATTTTGTTTCTAGGTTGCTGGATTGGTTCTACTGGTGGTGGGCATCCTCAACCAGATGGATGTCAACAACATGAAATCGGGATTGTCCTCTTCGGTCCTCGGTTCGGCCCCTATGGGAATCATCGTGATTGGAGCCATCGTATTCTTCATTGCATTCTTCGGATGCTGTGGAGCTATTAAGGAGAGTACGTGCATGTTAACAACGGTACGTAATTAATATTAACTATACAGGGTGTGCAGTACAGCGGGTATAAATTTTCAGAAGAGATAAAGTACATTTAAATAAAAGGAAATCAGATGGGAATTCAAGACGTGTTTATTAAAATTAATTTAATTAATTCCCATCTTTAATTAATACACCAAAACAAAAACAACTAACAAAGAAGTAAGCCTTCGAAATTATGATCATAGGTTGTGATGTATACGTTGTATGCTAGTGATTTTCCATCTCTCTTTGAAAGTTTTTTTATAAACGCTGTAGATAACAATAATGTATAAATATTCTGTATATATGTTATGATGAGCTATAGATGTAAAAACCCAAAGCTTCTTTAGACAGAACCACTATAATTAACCTAATACACCTTCCTATCAAACAGCTCAGAGTGTTACAATAAAATTGTTGGAAAGTAAAAATTCAAATTGTTAAATTGACTTTGATAGTGAATTTGAATTTATACAAAAATTCTAAGAGAGTTATTATTATTTTAATCCAAGGAAAATAGTAGATATCGCTTTTAGTCATCAGTTCTTTACGTCAACTTTTCGACGATTTGATAAGGTTGGTCTTCCACATCTAGAAAATGTAATACAAATAAAGAAAATTGGTTTTATTTTACATAAACCTACTGAAAGTAATAGTCGTATTTATGAGCAATTAAAAGTTTCAGTTCAGTTTTGTTTCAACGTGAGGACCTACACCCTCACCAATATATTCGTTCAATCTTTTATGCCAAGAATGCCGAAAAACGGCAGTTTATGATAGTAAAATCAATGATCTCAATGTTTACTGATAATTTTTTTGATCTAGAAATCTTTGGTTATTTTTATATCCAATTATGAATTATACTGTGTACATATAATTTTATAACATTACCTATTTGCACCATTTTTAGTACGCCATCATTTTGTTGGTAATTTTCATCCTTCAATTGGCCATTGGAATCTTCTATTTCCTCCAACTCAACGACAGCAGTCTGAAAGGAGAAATCACCAAGCAAATGGATAATACCTTCTCACACGCCCAGAGTGGAGATGAAGCTGCCAAAGAATCATTCTTCGCCATGCAACACGCGGTAAGTGTTTGGTTATTGTTCCAGGAGATTTTCTTATGTGTTTCAATTTTTCGGTTTTAATTAATCCAAGTAAGTAGTATACTATAAATGCGCGACTTAAAAATTTGAATTTGTTGATTTTCTATTCTGAAAGAGAGAATGTTATAGCATTGATCAAATCTTAATATTTTTAATGTTCTTTCTTGTATTTAGTTGAAATGCTGTGGTGTTAACGGACCAACTGACTGGCGCGGTATTACCCTTCCACCAAGCTGCTGCGAAAACAACAAAGACCCCTGCTACATTGCCCAAGGATATGGAAGAGGATGCGCGAATACATTGTACAACTTCATCAAGGATAATTTGTCCACTCTTGGATACGTCGCTATTGGACTTTGTTCCACAGAGGTAATGTAACGTTTAATATTATATATGTACGGTGTCAATAATTTTTTAATAGTATTTTTAATTATCTACAAAATTTGGACGATAAGCAGATGATTTAATACCGCACGATCAGTGACTAAATTATTTAAACGTTGAAGAAGGCCGACTGTAATACGCACGCGCATTTATTTATTTATTTGCTATATTTTGCTTTACCACTTAAAGAAATATTCTAACAATTTATACAAATATACAACCACTTAATAATTTTAAGCAGAGGACATGCGGGCTGAGGTCACGAAGAGTTCTTACACTCAAACCCATAATACTAGATGGTATCCTCGGCAGTAGTATATTATGGCCATTTTGACAATGTTTTGGCCATTGCTAGCTTAATTATGTTCAAAATAAAATGAGAGTTTTTACGGTGACATTTTGTGTCAAACAAATAGTTTACCACTAAACTAAAGTGATAGTCATTTTTTTGTACTTTCCGTTCTAGCATAAAAGTGATTTATGTTAAAAGTAGACAAACATAAATTAACTTATTGTTTTCATTATGTTTTTTCTAAAGCTTTGATTCTTACTGAAAATAATTTTTGACCAACTAGAAATTAATATTTATATTTGAGGCTTTTACATTTTGAAATATAAAATGGAACATTTAATTACTTTATTGAATGTTTAGTCACGTAGTCCTAATAAAATAATCATGCGGGTTTGTGTAATGACAAGAAACACATATTTGCTAGGTCGTTCTGACTTAAAAATATTGATAAACGTATGTATTTACTCAGCCGTCGTTCGGCGTCATTTGACTTTTGAAATTCATAAATTATACTGATAACGAGTATTTTTCCCGGATAAAAACTGAGCGAAACGCGCGAGCAACAATAACTGCGACTTCTTGAATAATGAATCAGAAATATGAGTCAGATATGTGAACTCAAGGCGGAGGTTTCGTCAATAAATTACCTCGTTTTTAACACCTATCTCCTTAACAATAATAACACATAAAAAACCTGCAAACTTTATTAATCTAGATTCAAAATTCATTTTCTGAATTTTTTTCTTTGGCTACACACTTTTAAACTGAAGACAATAAATTTGAAATAAAATCTTGGACCCAATTAATAACAATTAATATATTCTATTTTTAAAATGAGTAATGTTAATTTAATGGTATTATAATAAATTCTAATAGAAAATGGTAGGATTATTAAAATTCTAAATTAGAAAATTTATATTATTTAATTTTTACATCGCCGTCCTTTCATACAATTTTCAGGAGTCGATTTAGAGCCAATAATTTTTAAATATTTAAGGTGACATCTATTGTTTCAAGCGCTAAATAGAGATAACTTTAAATTATTAAATAGCTAAAGAAACATACTTTTAAATATTATTAGTAGTAGTAGTACTGTTTGGCTATTGACCACGCAGTCCTTCTGCCGTGTAATTTGTGTATTTGTGTGTGTGTGTGTGAGTGTGTGTGTGTGTGTGAATGAGATTGTTACTTTAAAGTATTAAATATTATTATTGTGTTATTATTATTGATTTATTATTAAATTGGTTGATTGGTTATTAGTGCTTTATTCGTCAGATTTATTATTAAATCAATAAATTATTAATGTGCAGAAATAAAAATACTTTATACACAAGAAATATTTGTCATATATTAACTTTTTTTTTTTAATTTTCCAGTTGATTGCTGCTATCTTCTCCCTGTGTCTGGCCAGTTCGCTCAGAAATGAGAGGAGGAGAGGAGGCTACGCCTAAATAAGAGACCAACAAGCCCGTTCCGAACGAGTTTTATATTTTTATAAATCATAACAAATCGATAAGTACTTGTATGTGATACTTGTTATATATATAAAAAAAGAAATTTGTATTTATTACCGTTAGAATTTATAATACAGAGTTTTGCATTGTTACAGTTCGATATATCCTATAGTTCAAATCAAGAAAAAAAAAAAAAAAAAACGTATATTACATTAAGTGAATGTGCATTATATAAACCTAGAATTACTAAATTTATAAGTTTAAAATTAGTTGATTTGTTTGAATACTACTAAAATATTTATTATTATACAAACATGGTGTTGGTATTTATTACATCACATTTTTAAATTGGAACATCATTCATTCATAAAATTATTTCTTCTTTTTTTTGCTAATTATTAAGTTTATAATTATAAATTCATGTATTCTAACTTCTATTGTTTTCACGCATACATTTTTCTTGATTTGTACTTTATATTTCATATTCACGTTAGTGTTTGTAAATGTTTTACACGTTGACCGTCAAAATTTATCATTTACTAATTCCGTAATTCATGGCGATTGCAAATGTTTTGTAACAATGGCGCATTATGTCGAGTTTGTGCTATTACCACATAAATAATACGCCTAATGTGTTTTGTATGTTCAGGATATAATTTTTAATTAAAGATTACCTATTGTAGCCGTTTCTGTTTATATGTAGTGCTTATTTACTAAATGTACGTTTTATGTTAAACGATAAAAATATTTTTCATGTATACAAAATAAAAATGTTTCCTCTTATGGAAAAGTTTGGTGTAAAATGGTGTTTATTTTATTCTTCCTGTTCGATTTATTTTTAATTTTATTTTTACTTAGGAATGTAAATTTATAAAAAAAATATTGTGTTATTTATTGGTACTTTATCAGACTTGCTTTATAAAAATAATTCTAAATGCATAAAACAATGTTTTGATGAATTAACTAGTTTAGTTTAGTTTATTGACTTTACAAGTCCTACAAAAAATAACGGGTGTCCAACAATTATTGCAGTCCCGGGTGGCGCTGGAATCAAAAACGTAGGTCGATTCTTACATGTGCCAAATAAATGAACTGACATTTTAATTGTCAAACATAATTTAAATGTGAATTTAAAGTGTTGTTAACTTCAATAAGTAATTAGAATATGTTTACTCAAGAACCGAAAAGGTTTTTATTAGATACTTATTTTCGCAACGGCCGTCGTGCGTTAATCTCCTAACGGATGTCGAATGTTCTATAGTGATTCTTACGTTTGTACAATATTTTCATTTCTTACACTAGGTCTGCCTGGACCCTTTCTGTGTTGCACCGATTCTGTATCGCAAAAACATTGCACAATAGCTCCCAAATCACGAGAAAATGTATTGTTGTTAATAATTACATGCGGAAATCTTGTATGAAATTCATACGACGCGGCGACGTTTAGTTCCATTGAATACTCCCATTCTCCATTTTTCAAACGACGGCCGTTGCGAAAATAAGATTCTAATAAAAACCTATATTCGAATTACTTATTAAAGTTAACACCACTTTAAATGCACGTTTAAGTTATGTTTGACAAGTAAAATGTCAGTTCATTTATTTGGCACATGAAAGAATTGACCTGCGTTTTTGATTCCAACGCCACCCGGGACTGCAATAATTGTTGGACACCCGTTATATACAAAATAACATACATTTACAGTAACTTGAATTTAGATCGTAAGACTTGAAGGCGGAGTTCTTCCACTCAAACCATTTTTTCCTGTAACCGATGATGATCAGGAGGTGATTGTTGCTATTGAAAATCGATCGATGACGAGATACTCGTCAAACTTAGTTAACTGGTTAATGACAAGACATGACTTATCGCCATTACTAACGTGTGTATTTGGTTGCATAAGTAAGTACAATAGTTACATTTCTCCAGATACCCGAAGTATACTCTTTGTAATTAAGATTTTACCATTTTGAAAGAAACTCATCTAATTTACAATTTTTAAAACATTAATCACACATTTTAATAAATTCGGTGAAAAACTTTCAATCTAACTCTGACGCGTATATAGTGTTGTCTAAGCTTATACAGTAGTTTCATTTCTAAAGATTCTTCAAGTATATTATTTGTGCATGAAAATTTACCATTGTTTAGAAAATACGTATTGGGAAAATATTTAATGTACCCAAAAACATAAATTATAATTGGCATAGTCATTTCTTTTCAGTTTTTACCAAAGTACAGCAATTTAGGGTTTTAATATATGTAACACTTTCTAATATCAATCAATTTAATACAATAATAATAATTAATATTTTTTATAATGTTTATAAAATCTACCTTCAATTTATAACCCATATAAAATATCTCTTTTCTAACGTAGATAATATTGAAAAAAAATCATATTATTCATTCATCTTCTAAAATGAAGATAATTCATCAATTTATGTTTTTTTTAATATATATGGTAAAAAATTTATCATAAAATTAATACGTAACATTTTAAATACAACATATTTACAGTGAAATGAATTACTTTTATTTTTACTTTTGCTAACATATATTTTACAATAAGAAACTTCTAAAGATTAAATTGTTTACATACAAATCAATTAAACGAAATAAAAAGGTAAGTTATAGCATCAATGAAGTTAAACATTCACCCAAACAAACGTAACTTAATGAACACGTTTTGATATCCTCGTAAACATCAAAAGGTTTATGAAATTTCATTAAAACGTTGCTTCATTCCCACTGAAACCTGCGGGTTTCACTTAATTAAAATGCCGCACCGCGCCACCACTTTCCTCGTATAAATTCCAATTTTTTTTTACTATCTACATTCGTAAATCTGAAAATAAACATGAATTATTAATGCGCGGCATTTGTGTAATCGCACTTGATAAAGGTGTTGGTAACACTAATTACGGTGAAATTAATTTCGCCGTTCGTAATTTATTAATTAATTTGATTAAAATACGCGCCCGTTATTGATTGATTTTATTGTTGCGGTTTAATTAGTTCATTAAATGTTATTTATGAGCCTCTGCGGGACGGCTGGTTTGTTTTTGATGACGAGGCAATTTGATTTTAATTTTATTTGGTACAAAAAATGCTTCTTAAATTAATTGATGTCGAATTAAGCTGGATTAAGTTAAACGGACATATGTTATTATTGTATTATCTGGGGAATAACAGATGTACTTTTATAATTAACTGTCGGAATGGAGATAAAAAGTTATAAGTGTGTAATATTATTTTTTTGTGTTAACATTTTGGCTTTCCCCTTTTTGGCAGATTTTGATCGCGGACATATCTACTATGTGGTGGCCGGTGCTAATACAGTGTTCGGTTAATCCTGTTGTTATTTTTCTGTCCCTAATGGTCTTTTGATGTTCTTTATATCGTACTTTAAAGTTTCTGCCTGTTTGCTCTATGCAAATTCTTCTACAATTTAGATATTCGATCTTATAAACGCCAGAACTTTTTAGTATTTCTTAACAAGAAACCCAATAATTTATAACTGTTGCCAATTATGTAATAAATATGCACATTAAATGAAAGTTTCATCGAAATGAATACCCAGATCTTTAAAATTGAATACGCGTTCTAGATTTTCATTATCAATATTATAATTAAATACAACGTTGTTACGTTTTAAGACATAATTTTGCATTTACTAATGTTTAATGAAAGCCCATTATTTGTACACCATTTATGCAGAGAATTAAAATCTTCTTGAAAGGCTAGGCAGTCATTAAGGCAGTTAATATGCCTAAGTAGTTTGAGATCATCGGCATATAAGAGACACTCAGAGTTTATGCACTCAGTAACATCGTCGAAAAATATTAAAAATAAGAGAGGACCAAGGTTTGAGCCTTGTGGTACACCACTAGTAGACAGATAACCACAAGAACGGAAGCCCTTAAAGACAAAGTTAGTTCGACCTGATAAATAACTCGTTAACAATTTAACCACACAATCACTTAAACCGAAACTATGCAATTTCTTAATGAGTAACTGTGCTGTACAGTGTCAAAGGCCTTAGATAAATGTGTGTATATAACATCAACCTGCCCACGATTATCCAAGGTATCAGAAACTGTTGATGTAAAGTTGCATAAGTTGGCTACTGTCGACCTGCCTCTAAGAAATCCGTGTTGATTTGAGGATAAGTGTCATGATTGTATATGGTATTGTATAAAATTATTTCAAATGTTTTGGCAAAATTATCAATCAAGGAAATAGGACGATAGTTATTAGTGCCATCAACGTTCTTGTTTTTGTGAATTGAAACGATCTTTGAGGATTTCCAGATTTTAGGAAACTTGCTATGCTTTAATATTATGTTGTATATATGTAGGAGAGGAATAATAAGGCGTAACGACAATCTCGTACAATAATTGCTGGGATATTGTCGGGGCCCATAGTTAGATTTTGATTTAAGGTTTTGATTGCCGACAGGAATTCATTTAGATTAAAAGTTTTAATCAATAACATTGCTTCGTGTTTTAAAAGTAAGTGGGTAGTATCATGTCTAACAGCACTCGCTGAGTAAACAGATAAAAAATATGCTGCAAAGGCATTCGTAATGTCTTGGAGATGATCAATCTCTAAGTCATTTACTCTTATAATGCCGGGTATTCTAGTTTTGCCTTTACACTCGTTAATAAACGACCACAGCTTCTGGGGATCCTTTCTAATATCAATTTCGATCGAGGATATATAGTTACCAAAGCCTACCTTGATGCTATCTCTGCAAAGTCTTCTATAATGGGTATATCGCTGTATATTAAACAAAGATTTGCGAGTGTACAAAATCTTCCGAAAGTGTTGCTTGCGCGTAATGTTATGGATAGTTAAACGCGAGAACCAGAAAGGAAATTTATGTTTTTTTTACAAATTTTAGTGGGACATAATTTAATATAATCATTTAATATTTTATAGTGCTTCTCGCAAGCCAAGTTGGGATCATTCAAGTTAACAACAGGATCCCAGTTAGCTTCACCAATGAGTTTGTATAGTAGAGGAAAATTGGTTTTGTACGTAAATTTAGCTGAAGGAAAATTGTTAGCATTATGATAAATTATATCCAGTGAGGGATGATAATTATCCTCTGGAACCGACACATTTTAACTTTAAATACTAATCGTTGTTGATTTTGCTGCTTAAAAAACAATAAAACCTTATATGTAATTAAAAATAAAGAATATCAAAATTTAAGTATAAATAAAAATGATCTATAGAAAATATTAGTCTGCCCACCCATGGTGCATAAAAATTTTATTAATTTTCTCATTCAAATTTTACTTTTTAAATTTCTTTTTTATTTAAAGAGTTTTGTAATTAATATTACTCCAAACTGCAAGACGATCAGTAATTAAAGTTAATATGTATATGTAGGGTGGGCGGGTGGCCTTTATCCCACCCTCCAGTCTAAAATAATATCAAAAAATAATTTGAAATATTTGTATGAATACATCAATTAAAAAATGTAATTATTTTGTAATGATAATTAATATTGAGAGTAATAAATCTCTATGAGCGTTGTTGCACTAATGTTTTACATAACAATGTAAAAACTCCAGCTAATAGTTAAAACAACTATTCCCCGTACTAAAGCACCGCCGCATATTGAAGGACATAACTATTAGCTGTCGTTACATGTCTAAAATCATATTTAGCACTATGTAACACTTTTGTGGTGTTATCGATTTTCTATATTTCAATATTTAATTTGCATAATTATTTTGTGTTTGCTTACATTTTACAAATTCTAACTAAAACCCTTGATTATGTTTTACTGATTGGAGGATGGGATAGAGGCCACCCACCCACCCTACATATACATGACAACTTTAAATACTAATCTTTGATGATTTTGCTGCTTCCAAACAATAAAACCTGGTATGTAATAAAAAATAATGCATAATCCCAATTTAAGTTTAAATATAAATGACCTTCTATTGATAATCTTCTCTAATTTAGATTTAAAGTCTGCCAACCCATCGTGCATAAAAAATTATTCATTTCCTCACTCAAAAAAGTCTCATCATAGTCCAACTCGCAACCAAAGAATTAAAAACAAACATATTAGACGCCCGAAAAACTATAGGTACCATAACTACCACAGAATGCGCCCTGAAAGGAAGAAACAATGAAATATACATAAATGAACAGCTAACTTCCTTAACAAATCTACTATTCTATAAAACAAGAGAACTAAAAAAGCATACAACTACAAATATCTATGGACAAGAGATGGAACGACTACAACACTAAAGAATATCAAAATCTTCTAACAGAAAACAAATACAAAATAATTAACAAAATAACAAAACAATCATACACAAGAGTAAATACAAATGGAAATAATTCAATATTAGACCATGTCATTACAAACAATACTAAACTTATAGACGACATACACATTGAGCCATCAAGTATATCAGATCATAATGCCGTGATAACAAAGCTAAAAGAAACTAAACAACCAAAACCTATATATCAATATTACGAAACAACTAAAACTGACCATGCCCAAATAACAAAAGACATACAAGATATAGACATAAATACAATAAACAGCTTTGAACAACTATCAACAAACTTACAAATTATACTAAAAATCAACAAAAAAATTAAGAAAATCAAAAGAACAAAAGACAATCCATGGATCAACAAGGAAATACTAAAACAAATCCAACTAAGAAATAACTACAAAAAAAAAACTTTCAAGAAATCCCATAAACGCAATAATAAAAGAAATTCATGATGGTTGTGACCGTTACTAGGTGGTAATCTAAATTTAAACACATATTGAAACACTTACTATGTTTTTACCACAATTAATTTATTGTAATATGGTTTACATATATACAAAAATCACGACTTAAGTTTCGACCTGTTACAGTCATTATCAAGTGAGTACAAAATTGCTGAGGAAGTACATTTATACCGGCGAGAGATTAGTGAAAATTTCCAAATGAGAGTGACGGATTATAAATTACGAATTTCTAATTAGATTGCCGGGAGCTGCCTGAAGAGCGGGGTGGAGATTAGGTCCGTTTGTTCGTTGAGGAGATTAATTTCGGGATTTCTGGTGCGTTTATAAATTTCGGCCGCTTCTAATAGGTTTAGCCTCGAGCCTTTTGTACAGCTGTGCAAAATTTTCACCTTGCTAATCTCCGGGAATTGATGTTTCGTTTCTAGAATATGGTTGGCGAATGAGCTGTGGTTCTGCTGCAGTCTGAAGGCCCGGAAATGTTCCGAATATCGTTTCTCCAGGCTGCGTCCAGTTTGGCCTACGTAGACACTATTACATTCGGAACACTGTATCTCATATACACCCGATTTTTTTGTGTGGTCAATTTTGTCCTTTGAGTTGAACAAAATATTTGATAGCTTTGCAGATGGTCTAAAGGCAATTTGTTGATTTTGTTTGCGGAGAATGTGTGCTATTTTGTTTGATGTTTTGCCAAAATAGGTTAATGAAATGAATTTTGTATTTTCTAAAGTTTGTGTTTTTGGGTAAATGTGAGTCATTGTGGTTTTATATCGTTTTTTATTGATTAATGATTTGATTAAGTTTGTGGGGAAACCGTTCATTTTTGAAATGGATAAGATTTTATTTATTTCTTCATTTAGGTGAACATTGGAAAGTGGAATGGAAAATGCTCTGTGAATCATTGAATGGTAGGATGCTAGTTTGTGTGACAGAGGATGATTGGAGTGGAATGGGATGGTGGAGTTAGAATTAGTTGTTTTCCTATATATATTGAATTCTATTTTATTATTATTATGAATTAGTGTTAAATCTAAAAAGTTTATTTGATTATTATGTTCACATTCAAGTGTAAATTTAATTTTGGGGTGAATATTATTTAAAAAATGGGTTAACTGACGGGAGGTGCCACTGAAACATGCGATTATGTCATCCACATATCGATACCAAAAGGATATATGTTTTTTGGCAAGTTCCGAAATGAATATTTGGTCTTCGATATGTGCCATGAATAGATCGGCAAGGAGGAGGTTTAAAGGAGATCCCATTGCAAGTCCTGTGTTTTGTTTATAGAATTTGTTTTCAAATTGAAAATAATTTTGTTTAACACAGACATCAAACGCTTAATAAAGTTCGTTTTTTGTGACAACATCAATATTTAATTTATCTAAGATATTTTGAATTATTGCCAGGCATTCATCTGTGGGAATATTGGAGAACATGTTGGTAACATCAAAGGACACAAGTTTGGAATTTTTCGGGGTAGTTATGGTTTTTAGGTGATCAGAGAGGATTAGGGAATTTTTAACGGAATATTTTGGTTTGAAATTGGTATATTTTTTGAAAAGAGTATTTAATTCAACTCCTAATTCACGTGCAGGGCTATTGATATAAGAAACTACTGGCCTAATGGGAAAATTTTGTTTGTGTGTTTTTATTAGTTCATAAAGTCTTGGAGCTCTCGGATTTTTGTTAATAATTTGTAATTTTTTAAATTTTGAGAAAATGACCGTAGTATCTTTAAGGACATCAAAGTAGTAGCATTAAGCGAGCATTGGCTCACTCCAACAGAAGCATACTCATATAATATTCACGATTTTCATATTGCAGCATGCTATAGTAGAGATATATCAAAACACGGAGGCTCATTAGTTATGGTAAAAACAGGTCTTGAGTACACAAACTTAAATTTTCTTACAGAATTGTCTGTCGATAAAAAATGTGAAATGTTAGGAATACATTTAAATGCATCAAATACGATAATTGTTTCCTTATATCGACCACCAAATGGTGTTTTTGCAGAATTTCTTGATATTATAGAAAGAATGTTAAATAAGATAAATGTAAAATCAAAGATTTATATTTGTGGCGATTTCAATGTATATTTTAATAAAAATGATCATAGAGCAACTCAATTATGTAATCTTTTCACAAGTTATGGCTTGCGAAAATTAACAGTATGTCCTACAAGGCAAGGTGCTTGTATTGATAACATCTTTTCAAATGTTTTTGATTTGGAAGTTACTAATGCGAGTATGGAAAATATGGAACTGGTGGATTTGGGAGTATCGGACCATCGTGGAATATGCATTGAAATTAGCACAAATAATACTACAAATAAACAAATTGTAAGGCCAATCACGCAATATAGTAGGTTTATATTTTACAATATCTTAGATAGTTTTGATTGGACTGATCTATGTCAATTCTCAAGCGATGTAAATGTAGGTTGGGATACTTTAATACAGAGGCTAAATTATGTTCACTTATCAGCTTTTCCAGAACGAGAAATCAATCGTTCTCAAGAAAAATATAATGTTCACTGGTTTCACACCAGATCTAAAACAATTAAGAGAAAAAGTACAGTTACTTAGGGATATTAGCAAACAATATAAAAATGATTACACAATTTCTCAATATAAAAAACTCAACATCGTTTACAAAAATCGCACAAAAGAAGAACAAAAGAAAGCCAATGATTAATACATCCGATCTTCTTCCAATCATTCAAAAGCAATCTGGAATCTCATAAAATCAAAAGTCGACAATAAACAAAGAGGAAACAAAAATGTAAATATAACTGCAAGTGAGTTTAATGTTTTTTTCGCAAAAGCTGCTGAATCGGTATTAGAATCAATTCCAAAACAAAACAACCATCCACTAGATTTTATGTTAAGATCTAACATTAACTTAATTCATTCAACAAAATTTTAAAGAAGTATCTCCCACCAAGGTACGTGATGTTATATGTAAATTAAAAAATAAATCGAGCAAAGATATACAGGGTGTCCCGTTAATGCGGGGAAATGACTGGACCATAGATTCCTGAGGTCAAAATATGAAGATTTAACGCAACTTATCTATATCCAAAAATTTACGGTTAAGCCGGAATTTGGCTTCAAAGTTTCAAAATTTTTTATTTCCTTTGTCTATAACAATTGAACGCTTTATTTGATTTGAATGAAATTTATTTTTAATAACTACCATAATATAATACATCATTTCAGTTATTATGACTATGATTGGTTAACAAGAAGTATAAGAAACAGTAGTACCACCACTTAAAAACTAAAATATTTTTTTATTGGTGGATCTAATAAAAACTAAAAAAATACTACTTGAAAGACAATTTAATTTAAAAACTTTTTTATCTCTTAATAATATTTGATATCTTTTACGGTTTTCCCACAAAAAAATAAAATATATATTTTTTATCTAGTAAAAGCAAAATCAAGTTTTTCATCAAATCGAAAAAAAAATGTTTTTCGTGGCCGTCTTTGTTTAAAAAATGTAAATTATGTATAATAATAATTATTTAGTGTCTTTTAACAATTAATTTTTAACTTTATTATAGTTAATAAATATTCATATTTGGAACAAACAGATATATTGTTTGTATTAGGATTTTGCAAACAAAATTGTTTGAAAAGTGTTAGATGTTGTTTTGTTTTATTTTATTAATTGATTTTATTTAATTTGTATTCAATAGAGTAAGTTTATTTACTTATTAATGAGTGCATAATGAGTATACTATATTCAAATTTTATTTTTTTGTACAAGATATCAAAAACTAGTAAGAGTCAAAAAAGTTTTTAAATCTAATGCCCTTTTAAGTAGATTTTTTTGGATTTTATTGGATGCACCAATAAAAACATATTTTAGTTTTTAAGTGGTGGTACTACTGTTTTTTATACTTCCTGTCAATCACTAATGCCAACAATAACTGAAATGATGTATGATATTATAGTACTTATTAATAATAAGTTTCATTCAAACCAAATAAAGCGTTCAATTGTTATAAACAAAAGAATTTAAAAAAATTAAAAGTTTGAAGCCAAATTCCGGCTTAACCGTAAATTTTTGGATATAGATAAGTTGCGTTAAATCGTCATATTTTGACCCTAGGAATCTATGGTCTAGCCATTTCCCCGCATTAACGGGACACCCTGTATATTACATATTTATTAACAAATTTTGTACATATTTACATTGTAATAGTGAATAATGAATAATGAATGAGGTGTTAATGTATTAATTTGTCAAAAGGCTATCGACCAGAGGTCTTTCTGCCTTGTGCTGTCCAGTCATATGGCGTCAGTCGTTATTGCGTAAAAGGATGAAATGATGAAATGAAATCAAATATGGTTGAATTGGGATTTTTAAATTTAGGGTTTATACTAGGGTTTCTAGGAAGACAATATTGGGATAATATATGGAAGTTGAAAGGATTTTTGGAGAATTTTTCTGTTAGGAATCGAAGGCGTTCTAGGATAGGGATAACTAAAGTGGTATCATAGAGGAGTTGATTAGATGGATTGTGTAGAGGATTAAGAGGATGTCGGAGTTTGGTTAGGGTACGAAGGGATGCTCGCTCGCTAACTTCAATATTACGGGTGGTTGGATTGTTGGAATTGGCATAGAGGGCACAACCATAGTCGAGTAGTGGGCGGCATATAATTTTATAAATTCTAACAGCTGTGCTAGTATTAATTCCATTGTTCTTATAGGTTAAGCTCCTAAAGCATTTTGCCCTGGAAGTTATTTTATTTATTATTTATTTATTACAGCAGTATGTTTTTTGAAATTGATTTTTTGATCTATGGTTATGCCCAGGTATTTAACGGAAACTGAAGGAGGGATCATAGTTTGGGAAATAAAGACTTTATGGGGTGAATTATTGGTGCGATGATAAGGAATTAGGAGTTGTGATTTGTGGGGATTAATTTTAATGCGCCATTTTGCAAACCATTGTTGAAGGGAGTCAATAAGCTCTTGAAGGAATTGAAGGGCTTTTGGTATTGTGGGAGCATGTGTGATCAAGGCCGTATCATCTGCAAATTGCAGGAGATATTTGGATGGGTTAAAGTAGGAAGGATCGGCGTTGTAGACATCCACGCAAAAAATGTTATATAACAGAGGTGAGAGAGGAGAGCCTTGAGGGAGTACTTGTTCGGGGGTAAAGGATAAAAATAGCAATTATTTTGTGTTTATTTATATTGTACAACTTTTAATTAAAACCCTCGCTTATGTTTTACTGATTGGAGGGTGGGATAGAGGCCACCCACCCACCCTACATATACATGACAACTTCAAATACTAATATTTGATGATTTTGCTGCTTACAAAACAATAAAACTTTGTATGTAATAAAAAATAAAGCATAATCCCAATTTAAGTTTAAATATAAATGTCTTTCTTCTGCTAATCTTATCTAATTTAGATTTAGAGTCTGCCTACCTATTATGTATAAAAATTTTATTAATTTATACATTAAAAAATATTACCTATTGAATTTCATTTTTATTCAAAACGTTTTGTAATTAATTTTATTCCAAACCGCAAGACGACCAGTAATTTAAATTTATATATATATATATATATATATATATATATATATATATGTAGGGTAGGTGGGTGACCTCTATCCCACCCCAATTCAGTAAAACATCATCAAAAATTATTTTCCAAAATTTGTATGAATAAATCTCTAAAAATTGCAATTATTTTGTGTTTGTTTACGTTTTACAACTTCTAACTAAAACCCTCAATTATGTTTTACTGATTAGAGGGTGTGATAGTGGCCATCCACCCACCCTACATATATATGATAACTTTAATGGCTAATCGTTGATGATTTTGCTGCTAAAATCAATCAAACCCTTTATGTATTAACAATAAAACAAAATTAAAATTTAAGCTTAAAAATAAATGTCTTTCTATAGCTAATCTTATCTAATTTAGATTTAGAGTTTTCCCACCCATCATGCAACAAATTTTTACTAATTGACACACTCAAAAATTTTACCTTTTTAATTTCTTTTTTATTTAAAAAGTTTTGTAATTAATTTTACTCTAAATAGCGAGATGATCAGTAATTATAGTGAATATGTATATATAGGGTAGGTGGGTGGTCTCTATCCCACCCTCCAATCAGTAAGTAATAATAATAATAATAATGTTTATTTCCTCAACAGGCCAAAGCCTAATTATAAAGGAAAATTACAGAATGAAAACAAAAAAGAGGATGCTTCTATATAAACCAAATAATAAATATAAACACAAATACCTATCTGATCGCATAATATCTTAATATGCTAGCTTACTATATCACTTAATGAAATAAAAAAGAAAAAGTTAAAACAAGTTCAAATAAAGTTTCAATAGTTAGATATGGCCGATGAGTAAGTATAACTAATATTTACAACAAACATGAATTTAAGTTATTACAAAGACAGTTCTATTATCATTAAATATATCAAGTCAGTATTGCACTTCATGGTATCTTCTGATCGTTGTAAGTAAAGGTGAAAATGAATGATGTGTAGTACGAGGTGTACCGTAATAGAATGTTAAAGAGTTACCACTAGATGACCGTGGTACATAGAAATTTACAAGATTCAATAAGTTGCTGTTGTCTGTATAATAAAGAATCAGTTTGTATAGTTCATATATTAATATAAATCTATGTTTGTTATATATTGAAAGTAGATTAAATTCATTTAGCAATGAGTCATAAGAAACAGAGTCATTCGAATAAACCTGATATTTACAACAATACAAATACCTAACGCTTTTGGACACGTTCAAGTAACATATTATATTGTTTATATCCAGGTGACCAAACACAAGCACAATAACACAATTTGCTAATAACCAGAGAATCATAAAGCCTTAATGCGGTGTGTATTCTTTTAAAATCCCTGCTATTTCTTACAATAATCCCAAGCATCTTAAACGACTCTCTGGTTATTTTTTCAATATGAATGTTAAAAGTTAATTTACGGTCAAATACTACACCTAGGTCACTAAAACAATCTAATTTGCGAAGTTTATTATCTTTTAACTTATAATTAAAGTTCACGATATCTCGAGACGTAGTAAATGTTACATTACAGCATTTGGAAATTTTTAATTTAAGACCATTAGCCTCACATCAATCCGACATCCCTTCGAAATTATATTGTAAATTTAAACAACTTTGGACATTTTCAATAACGCTAAACAGCTTAACATCATCAGCGTACATTAGAAATTTACAATCTAATACCTTGACAATTTCATTAAAGAAAATTAGGAATAATAATGGGCCAAGGTTAGATCCTTGGGGGACACCACTATTAGCTATGAAAACAGATGAGTTGCATCCCATATAACTAACATAAAGTTGTCTATTTTCCAGAAATAACCGTATTACATTTATTATATTCGAAGGGATATCGTATTGGTCAAGATAGAGCAAGAGTTTATCATGGGGCATGGTGTCAAACGCCTTACTAATGTCCGAATAAATAACATCTACCTGACCGCCATTATCAAGTTTACTTGAAACAAACTGAGTGAAACAGATGAGATTGGACAGTGTACTGCGCTTTCTTACAAAACCATGTTGATGAGGTGAAATGTGATGATCAACATAAGAGTGAATATAATCTGAAAGAATGGTTTCTAGAACCTTGGAAAAATTTGATATGATTGCAATCGGTCTATAGTTTTTTATATCGGACCGATCGCCAGTTTTAAGTATTGGATTAATACGTGTAACTTTCCAACAATTCGGGAAACCACCTCCTGACAAAATTAAATTATAAATATGCGTCAGAGGAGTCGTGAGTTGTGAGGCGCAGTCCTTAATGAAAACACTTGGTATTTGATCAGCACCCATGGTCATCTTCGGTTTCAGTTTCTTGAGAAAAGAGCACACAAATTCTTCTTCTATTTCTTCACAAAAATGATTCATATGATCAAAAATTATTTGAAAAATTTGAATGAATAAATCTATAAAAATTGCAATTATTTTGTGTTTATTTTTATTTTGCAACTTTTAATTAAAACCCTCGCTTATGTTTTTCTGATTGGAGGGTGGGATAGTGGCCACCCACCCACCCTACATATACATGATAACTTTAATTGATAATCGTTGATGATTTTGTTGCTAAAAACAATCAAACCCATTATGTAATTAAAAATATCACAAAATAAAAATTTAAGTATATATATAAATGTCTTTCTATAGCTAATCTTTTCTAATTTAGATTTAGAGTTTGTCCACCCATCGTGCATAAAAATTTATTAATTTCCTTAATCAAAACTTTTACCTTTTGAATTTCTTTTTTATTCAAAACGTTTTGTAATTAATTTTATTCCAAACCACGAGACGATCAGTAATTGAAATTTATATGTATATGTGGGGTGGGTGGGTGGCCTCTATCCCACCCTTCAGTCAGTAAAACATCATCAAAAATTATTTGAAAATTTGAATGAATAAATCTATAAAAATTGCAATTATTTTGTGTTTATTTATATTTTACAACTTTTAATTAAAACCCTCGCTTGTGTTTTACTGATTGGAGGGTGGGATAGTGGACACCCACTCACCCTACATATACATGATTACTTTAATTACTAATCGTTGATGATTATGCTGCTAAAAACCATCAAACCCTTTATGTAATAAAAATAAAACAAAATTAAAATGTAAGTTTAAATATAAATAACTTTTTATAGTTAATCTTATCTAATTTAGATTTAGAATCTGCCCACCCATCACGCATCAAATTTTTATTAAATTACTCACTCAAAAATGTTTGCCTTTTTAATTTCTCTTTTATTCAAACGTTTTGTAATTTATTTCAATGGATACAACGAGACGATAAGGAATTTAAGTTAATATGTATATGTAGGGTGGGTGGGTGGCCTCTAACCCACCCTCCAATCAGTAAAACATCATCAAAAATTATTTGAAAAATTTATTTGAATAAATCTATGAAATTTTGCAATAATGTTAAGTTTATTTACGTTTTAAATGTATGAATATTTAATTGGTAAATAAATACGTTGCAGGAAGAGTTGAATGAATTAACAGCGCGGGTAGATATATTATTCTATACATAACAAACATGCAATTAATTGAGTAATTACTATTAATAATTAAAACAAGATATGCGATAAGAAGAGCACGCATATCATTATTCAAACAATAATTTTATTTATTTGCTTGTGATGAGCACGTACAAAGTATGACCCAAATCTAAACGACTGAAACAAGCTAATCTCCACCATTGTTGATAGCGCCCTTCATAAAGATTACCTACCCTCTATCAAGAATGTAGCGCAACAAGCATCTACTCGTATCTACCCTCCTTCGGTATTTGCTAGTACTACATTTACCTGTTATTAGTTCCTGCGACCCGGAGCCGGTTTTGGAGTTTTTATCCGGATTTTTTCCACTTGTTGTTGCCCGTGTCAACATTGTACGTATCCGTACGCCAGTAGTGTTGTCCTTCGGATGCAACAGAGCCAGTCAAGTCGGTCGTCAGTCCAGTCGGCTTCATTCGGCGGTGGAACGCACACAGAAAACAAACGCGCGCGCGCTTCTACGTCAGGTTTTGATTCTTTTTTGTTATTCGAAACAAAACAAAAATTGTATAAACTAGTGCTCTAAGTGGTGCAATCATGGGGTGCGGTATCGCTATTATCAAGTATTTGGTGTTCATATTTAATCTCGTTTTCGGGGTAAGTACGATTTATTTGAAATTTGTAAATACTTAATATATTGGTTTAATTATAATACATTCAAGTTTTAATCACGTTCTAATGTGTTTAAACATTCTAACCTAATAAAAGACAATTTCTATCACAGTGTGGCGAAACAATTGTCTAAGCAATAACAATTTTTTTTTGATAATGTATTTAAAAACTAATAACATTCTGTTAAATTAATTATTGCATTAAAGAATTATTCTTTTTAAGTGTAATTACTATATTTGCACATTAAATCAAGCAATGTTTTGATTTTAAAGAAAATGTTTTCACTTCAATTATCAACAAAACTATGTAATCATGTTTATAAATGACGTTTACACGGTAAATTAAGTAAACTAATAATTTAAAAATATTTAAAAAAAATCTGTAATCAGAATTTAATTAAGAATACAAAATAATTAATGTTTTTAGCTTTTAAATTTAAAAAATATATATATTATGGTGGTAATAGTATAAGTAAGAATATGATAAACCAATAATTATTTATCTACCCGCAGATTTATAATAAAATCGTACCTTGAAATTTAATCTGATTTCATATTTAAAAAAAACATAACACAATTCAATTGATAATTATTTAACATAGAAAGAGATGAGGAATAGGGAGAGGGATAATTATTTGTTTCTTTAAGTAAAATTCCGAATTGTTTGTAATTTTTTGAATAACAAAATCTTGTTCTCTGGCACGTATACAGTTAATAAATTTTACCTAAGTGCTTCGTAGAATGTTTCTTTATCTTTTGATCACCCACACAAGCGCTCACAATAGTGCTGCACGTCCATCGCTGTACATTCCGGAGCGTAACACTCCATTTGTTGTTCTCGGTTTAAAATATCTGTCGCCGCTATCCGATAACCAATCTGGCCATTCCAATTTTGGCGGTGGTTCTCGTCCAACAAGCGGCCGTTCCTTACCTTAAATTTTGATTCTTTTCCTCCTTCCCGGCGATTACTTATTTCAACACCGTGGCAACTTGCCACACTTGGCTCTTCACAATACTGCCGTTAATAGATCTGTTGTTTGTTGTAATACATTACGTTTTTATTGTTGGAAATATGTATGAATATATTATAATAAATATTTGCTTTTAATTTAAATATTATGCTTAGTTTGAATTTCCTGAATGTATGGCATAAGTTCTTTTATGGAAGTAGCTAATATAATTCTGGAAGAGGTAGCATATTTAACAATCTCCTGGCCCAACACTAATTATTCCCCACAACACGTACTTTCCAGTATCATCTGGAAATACTATTCCACTACCACCATAAGCCATACAAGTATATTCACTTGTGTTTTGCACGCGAACACATATTTTATCTCTAGGATGATACACATATTTAAAATCCGTAATAAGCACTTCACAGGTTTTTCTGGTTAAGTAATCAACTTCTAAATATTTCATATAAATAAAACGAAGAAACGAATAACTTTTTTGATATCACTTCTTTAATTATACTTGTTACTATAGTTTGACGAATAAAGCACTAATAACCTTTCTTCACAATTTTATTTGATATACCAAATGTACACTTCGGATCATTATCAATGGATTAGCACTAAATAAAATTGTGAAGAAAGGTTATTAGTGCTTTATTCGTCAACTTAATTTGATCTTCACGTAACTTAATCATATGTTGGATGCTTGAAGGCATAACTTTCTGATACATATTGAATCAGGAACTTTATCAAATGATTTTTATCATTTGATAAAGTTCCTGTAACTTAATCAACCAATTTGTTACTATAATTTAGAACCGATAACCCGTTTGATAAAGACAAGATAAAATTGTCGCAACTATAGTAATAAGTATTATTACAGAAGTGATACCAAAAAATTTAAGTTAGGTAAAACTCGGAAGCAATTAATTATTTTTTGACGTAACCTTATTTTTCGTATCTTTTTATTATAGTATTTATTTTGACTTATCTTCCTTAACTTCTAGTATAAACAGAAATATTTGGTTTACTGGCCTAACATTTTAAAGCTGCTTTTAATTTCAACTGTCTTTTAACTGTTTTTCTTTTTTCTATCCTTAGATTTCAACATTTTTGAAGAAAATAATGATTTTAACCTATTGATTTTTTCAGCTAGTAATATTAAACTTTTTGTTTAAGTCCCTTCTTTTTCAATCAATTTTATCTTCTCAATTAGGGAAAATAGTGTAACGCCTAGACAATAGATGTCACCTTATTGGTCTCTATAAACGCGGAGATCTACTAGAGTTTTTATAACTTCGCTATTTTATGGCATCTTTCAGCTGTCATCCATTATCTATTGTTCTTTATAAGTTTTTTTTTATTCTGGTTATTTTTTTTTTAATTGGAGGTTAGGTAGTATCATTCTGATTTGTAATAATAAATTAAACTAGTACCTAGCGTACTCTTGACCTACCTCAATAGACAAATACGTTAAGGCAGGTCAGGGGTACGCTAGGTTAACGTACAGTTTATTGTGGCAGGTCAAGAGTACGCTAGGTTAATGCATAAGAATACACCAGCTAAAACAATGGTTTCGTGTGGTTGGTCAAAAATTCACTGAAATGTTATAAAAAAGGGTTGGTATTACATTTAAAAAAAGAGATAATTATTAGAATTATACGTCAAAAAGGTTGAATAAAAAAAATCGCGTAATTGTCGGCTGTGAATAGGTTTATAAAAAAATTAATTGAAATTAAGCACACTATTGAAAATAATTTAAATTGACATAATCGTTGTATGAAAGTTTTCTGTCGAAATAATAACAAAATCCTTAAAATCAGCGTGTTTTAATTGACAGTTACTTTGATCGGACCGCGGGAAGCATGCTATTCAGGGTATTCCTAAAATTTGTTTGCTCAGAACTTTTTTGTTTGCTCGTAAATCTATATTTATTCTTCCATATTTTAATAGAAAATTTATTTTAGAAACTTTTATCGCTCTCTGAAAATTTTGATAACAGTGGCCGTTTTTGAGTTAAAAGCAAAAGTGTAAAGGTCTCTGATTTCAATCGTAACAAACCAAAAACCAAAACTCCTCGAAAAAATCTAAAAACTAACGAAAAATTAAACTTTTTGTTTGAACAACAGCTGAATTCGTTTTTGAATTGTCATCGCCCACTCAGATTTTTCTTTTTTTGATCATTACTATTAAACGAAAGATCGAATTTAAAAAAATTCTTGCTCTGATGGTTCACAAATATCGCATACTTATTGCAAATGTTGAAAACGAAAATTTGATTTTCATTTGTTTTTCCTTGATTGGCCATAAATCTAGAACGAGAGATTGAATTTTAAAAATTCTTGCACTGATGGTTCACAAATGTCACATACTTATTGTCAATGTTGAAACCGAAAATTCGATTTTCGTTTGTTTTTCGTTTTTTTTGCCATAATTCTAGAACGAAGGATCGTATGTTAAAAATTCTTACACTGTTGGTTCACAAATGTCACATACTTATTGTAAACGTTAAAAACAGAATTTCGATTTTCATTTGTTTTTCTTTATTTTGACTATAACTTTTAAACGAAAGGTCGGATTTTAAAAATTCTTGCACCCAGGATTTACAAATGTTGTACACTTATTGTAGAAATTAAAAACGAAAATACGATTTTCATTTGTTTTTCCTTTATTGGCGATAACTCTAGAATAAATTCTTGTCCTGATGGTTCACAAATGTCGCATATTTATTATAAATGTTGAAAACGAAAATTCGATTTTTATTTGTTTTTCTTTTTCAGGTCATAACTGTAGAACGAAAGATCGAATTTTAACAATTCTTGCATTGATGATTCACAAATGTCGCATATTTATTGTAAATGATGAAAACGAAAATTCGATTTTCATTTGTTTTTCTTTTTTTGGCCATAACTGTAAAACGAAAGATCGAATTTTAAAAATTCTTGCACTAACAGTTCACAAATGTCGCATACTCATTGTAAATGTTGAAAACAAAAATTCGATTTTCATTTGTTTTTCGTTTTTTTGGCCATAACTCTAGAAGGAAAGATCCAATTTAAAAAATTCTTGCACTGATGTTTCACAAATGTCGCATACTAATTGCAAACGTTAAAAAGAGAAAATTCGATTTTCATTTGTTTTTCGTTTTTGAACGTAGCTTTTACATGAATGGTCGGATTTTAAAAATTCGTGCATCTAGGATTCACAAATGTTGTGAACTTATTGTAGAAGTTAAAAAAAAATCGATTTTCATTTGTTTTTCTTTTTTTGGACATAACTTTTAAACGAAAGCTCGGATTTTAAAAATGTTTGCACTCAGGGTTGTATACTTATTTCAGAAGTTGAGAACGAAACTTCGATTTTCAATTGTTTTTCGTTTTTTGACCGTAACTCTAGAACGAGAGAACGAATTTTAAGAACTCTTGCACCGATGGTTCACAAATGTTGCATACTTGTTATAAACATTGAAAAAGAAAATTCGATTTTTATTTGTTTTTCGTTTTTTGGCCATAACTCTAGAACGAAAGATCGAATTTTAAAAATTCTTGCACTGATTGTTCACAAATATCGCATACTTATTGTAAACATTAAAAACAAAAATTCGATTTTCATTTGTTTTTCTTTTTTTTGAACATAACTTTTAAACAAAAGGTCCGATTTTAAAAATTCTTGCACGAATAGTTCACAAATGTCGCAAACTTAATGTAGACGTTGAAAACGAAAATTCGATTTTCATTTGTTTTTCGATTTTGGATCATTATTCTTAAACGAAAGATCGAATTTTAAAAATTCTTGCACTAATGGTTTATAAATGTCGCATACTTAATGTAAAGATAAAAACGAAAATTCGAATTTCGTTTGTTTTTCGATTTTTGGCCATAACTCTAGAACGAAAGATCGAGTTTTATAAATTCTTACACTGATTGTTCACAAATGTCGCGTACGTATTGAAAACGTTAAAAACGAAAATTCGATTTTCATTTGTTTTTCGATTTTTGGCCATTATTTTTAAACGAAAGATTGAATTTTAACAATTCTTCCATTGATGGTTCACAAATGTTGCATACTTATTGTAAACGTTAAAAACGAAAATTCGATTTTCATTTGTTTTTCTTTTTTTCGAACATAACTTTTAAACGAAAGGTCGTATTTTAAAAATTCTTGCACTGATGATTCACAAATATCGAAACTTATTGTAGAAGTTAAAACCGAAAATACGATTTTCATTTGTTTTTCCTTTATTGGTCATAACACTTGAACGAAAGGTCGGATTTTAAAAATTAAGTTTTTAATATGTATTTTTATCATTACATGGCCTATCGTAAATAAATAAATAAATTATTGCACTGATGGTTTTTAAATGTTGCATACTTATTATAAACGTTAAAAACAAAAATTTGATTTTTATTTGTTTTGTATTGTATACTTACTGTAGAAGTTAAAATCGAAAATTCGAATTTCATTTGTTTTTCCTTTTTTGGCCATAACTCTAGAACGAAAGAACGAATTTTAAAAATTCTTGCACTCAGGATTTACAAATATTGTATACTTATTGTAGAAGTTAAAAACGATAATTCGGTTTTCATTTGTTATTCCTTTATTGGATATAATTTTAAAAATTCTTGCACTTTATTTGTTTTTCTTTTTTTGAATATAACGTTTAAACGAACGATCGAAATTTAAAACATTTTGACAAATGTCCAATACTTATTGTAAACTTTGAAAAAGAAAATTCGATTTTCATTTGTTTTTTGTTTCTTGAACATTACTCTTAAAAAAATGATCTATTTTCATTTGTTTTTCTATCTTTGGACATAACATTTAATCGAAATGTCGGATTTTATAAATTTTTGCACCGAGGGTTTACAAATGTTGTATGCTTATTTTAGAAGTTAAAAACGAAAATTCGATTTTCATTTTTGATTTGATTTGATTTGATTTATTTATACGGATACACCTTTTACATAAAAATATAATAGAAAAATAATAATATTCCATAATAGGTTTGGCAACATAAACTTAAAATAACAAAAACCATTTAACAGAAAGTAATACATATAAAGAACATGAAAATATGAAACTTGGCTTGATATTCAGTTCTAAATAATGTCGACAGGTTCATTAGTTGAGTCATTAATAGCATGTTACTCCTACGTTGTATTAATAGTACAAGAATTAATAAAATAATATTGATAAAATTAAAATAATACAAAATAACTAAAATGTTATAAGTACACAGCCTAATATCACTTGAAATGGTGTATAATATCACAATATAGTATCACAGATAATATAACTAAAATTGTATATAACGATGTTCACATGTGTATGGACAAACAAATAATAAAATAATAAAAACAAATATATAATTAAAATTAAAACAATAAATAACGAATAGTTAAAACTTATTAAAACAATAAATCACAAATATATAAAACTGATTAAACAATAAATACAAATTAATAAAACTAATTGAAAGTATAAATAAATAGGTAAAATTGATTAAAATAATAAATAGATATAATTTAATAAAACCAATATGTAAAATGAATTAAATAATAAGTATGGAATAAAAAGATTATTATATATTAATGATTGTGGACAAGTCAATGCGCTTCAAATATAATTTATACTGAGAGAATGATGGCTGAAATAGCTTAAAATTAATATTATCATTTAATTGATTACACAAACGCATCATTCTACTAAGTGGGTTAAACGCACCATAGTTAGTGGTGTGTAAACGTGTCCGAAAGAGAAGTTTAGCTCTAGATGGACCTCTGCGTGGTATATAAAAATCTAATGCATTAACTAAGTTTATGCAATCAATTAGATTATTAATCATTTTGTAAATTAAACATAAGTCGCTAAAGATTCTTCTGTTCTCCAACGACTCTAGACCCAAAGAAATCAACATTGCACTGTGGCTGAACTGGTATCTGCTAAACCCAAGTCTTCTAGAGGCCAAGAGCAAAAATCTTCCCTGTACCCTTTCCAGCTCATTTGCAAGTGTACGTGCATAAGGTGACCAAACACTAGATGCATATTCTAAATGAGGCCTAACCAAGGAGACATACAACAAGCGCAGAGTACTCACACTAAAGTCTTTAGAAAATCGACCTACAAATCCAAGAATCTGCAATGCTTTGTTGCATATCACCTTAATATGTCCATTAAAATTTAATTTAAAATTAAAGGTTACACCCAAATCTTTAATATCATTCACACAGTTAAGTAAGTAATTGCATATACTATAATTATATTCAATCTTCTGGCCGCGATGAAATGATATAAAACAACATTTCTTTAGATTAAAAAATAGATTATTATTTGCACACCATTCAGTTAACCTATTCAGATCGCTTTGCAGTCTTTCTTGGTCAGTAATAGTTTTTATTCGTGCAAATATCTTTAAGTCGTCAGCGAACAGAAGAAATCTACTATGTTCCAAACGTTGTCCAATATCATTAATAAACAATAAAAATAAAATTGGTCCGCAGTGTGAGCCCTGAGGGACACCCGATATAACTTTGATGTCTGAAGAACAAACATTACCAATTTTAACCCTTTGGGATCTACCAGTTAAGTAACTACCTAACCAATCAATTAATCTACCATGCAATCCAATAGATTTTAATTTTGCCAATAAAATTCGGTGATCGACTCGGTCAAAGGCCTTGGAAAAATCAGTATATATAGCATCAACTTGGTATCCATTTTCCAAGGCCTCAGATAAATATGTATGGTACGAGAGAAGATTGGTGGTAGTAGACCTACCTTTTAAAAATCCATGTTGTTCATTGGCAATAAAGTTTTTACAATTCCACATAAGTTGCTCTGAAACCAATAAATCTAAAAGTTTTGGTAATGTAGATTGTAATGACACACCTCTATAATTTTCAATATTCTCCCTTTGGCCACTTTTAAAAATTGGTGTTATGAAGCTACTCTTCCAGCAAATCGGGAATATTCCTGACGTCAGTGACAAATTAAATAAATCATTTATCGGTTTAGCGAGTGAAAATTTACATTTTTTCAAAAAATAAGCCGAAATGCCATCAGGACCCACACTAGCGGTCTCTTGCAAGTTTGATAGCGCATTAAAAACATCAGTAAGAGTAACATTTACTTTACTTAACTCAACTGACCGCTGAAATTTAAATTGAGGCACGTTATTAAAATTTCCTCCTGAGTAACAATTTGAAAAATGCTCAGCAAATAATTCTGCAACTTCGGGCATTGAATCAGCCGACTTATCGTTCAAACGTAAATGTTTAGGAAAACCATTTGATTTTCGACAATGGTTAACATATTTCCAAAAATAATTTGCATTGCCCTGTATATTGGATTCAATTTTCTGTATGTAAGATATATAGAGGTCATTATTAAGTCGTTCGCATGTAGATCGTAGTTTTCTAAATTTTTCATAATCCAAAAGTGACCTCGATCTTTTATATGCAGCATGAGCATTTTTCTTTTGTTTTGTTAGTTTAATTAACTCAGAATTGAACCATTTGGGATACGTAGAATCTTTTAACAATTTTAACGGCACAAACATATTAAAAG
Source organism: Ontholestes murinus (assembly GCA_963969525.1). Taxonomy (NCBI): domain Eukaryota; kingdom Metazoa; phylum Arthropoda; class Insecta; order Coleoptera; family Staphylinidae; genus Ontholestes; species Ontholestes murinus. The sequence continues at coordinate 10,299,469 of OZ018390.1, forward strand.
CATTATAAATGATATTGTTAAAATTACTTACAACCCTATCGACATTGTTTTCACTGAATACTTGGTCCCAGTCAACAGAACAAAAATAATTATTAATAGCAGAATAATCTGCAGATTGAAAATCATGAACCCAGATCTCAGGTAAAGCAATATAATCCAAATTCTGAATGTTGGTTTCGGTTATATATGGACAGTGGTGACAATCAGATCGACATAATTTATCGAGAGCTATACTAATATTTATATTTAGGATATTTGAAAAACATAAGTCCAAATACCGACCTCTGTCATTAGCAATTTTGTTAATTTGATTTATTCCATAATATTCTAATACATTTGCTAATATATGAGCTGGATAAGATTGATTATTATCTGCTAAAACAGCTTTGCCCTTATTACTCCAAATTGCGTTTGGTAGATTGTAATCACCCCAAAATATAAAACTATGATTACTAAAATTATTACAAATTTCATCCAGAGTCGATGCATGATTAGTATAGTAACAAATATTAGCTCCCGGTGGAATATATGTAGATCCAATTAAAAACTTATTTGCCACACTAACAAATAACTGCTCTACTATTTCTGAACTTGTGACTCGTTTACTTGAAATTCTACGTCGGACAGCAATAAGTACACCGCCGCCTTTAGATTTATTACTATTTACCTGAGATCTATCGACTCTATATACTATGAAATCACTGAGGCCAAGTTCAGAATCAGAAACGGATTTATCAAGCCAAGTTTCCACTAATACAATTACATCATAAACCGAACAATTAACTTTTAAAATAAATTCATGGAGTTTTGATCTCAAGCCGCCTAAGTTTTGAAAATATATCTTCAGTTTTTTTGCCTAACGGGCACTGACATAATCTGGGGATTCCCATTAACATACTTTATAGTCAAGTTAGACTCTCCTTTGCCCTTTCGACGATTTAGATCTTCCCGAAGATTTTTCAAGTGATCCCGCTGCATTTTTGTTAGGTCATTATTAAATTTAATAGTACCTGTATCCACAGCCCGACAGAGTCTTAATAATTCTACCGCGGACTTTTGTTCTGCAAATATTAATTTAATAGGACGCGGTTTGTTACCTATTTTCCCAATTCTTATTATTTTAATTGGATTGAATGAAATTTGAGAGTCTATAATGTTCCGTATTGCATCCCCATCTTTCTTAATTTTTTCTTGAAATGTACCAGAATTTTCGGGAACATTATAAACCATCACGTTGGTGCTTCTTGATTTTCTATCTTCCATTTCCTGCATAATACATTCGCTTACATTGGATCCTGCTGTGACCGATCCTATATTATTAGGAATAGATTCTAGTATTTGGACCCGCTCCCTTAATATTTTAATTTCATCCTTTAATTCGCGAATAACGTTTTGCAGCTCGCATTTAAATAAAGCAGCCAATTCATCTTTTAAAACGGCCCGAATGGTATCTGTGATTGACATGCGATCCGAGTAGTCCGCGCGAGACGATTGAGTGAAAGAATCCTCCGCTATTGAGGCTCCACTTGGTCCCGGCACCGATGCCGGCGTTGGGCCAGGGGCCGTACAAGTCGCGCAGGTCCACCGATCGCCATCCACTTTCTTAGCCTCCTCTATGAAATATGTGATATCATCCAAAGTGAGTTCACGAATACAATCAGCATGCACCCATATTCCACAAATAGTGCAATGCAAAGCCTTGGAACGAGTACCAATATTATTATTGCAAATTCCACACCGGCGGGCCATTATATTAAAATTTCTTTTATTACTGGATAAGTCCGGACACTTGGCAACACTTAAATGGCAGATGCGCGTGCGTAGTAAATGCTGACTAAAGCAGCTGATTATGTGTAACTAATTATTACAATGTCCGTCCACTTCTCACACTCAAACAATAGTACTAATTCACGAACACTAATCAATTAACAGGTGAACCAAGTTTATAAATTTTTAAAGCACGAAAAACTACTGACTTATTTAAATGAAATAAGACAAGATTTAGAACCTAATATTTTTTTCATGTTAATGTAACTAAACACATTCTTTGTTTTTCGTTTTTTGGTCATAACTCTAGAACGAAAGATCGATTTTTAAAAATTCTTGCACTTATGGTTCACAAATGTCGCATACTTATCGTAAACGTTAAAAACGAAAATTCGATTTTCATTTGTTTTTCTATTTTCCGAACATAACTTAAACGAAAGGCCGGATTTCAAAAATTCTTGCACCCAGGATTTACGAATGTTCTATACTTATTGTAGAAGTTAAAAACAAAAATACGATTTTCATGTGTTTTTCCTTCATTGACCATAACTCTAGAATGAAATTTCGAATTTTAAAAATTGCACTGATGTTGTAAACGTTAAAAACCAAAATTAAAACGAAAGGTCGGAGTTTAAAAATTCTTGAACTGATGGTTAACAAATGTCGCGTACATATTATAAACGTTGAAAACTAATATTCTACTTTAATTTGTTTTTCGTTTTTTGATTATTATTGAAAACGAATATTCGGTTTTCATTTGTTTTTCCTTTTTTGGCCATAACTCTAAAACGTTATATCAAATTTTAAAAATTCTTGCATTGATGTTTCTCAAATTTTGTATAGTCATTGTAAACGTTAAAAATGAAAATTCGATTTTCATTTGTTTTTATTTTTTCGAATATAACTTTTAAACGAATGGTCGGATTTTAAAAATTCTTGCACCCAGGGTTTACAAAAGTTGTGTACTTATTGTAGAAGTTAAAAACGAAAATTCGATTTTCATTTGTTTTTCGTTTTTTGATCATTACTCTTAAACGACAGATCGAATTTTAAAAATTCTTGCACTAACAGTTCACAATGTCGCATACTTATTGTAAACGTTGAAAATGTAAATTCGAATTTCATTTGTTTTTAGATTTTTGGTCATAATTCTAGAACAAAAGATCGATTTTTAAAAATTCTTTCACTTATGGTTCACAAATGTCGCATACTTATTGTAAATGTTGAAAACGAAAATTCAACTTTCATTTGTTTTTCTTTTTTTGATAATTACTCTTAAACGAAAGATGAAATTTTAAAAATTCTTGCACTAATGGTTCATAAATGTCGCATATTTAATCTAAACGTTGAAAACGAAATTTTGATTTTCATTTGTTATTCGTTTCTTGGTCTTAACTCTAGAACAAAAGATCGAATTTTGAAAATTTTTGCACTAATGGTTCACAAATGTCGCATACGTAGTGTAAACATAGAAAACGAAAATTCGATTTTCATTTGTTTTTCCTTTTTTTGAACATAACTAATAAACGAAAGGTCTTGCACTGATGCTTTACAAATTCTATTTTCAATTGTTTTTCGATTTTTGTCCTTAACTCTAGAACGAAAGATCGCATACTTATTGTAAATATTGAAAACGAAAATTCGATTTTCATTTGTTTTTCGTTTTTTGATCATTACTTTTAAACGAAACATCGAATTTTAAAATTTTTTGCACCGATGGTTCACAAATGTCACAGACTCATTGTTAACGTTTAAAACAATAATTCGATTTTCATTTGTTTTTCTTATTTTTGAGAATATCTTCTAAACGAAAGGTCGGATTTTAAAAATTCTTGCACTCAGGGTTTAGAAATATTGTATACTAAATGCAGAAGTTAAAAATGAACATTCGATTTACATTTGTTTTTCCTTTATTGGTTATAACTCTTGAACGAAAGATCGAATTTTAAAAAATGTTGCACTAATGGTTCACAAATGTGGCATACTTATTGTAAAAGATTAAAACAAAAATTTAATTTTCATTTGTTTTTTGTATTTTGGTCATAACTCTAGAACGAAAGATCGAATTTTAAAAATTCTTGCATATATATTTACATTTAAATAATGGATGATGTGTTAGTGAGTTAGTTCGTCAAAAGGCTATCGACCAGACGAAAATTCTATTTTAATTTGTTTTGAACATAACTTTTAAACAAGAGGTCGGATTTTAAAAATTCTTACACGCAGCGTTTGCAAATGTTGTATACTTTTTGTAGAAGGTTAATATCGATATTTAATAATTTTTAAATTTGATATTTTTTGCTGCTTCATACTATAAATAATGAAATAAATTATAGGGGATTTCTATGTAAATATACAAGCAAGTAATGTATGGAAAGCACCATGAGGCACGTTTAACTTTCTTACCGGATATTTTTTGTAAATTTATCATTGGCTGATACGCCGAGCGAATGGAATTGCCCAAATTCCATTCGGTCATGCGAAAAGTATTTTAGAGGTTGTAGAACAAGTCGTTTGTTATTGACTGATAATTCTACTAACGAAATTAAACATTTAAATTTAATTCAACTGTATACTTAGGTTGAAGTTGATCCCAAGTATACAATAAATGAAATCATATTATTCTTTATAACTTTGTTTTTTCTTGCTTATAATACATTTTCAAAAAATACATAAATTAATGAAACACGTACAGAAATGTAGTCAGCAAGAATCACGGGCGGAGTAGTTTGAACTGTTTCTTAAAAGAAGTTACACTTTCTTTTGCTTTTTCGACGCTTTTCGGTTTCAAGTTTTAGCATTGTGCAAAATAGACAAAGGTTAATTGGTTGATTGAGTTACGTGATGATCAAATTAATTAGACGAAGCACAAATAAACTTTCTTCACACTTTTATTTGAATTTCCAAATGTACATTGTGTCCAAATTTAAATAAAAGTGCCAAGAAAGATTATTAGGGCTTTATTCATCAAATTAGGCAAAACTGAGCAAATAATTTGTTTGTAAAAAATAACACCGATCCTCCATAGATTACTTTAATGAGGCAAATATGTATGGTATGTACAACAAGACAGAAATCAACTTTGAACATATTTCTTAGGACCTTTATCTTTCGCAAACTTAATTGTTTGGCTATGAAATTAGAAGCGCATCAAAAATTGTATTCCATTTACAAATAGTAACGATTATTTTTGCAAACTTTATTCTGACCTTGCAGTCGAATCACGAACGTTTAATATTGTTTCTGCAATTCCCCATCATCATCATCGATTTTCCTATTCAGTGTCGTACAAATCTATACATTAACATCCTTCCTAATCTGGTTAATGAAAACGCGCCCGCGTTCGCTCCAACACGCGATGATTAATTACTTTTTTCACTATATATAGACTATTAGCGGCGACTTATTTATAAACTGCTAAAGGTAAACACTGCGAATGTGTGTCCACTTTTACCTTGGGCAAATAACTTGGACGGAAAAGGCACGCAATTGACAATTTATTGCAATAACAGGAAACGTCGTTCGTAATTACAACCGGACGTTGCTGTGATACACGAGACCGTACATCTTGAAGATTAGATTGATGACCTTACGAACTTTTTACTTTAATCGCCGAAACGTGGGTTCCCTTATTATTTTCTTCATTATATTAAAATATTTTGATATGCAGTTGCTAGAAGTAATACACTTGTTTTTGTATTATCTCTTTCAGTTTAAACATTTTATTCCCATCAAGTATTGATATGTGCATATTTGTTAAACAGATTATTTAAAAACATTTTTGACTAATCTAAATGGTATCGTAACATTTGCAGATAAATATTACATTATATTTAAGCTCTAATGACTGAAAGTAATTTCGTAATTGTACAGATTAGAACCTTGAATGATTAAAATTTATTATTAATTTTTGATGTAGCTCTGAATGTGAATAAATACATTATGTAAGATTCATCATTTACCATAACTATTGTAAAAATACTAAGGAAATAGTTAGTTCAACTTTTTGTGCGTAATAGCGAACGTACTCTTGACCTACCTTAATTAATTTTGAAATACCCCAGCGTGTACTCTTGACCTTGAAAATCTTGATTTATTTGAGGAAGGTCAGGATTAAACTAGAACGAGCTTGGGATTACTTTTCTAGATATTAAGCAAGGTCACGAGTGCCCTAGATCAATGCGTAGTTTATTGAGGTAGGTCAAGAGTACGCTAGCGCAATATGAAAGTATTTAAGGTAGGTCAAGAGTACGCCAATTATAAGCCAAGGTTTTTGATAAAACTAATGCACGAAATTAAATACGATACTTTGGAAATAAAATCTTAATTGTAATAAAAAAATTGAACTGTTGCCTATGTTAATTTAAGTGAGCACAACAGGAAATTCACAGCTTGATACCTTTGTGGGATTTTAGTTTTTTTTGTGAAACTGCTCTTAGGCACCTTTTTAGGTGATAATATTGTCTCCATTATTTTTGTGAAACTGCTCTTCTTTTGCGTCTTTGATGGAGATTCATTCCTTCAATAATTTACTGGAAAAGGTATATTTTAACCTGTGTGTTCTTTTGCTTTGCTCTTTTTATAGACTTCAGTATTGTATACTTTCTAAAATCCGTCATATAAAAGGATGCATTCACCAAGGGTACTACTTTCCTACTATCCCTTGTATTTCAGAGAAGTGTTGAATAGAAATTAAGTATTGCAAAAAGCGTGTTATTAATCTGTTGTTACAATTATTATTTTGAACAGTCGGTCAACGTGACGAGGCGTCTAATCGCGAACTTTTGCTGAAAAACATGTTTATTATTAAAACGCGTAGGTATTTTTTTTTAAAAGCGGCATTGATCGGACATATTGCGTTTCGGGTCCAGATGGTGGCTCGCTGGGGCCACATTGCCGAAATAAGTCGAATTCCGCAATAAAAATATCACCGGATCGCACACTCCCACATGACGAATTCAATTCCGCAAATCCACTAGCTCGTGCATGATTTTAGTTTTTCGAACAAATTCCTGAAATGAGACACATTTAGTGGCACCAAATTTAAAGGGAGAAGTTTAAGTACCAAAATATGTAATTAATATAATTTAATCAATGTTATTTATAAAAGTGTGCTGTATGAATCAACTGTAGGTATTTTTTAAAGTTGAAAACATTTAAGTAATGTAATAATAAAGTATGAATAAACATAATTTGAAATTAAGACATTTAAGAGAGTTATAGACTATATTTCTTTAATGTATAAGAAAGAAACAAGTGAAGTAAGCAATAAACTGTGTGTTATTTTCATTTATAAGAATATTTATCTGCACTTGATATAAACATAATTTTATAAGGGTTAGATTTTATATAAAACCACAATCAAATCTGAACAATTGGTCAATTTTATAATTCAAATGTAATATTTATAAAATAAAATTCTAGCATAAAACTAATTTTTTAAACTTTTAATATTAATAAAGTGGACTCAAACTTGTATTATTTAATATAACCAATCATTTTTTTATGGTTTTGAACTGGACCAAAGGTTGTTTGTTCTAAAAATGTAAAGTACGCACGTCGATTTATTTCTGTAGTTCAAATCATTAAAACACCTCAATACTTTATTTTTTTTCTCTCTATTTTTATTTATATCATCGTCAATTCTAATTATATCCATATATTTTTTGCACTCAATCCTAGTTATTAAAAGTTATTTACGAAACGTAAACATTTCTTTCTAAAAATTCATGTAACCCCTAAATGAATGAACTTCAAAATTTTAAAATTAGTAATTAATATATCTTTAAAATCACATGAAAATAATTAACGTATCATAGTTGCAAATAAAATGGTGACTCTCAAACACTAAATTGAAGGAAATAATGTTGCATTCGGAGGTTTGAAAAAGTGTAAAAAAGTAACCACTCTAGGAATAAGCTTTAAAATTTAAAAATTCATCAACAAATAAGATATCTTTAGGATTTGTTCAAAACAATTGATGTAGCATAATTGAGAACAAAATGGAGACTTTAAAAACTTTAGTTGAAGGAAATAAAATTGCATTCGGAGGTTTGAAAAATTATAATATAATGAATCACTCTAGAAATAAGATTTAAAAACAATTTAAATAATACAGCTGGAAACGCAAAATCATAAAATATACATTTACAGGGCTGAAAGACCACCGGTCGGTAGCCATGGAACAGAAGAAGACAACTATATGAGAATTTATTTTATTTTATACATTACATGTATTATAATTTATTTCCTTCTGGGAATAAAGATGTTTTTTTACATTTACATTTAACGGTTTGAAACTCTCTAAAAAAATAATCACTGAAGTAATGGCCTACAATACTATAAAATTCATTAAAAAATAATTTATTTTTAAGATCACATAAAACCAATTCATGTAGTATATCTACAAAACAAACAAAATAACGACGACATTCAAGACAAAAATGAAAAGAAAGAAAGATACACTCAGAGGTTAAAAAATTGTTAACACCAAATGAATGATCTATAAAATTTCAATTTTTTGTTTGCAATGAATACGTCGTAAAGAATATATCAAAACACTCTGTGTATCGCAAGTCGAAATGTAATGACTATCCTGAAAACTCAAATTGAGGAAATGAATTATATTTGTTGCCTTGATTTGAAAACTTTTAAGAAAGTTACCACTAAAGGAACGAGCTTAAAAATTGTATTCAAAAATTAAAATAGATTTAAGTGAAAATAATTGATACAGCACAGTTTTGGAAACATAATGGCGACTCTCGATACGAATTGTAGGAAATTAAATTGCAATGGTCAGTTTCTAAAATTAAAAATCTCAAAACCACAGAAACATTTTTACATCTGAAATTATCTAGGTAATTTTAAAAGAATCTCAAACTTCGACAGTTACTACTTTTGCACTATAGTCTCTTTGGGCCTTTTTGGTCATTTCCCTCTAGAATGCTTTCTCTTGGGTTTTTTTTCCTTCAACCTCTGATCTTCATCGTTCTTAAATAGTTTTCGTGAGAGCGGTCCAGAATATGCATCATATTTTACCTTTTTAATTTCTTTTTTATTCAAAAAGTGTTGTAATTAATTTTATTGGAAACCGCAAGACGATTAGGAATTACAGTTTATATGTATATGTAGGGTGGGTGGGTGGCCTCTATCCCACCCTCCAATCAGTAAAACATCATACAAAATTATTTGAAAAATTTATATGAATAAATCTGCAAATAAAAATGCAATTAATTTGTGTGTATTTATATTTTACAACTTTTAAGTAAAACCCTCGCTTATGTTTTAATGATTTGAGGGTGAAATAGAGGCCACCCACCCGCCCTACATACACATGATACTTTAATTGCTAAACGTTGATGATTTTGCTGCTAAAAACAATACAACCCTTTAAGAAATAAAAAATAAAACAATCAAAATTTAAGTTTAAATATAAATGACTTTCTATAGCCAATCTTATCTAATTAAGATTTAAAGTCTGCCCACCCACCATGCATCAATTATTTTCTAGTTAACTTACTCGAAAGTTTTACATTTTGAATTTCGTTTTTATTCAAAAAGTTTTGTAATTATTGGAAAACGCGAGACGATAAGGAATTATAGTTTATATGTATATTTAGGGTGGGTGGGTGGCCTCTATTTTATATAAACTATTTCTATTTTCGTACTTTTCCTATTTATATATATATATATATATATATATATATATATATCTATTGTTTAGAGTTTACTTTAAACACTGAGAAGATTTCAGAGGTTACGAATTTCCAACAGTCGATTAAAAATTGTTATATCTGTACTGCCAACTGCTAATAGTGAAAATTTATTGTTTCAACATTCGTCTTCAGGATTTTGTTAATAATTAAAAAATCTGTTGTTTAGAATTTATTTTAAACACATTTTTTTCTAAAAATGGAAAGATTTCAGAAGTTACGAATTTCTACCAGTCGATTAAAAATCAGTGCTGCCAACTGCTAATAGTAAAACTTTATTGTTTCAACATTCGTCTTCAGGATTTTGTTAATAATTAAAAAATCTATTGTTAATTATTTATTTTAAACACATTTTTTTTAAACTGGGAATATTTCAGAAGTTACGAATTTCTAGCAGTCGATTAAAAATGGTTATATCAGTACTGCCAACTGTTAATAGCGAAAATTTATTGTTTCAATATTCGTTTTCAAGATTTTGTTAATAATTAAAAAATCTATTATTTAGAATTTATTTTAAACACATTTTTATCTAAACTTGGAAAATTTCAGAAGTTACGAATTTCCAACAATCGATTAAAAATTGTTACATCAGTGCTGCCAACTGTTAATAGTGAAAATTTATTGTTTCAAAATTCGTCTTTAGGATTTTGTTAATAATTAAAAAAATCTGTTATTTATAATTTATTTTAAACACATTTTTTTCAAACTGGCAAGATTGCAGAAGTTACGAATTTCCAAGAGTCGATTAAAAATTATTGTATCGTTGCTGCCAACTGCTAATAGTGAAAATTTATTGTTTTAACATTCGTCTTCAGGATTTTGTTAATAATTAAAAAATCTATTCTTTAGAATTTATTTTAAACATTTTTTTTTCTAAATTGGGAAGATTTCAGAAGTTACGAATTTCTACCAGTCGATTAAAAATCAGTGCTGCCAACTGCTAATAGTAAAACTTTATTGTTTCAACATTCGTCTTCAGGATTTTGTTAATAATTAAAAAATCTGTTGTTTAGAATTTATTTTAAACACATTTTTTTCTAAAAATGGAAAGATTTCAGAAGTTACGAATTTCTACCAGTCGATTAAAAATCAGTGCTGCCAACTGCTAATAGTAAAACTTTATTGTTTCAACATTCGTCTTCAGGATTTTGTTAATAATTAAAAAATCTATTCTTTAGAATTTATTTTAAACATTTTTTTTTCTAAATTGGGAAGATTTCAGAAGTTACGAATTTCCAAGAGTCGATTGAAAATTGTTGTATCAGTGCTGCCAACTGCTAGTAGTGAAAATTTATTGTTTCAACATTCGTCTTCAAGATTTTGTTAATAATTTAAGTTACGAATTTCCAACAGTCGATTATAAATTGTTATATCAGTACTGCCAACTGCTAATAGTGAAAATTTATTGTCTCAACATTCGTCTTCAGGAGTTTGTTAATAATTAAAAAATCTATTGTTTATAATTAATTTTAAAGACATTTTTTTATAAACTTGGAAGATTTCAGAAGTTACGAATTTCCAACAGTCGATTAAAAATTGTTGTATCAGTGCTGTCAATTGCTAATGTTAAAAACTTATTGTGTCAACAGGATTTTGTTAATAATTAAAAAACACTATTGTTTAGAATTTGTTTTATCTCACCTTTTAACTAAACAAAACCCTTAACTGAATACTTATGTAACTAAAAAATGTTTTATTGAATAAATATTTCTTTTTAAACAAATCTTAATAAAAAAACTCGTTAATGTAACTATAATTGGAGGGTGGGAGTTGCGTATGAATTCCTTAACAATAAGGGAGTTTTTTAAGGTTATTATTTGAATTACATTTGCAGTAATATTGCTGTGGTTTGTAGGAAATATAAGCACAGGTAGTAATAAAAGCAAAATATATATGTAGGGTGGGTGGGTGGACTCTTTCCCTCCCTCCAACCTCAATACTGTATGCTAGTATTTATTGAGTAGATACGAAACTAGAAAACGTTTCAAGCAATTTTCATCGGATAAATATTACGAATCAAACAATTTTCCATAAAAAAACTCTTCTTTTATTTAATATTTTATGGAGGATGAGGTAGTGGCCACACATCTCAGATGATTATAAAATTTCGATGAGTGAAGTTAAGTTATTCCTCCCGTTCGACCTATAAAAAAATCGTATGTGGCCGAATTAACTAACAAAATCTTCATTTAGCATATTCTCTATTACAATACATGACTTAAATTTATACTCGGCTACTTCTGTCCCCTTCATTCCTTCTGTACCCTCTTTAGCGCTCCAGTCTCATCAGTATCTTTATCCTGGCCCCAATCCTCTTCTACTCTGCCAGATAACTCCAAGTATTCTCATATTCAGACAGCACGCATTCTCCGTATCTCTCTCCAATCGATTTCTTCCTCCCACTCTCCTCCGTCCCGCATCTCACCCTTACTAAGGTCAACCTTTTCTATCTTCTATATATAGCCCTGATTTTCTTAATGCATTCTTGTCTTCCTTGAATCTGCCCCTCCTTCAATTTCACATGCACCTGTCCCACCACATTCACGCCTTGCTAAAGCCATTAATAATAATAATAATAATAATAATAATAATAATAATAATAATAGTCTTTATTGAGATATATATACATATACATATGGGGTAAATTTACATTCCTCTAGTAAATCAAACAACTTTTAGAAGACTTTTAGTGATGATTTCTAAAGAAGATACCACTTTTCTTTTTTGTATTGATTATCATGTCCATAAGCAAGTATGTTTCCACCATCAACTTTAAAATCAGACAGCCAAAGAAGTCAGAGAAAACCCATTTTCAAAATATGCAACGTTTTAACGAACATTATGTGGACAATGGATTTTCTTTTAACAAAAGTGTCGCACATAAAGATGATCACGTTCATCATCGTCCTATGAGACAACTACGACAGTAAATTCTTGACTTTGAAAACCTCCTTAGACTACTCGCCCAAGGAAACAAAATGTATTCTACTCAGATCATGTCAATTTTTTTAGGTATAACGTTTCATAGGAAGCATTACCATGGATCTAGAATAAGTATAAAGAGTTGCATTCTGAGAAAGCCCCAGAGTTGATAAAGCAACTTCTAAATAATTGTAATTCATCCTGAAGCAAATTAGTATCCTTTACTGATTTACTTTCAACGAACAATTAATTATTACTGACTTATTTTTCATACATATCTGGATTATTCTTTCTCCATGATTATTTTTAGTATCTTCTCTTTCTTTTCCCAACGTGTTTTCTAAACCGCCGTTCCTACCTTCTCATTTATGTCTTCTAAGATCTTTATTATTTCTGTTCCTTCATTGATTCCAGTTCGTAATTTCTCATAAAATTTGTCTGTATCTTCTTTCAATACATTTTCATATTTTCCATATCCAATTTTTCCTCTATTATTTTCAATTCTATTGTCAACACTTCTCCAATTATTTATCTTTCTTGTGCTTCGTTTGAAACTAATATAATCCCCACCCCTTTTTTTGCTCTTCCTAAATGTTCAACCCCAACCATATTTATCAGTTACCTCTATGTATTCTCTGTATTTCTTGCATGTTTCAGTTTTTCCCAACATTTTTATTTGTTCATCTCATTTCTGCGACGATTCATACATCAAATCGCAACAGTCGATTGAAATTTAAATGAAATACACTTTGTTTATGAATAATATACGTTGTAATAGTTTTTAAAAAAACTCCAGTATGTTTACAATAGATAAATAAAGCGATTACCGTGCGCTTTTTAACATTCGAAAATAACGCAAATATTTATAGCGCCCAATAAACTTGTCTCTCAGAATGCCAAACAGAAATCTTGCTGGTTTCGCCTGCTCGTTTCGAAATGGAAAACGTTCACGTCCGATAATAAAATATTAACAGTCTGTTTATAGTTCGCGTCATTTGCCCAATAACAAATATAACAAAATATTTTGCGAAACGTACACGCAAGCAGATAAACATGTTTCTGGCTTAAAGAGAAAATTCTCTAGCTAACGAAAATAAACAACATACGTTTTAAATATCAAGTAAATAAAAAAATATATAATGCAGATGACACGAAGACACGACACGAAGACCGCAAAGTAAATGCCTTCACAATTAAACATTAAAAAAAATATAACTTGTTTCTAATTGTTTTGTTAAATCTATTTGTATTAGTTGAGTTAAACAACTCAAGATTGACGACGTTTCCGCCCTAATCAACAGTATTGAAACAAAAATTATGTTATTTATTATTTACTTGATTAAATAAAATGTTTCAGAAATAGGTCGATAATTTTCTTTTACATTATCCCTTATTTTCTCCTTGTAAATTAAAGCTTCAAAAATTATTATTCATATGAGTTCCACTTTGTTACAAAAAAATAACTTTATATCGAAGAATCGTATTGCACCCCACTGAGATATTTAAGAAATAAATTTTCTAGATAGGCCGTCCGATTCATCAATATCGAAGTAGGGCAATAAAACGCATTTGTGGCGCAACCCCACCACGACCCTTACCGGCCGCCTTTCGTGCATACAGCAAGAGTAAACATAAAGCATTTTATTCTTAGGACATTCCGGTTTTAAAAACGCTGCGTCCAAGACACAATCTTTCAGCAATTTCCTGATATTGGACTGTAAACACAATCGTATAAGAAGTAATAAATTAGAGCCGTGCAACATTCTTGGCAAATCTCGTTGACGGCGACGGTCCCACGGTCCGATCGCTCCTGCGGGTTATTTACGATGCACTAAACACCCAAGTCGCACACTAAAATTACCCGGTTTAAAAATAATTGTTAATCTAGGTCCACGACAAATATCAATCACACGGAAACCGTCGGTGCAAACGTGAAATTCGCCGAATTCCAAAAATATATGGAATTACGCAAGTTAGAACAAAGTATTTAATTTAAATTTATCATTTTCTTTTGCAATTATAAATATTGTTAATATTACATATATTGGAAACTTTTAAAATTTAGTTAATGACTGATACGCTTCATTTGACAAATATCTAACACCTCCAAGTGATGATTTAATTAATTTAATCCCCAGACTAATATTAGAAAACTACTACAAATGTTACAAAATTTATCTGTATACACTTTAAGTAAATTATTTTCTGATTATCGGCTTGTTTCCTTCTAAAAATATCAACCATGCTTCATCTTTAGATTTTAACTAAATACCAAAATACTTCGAAGGTCAAGTCAGCTGCATTATTTCTAGATATAAACCATGCTTCATCTTTACATTTTATTGTTATGTATTAGAGATGAGTCTACCCCAACCACAAATCAGTGCCACATTCACCAGGATTTTACTGAATTCTTCATCATTGCATTCATACATCTACAGAAATTAAAAATCGAATTTCAGTTCTTTAGTAATATTTTTTAATTACTAATTAGCTGGGTACGGTTTTATATTTTGTTGTTTTATAGTTTGTCATTTGTGAAAATAACAATTTTTTATGATTTACTTTATTACAAATTTTTTAAAATTTAAATTTTAAATGAAATGCGGTTTTATTTTTATGAAACCATCAACCCAATATTATGGTTTATTTTGCTAGAAACTTAAAACACTATCAGTGATTTTTGTACCATATATATGTAGGGTGGGTGGGTGGCCTCTATCTTACCCTCCAATCACAACATCACAAGCCAGTATAATTAAATTATACTCGTGAAGGATGGAATCTTTTATGTAGAAATCTGAATCAAACAAATTAATTTTTCCATAAATCTGTGGCGTATGATGTTGGAGTTGGAGGGTGGGTTAGAGGCCACCCACCCACCCTACATATACAATATAATTTCAGTCATTGATATTGTTTAAATTTCCTGGTTTTAAAAAAGCACACTGCGTAGATATTATAAATAAACTAAAACTGTATTTTAGTTTATGTACCAATATATATGTAGGGTGGGTGGGTGGCTTCTATCCCAGCCTCCAATCAGTGCAACATTCTCGAGGATTTTACTGAATTCCTCATGATTACATTCATACTTCTGCAGAGGTTTAAAATCTAATTTTAGCACTCAATAATAATTTTTTATTCCTAATTAGCTAGATATATTTTTATATTTTATTATTTTATAATCTATCATTCGTAAAAGTAAACAATTTTTATAATTTACATCATTACAAATTTCAAAAATTAAAATTCGCTTCGTTTAATTAATATATGTTAATATTTAATATAAAATGGCGCAGTCGATAAGTACAATCCTATCGACTACGCCGTTAAATACAAAACAATTTTGACATAAATCAATCATCGTATGATTTAAAAAAAAATCATTGAGTTCGCATACCTTAACCAATAATAAATTAGGACAACGTACTCTTGGCCTACCTCAATAAATTATGGATTAAAGGCTACTCATCCGCCCCACATATTGGGTTGAGTTTTACGTCATTTCGGTTCTGATAAATAGATGTCTACACTTATATTTTTTAACCAACTATCTTCAATCAAAGCATCTAACCTAAATACCATTTGACAGAAAATACTTCAAATTGTCATAAGAAAAAATTAGTGAATTGATTCAGTTATCGTCGTAAAGTAGTGGTCGAATGATGTAAAGACAAACCGAGGAGAAATATCGCTGTGTTTTACTGTTTTACTTCAGAAAGACTCAATTCAATAAATTTTAGTATATAATCCAAAGTACGATTTAATTTTCATGAAACCATCAACCCAATATTATGGTTTATTCTGTTGGAAACTTAAACACTATTAGTGATTTTTGTACCATGCATGTGTAGGGTGGGTGGGTGGCCTCTATTCTACCTTCTAATCACAACATCACAAGCCAGAATTCTTTAAGTATTGTTAAATTAATTTCGACGCAATCTATTAGATTAATAAATTATACTCGTAAAAGATGAAATGTTTTATGTACTAATCTGAATCAAACAAATTAATTTTTTCATAAATCTGTGGCGTATGATGTTCGAGTTGGAGGGTGGGTTAGAGCCAAAACTATTGAGAAAATATTTATTGAAGCTATATTTAATAGAAAATTACACTGCAAAATTGAGTTGTACATTAAAAAAATAACGCAGTGTAATCTATGTTTGACAATCGTTATTTTTTGAATATAATCGTTTTCTTTTTCCCTCAAAACTGCGTTTTGTACTTTTGTGGATTTTTGTGAGCGAGTCCTCTTCAAGGTCCAGCAGTAATCAGCCATCTTCTTTGGTAACATCTCTCCATCTCCTTTATGTCTTGATGAAACCTCTCTGCCTGTTCCTCGTTGACAGCTCCAAGATTTTCGGGAAAAGAGTCAACGTGGGAATTCAGAAAATGAAGTTTGACGCTCATATTGCATCCCAGTCTTATTATAATTTTCGACCATGTTGGCTACAATTTATTTGTAGTTTGGAGACTCGTTGTTTCCAAGGAAACCGTGTATGATCTCTATGAAAGAACTCCATGCTTCAGATTCATCCTGGGTCATTGTATTCTGGAACAATTTGTCCGATTTTAAAATTTAAAATTTCAGGGCCTACAAAAATTCCTTCTTTAAGTTTAGCTTCAGAAAGTGCAGGCAATTTGTCGCACAGGTATTTAAAGCAGTCACCTTGTTTACCAACCAAGTGTTCTTCTAGTTTTAATAAAGGCCAATTACTTTTTTGAAAATTATCATTTAATTCGATTTATTTACCCTTTCCAGTTAAACTTATATGTTATAGTTATATTTTTATAGAGATTACTAAAAGAAGCTGTGTATATTTACACAAAGAGTTATAATAAGTTGACAATATTATTTAAACCAATTAAAATATCTATTTAAAAACTTATTATTTTTTTGACGTTTTTATACCACTATTTATAAATAGTGTAACAAAAACTTTTCATTTACCCTTTTAAAATGAACTACCACATAGTAAAGGTCGCTATCATCATGTTCGTTATTGGTTGTATTTAACATATTAACAAATTTCTATTTATACGCCAGGATGAATAATAATTGGAAAGTCCAAATTCAGGCGTCGGGTTCACTGTTTATACAAGTTTACGCAATTAACTTTGGAAGCAGGCGACCAACCAGATAAGAGGCCGCAATTTGCTTAATCGTAAATACATGTGCGTAGTTGAGCACATATGTAAGTTTGTGATAAATATTATTGTAAAGTTCGGTTTAATTTTTATATATAAAATAATATAATATAATTCCCTACTAATCGATCCTTTTAAATTAAATTAAGTAACAGCCACACAGTTACATTTTAACTCAACTCAGGTGTCCCTCAAGGCTCTCTTTTATCTTCCATTCATTTTTTATCTACCTGACAAAGCCACTGTGTGTTGAGGCATTGTTACAATAATAAAAAACTTTTTTGAAACTATATACTGAGTCAGTATTTTATTAAGTTATCTTCCTTACTCTATGTTATCTATTGCAATAATCTATACAATCCCAATCCGAATTTCTTTCACTCTTCAAAGAATGTTCTAAAATGTGGGGATGCTACTGCATTAATTGCTCACTTTCACTCTTCAAAAACAATCCTTAGACTTCACTATAGGATGTTTTAAAAGATGACGAATTTCTCTAAATCCATCTAAAACCCAATTATTAATTCCATTCCATCGAATTTCCCTTCCCCTTCGCCATCAATAAGCTTTAATGAAAATACGGTTTACCCTTCTGCTACTTTCAAATACCCTAAATTTTATATTCAAAACCAGCCATCTCCGAAATTACATGATGGAACCACCTATCAACCTCAACACCAACAAAATTAAATATGTATTTCATAATTTTATTTCAACACCAACAAAATTAAATATCTATTTCTGGATTTTTTAAAATATTCGAAAGATTGGCAATATTTAAAAGAAACCTGAAATTGTTTTTAATAAATAAATGTTATTATACGTTTAAGGAGTTTGAAAAGGATCACAAGTCCCATTAGGTTTAAAGTACTTTTAATGACAAAATATATATAATAATATAATTATTTCGTAATGTTATTATAAGTTTTTTTACGTTTTTATATATTTTAACATATTAATTATTTGACGTTTCACATCCGCTAGAATGTTTCTTTACTTAAAAATCAATATTTTCTACAGTGGCTATTGTAAATAAAGATTACTTACTTACTTAATTACAACGAAATTGAAAGATAAGTGCGACAAAATGAGGCAACAGATTTAAAAATTTTATCAAAAGAACAATAATGGAAAATTCTATAATCAAAAAGAAATCAAACACAAAAAGGGCAAGAGATGTTGAAAATTTGTAGAATAAAATAAATTAACTTTTGAAAATTATGTAAGCTATAAGAAAATAGAAAACATAAATGCGACAAATTGAGACTTGAGAGATTCTGAAATTTTTAGAAATCTTGAAAAATGGTATTTGAAAAATTCGAGAAATCCGGAACATTATAGAACCTACAATGTAATAAAAAGAGAAGCGTGGCAAAATAAGCCAAGAGTTTCTTAATATTTATAAAAATCTCGTAAATATTTTTTTTATAAATTTCAAGAGTTTCGAAACAACATAGAACTTACTTCCCGTATGTAAAGAAAAGTTTCTAAAAATTTATATAAATCTCAAAGAAAGGCTTTTAAAACAATCAAGATATCCGGAATATACTATAACCTGCAAAGAAATAATTGAAGAGCGATAAAATGAGGCAAAAGATTGTGAAAATTTATAAAAATGCTGTGATAAGAATTTGGTATTCAAATTTGTTCCATTTACTCAGAATGTTCTAGAAATCTTGCCACGAAATTTCTAAAATTCCTTATTTAGTGCTCCCCTCTTCGTGAATTTTCAACTATTTGAATGAAGATTTTAAACAGCAAAAAGTTTAAAATCTTCATTCAGATAGGATGTGAAGATGTTTGGTTCGTTATAAGCTTATTAGAGTTTTTATCATATTTAAATATATAAAATTAAATTATAATTTGGGATAGGCCAAAAATGCGAGTGATTTTTTGACTTTTGAACGATCTGGATTGGACTACCCTTCTAATAAAATACTTATTTAGATTACAAATAATACACATTTTTATTGGCGAATTATTACAGGTTTAT
The DNA here is from genome assembly GCA_963969525.1 of Ontholestes murinus. Lineage (NCBI taxonomy): Eukaryota > Metazoa > Arthropoda > Insecta > Coleoptera > Staphylinidae > Ontholestes > Ontholestes murinus. Next base: position 10,319,017 of record OZ018390.1, read on the forward strand.
ATTTTAATAATAAATAATAAATAATGAATGATGTGTTAGTGTATTGATCTGTCAAAAGGTTACATTCCATTTTATCGATATTTAAAAATAAAATCGGAAAATTTTGCAATTTTTCACAAACTTTTAGAATTTTTAAGATTTTTGAATAATTTTTGATTCATCTATTCAACCTTTTTTTTGACGTACAAAATTATAAAAGAAGAAGTGAGGAAAAGTAATACAAGAGATTCTGAAAACTTATTGAAATTTTAAAGGAAGAAATCTGGAATTTTCTGGAACTTGCAAAGAAATAAAATAAGTTTAGAAATTCAGAAAATTTCTAGAATTTTTGTACTTTTTGGAAAATTTAAGAAATCTGGAAAATTTTAAAACCTTCATAGACATAAAAAAGAGTAATACGTCAAAATAAGGGCAATAAATTCGAAAAGAAAATATATAAATCTTGTGAAAACCCTTAGAATTCAATTTCTTGAACAAGAAATAAAAGGCTAAACGTGACAAGATAAGTTGAAAGCATAATTCAAGAAATCTGAAAAATTGTAGAAGCTACAAAGAAATAAAAACAAAGGTACGACATTCTAAATACTTTTTCAAAATCTAGAAGAAAGGTTTTTGGAAAATATAAGAAATCTGGAAAATGCTCTATTTACAAAAAGACAAAAAATGGAGACAAAATGAAGCACGGCACTTTGAAAGTTTATATATAGAATCCGCGAAGAAAGTTATTTTTAGAAAAATTATGAAGTTTGGAAAGAATAACGACAAAATTCCACGAATTTTAGAATTTTTCATTAACTTTTTCAATTTTTAAGATATTTTTAACAATTTTTGCTTTATCTAACCAACATTTTTTTCTTGACGTACAAAAAAAAATAAAAGGAGTAGTAAGGAAATGTGAGGCAAGAGATTCTGAAAACTTATAGAAATTTTGAAAGAAAAAATTTGTAGAATTTTTGATTTTTTTTGGAAAATTTTACAACCGTCAAAGACATAAAAGAGAGTAATAAGGGCAATAAATTTTAAAAAAATTATAGAAATCTTATGTAAAGGTTTTCAGAATTCAATTTCTAGAACGTACAAAGAAATAAAAAGAGAAGTGTGATGAAATAAGGCAAAACATTATGAAAATTTGTAGATTTTTTTATGAAATGTTCTTAGAAAAATTCGAGAAATCTGAAAAATTGTAGAAGCTATAAAGAAATAAAAACAAAAGTACCACAAAATGAGGTAAGAGATTCCATATACTTTTTAAAAATCTGCAATAAAGGTTTTTGGAAAATATAAGAAATCTAAAAAGTTCTATATCTGTAAAAGAATAAAAAATATGGTGACATGAGGCATGATCTGTTAGTTTCGTTTAGTTTAGTTTTTTTTTTACTTAATAAGATCTATTAAAAAAAAAACACTAAAATACATATACATAAATATAATTAATAACTTAGAATTTTGGAGCATAAATCTCGACCCAAAGCTTATAGAAACCTTGAAGAAAGTCTTTTTTAGAAAAATTATGAAATTCGGAAAATGTATAACTCTCAAAGGAATAACGACAAAATGAGGTAAAAGCCTCGCAGAAAGACCATGGGTCGATAGCCGTAATAAAAATAAAAATAAATTACGATTGTATTGTACAAAACAAATGTATTCAATAATAAATAAAAATGTTTGTCTCTCTCTGAGGTAAAAGATTTTAAAATTTATATTTAGGTTTCTTGAGAATTTAAGAAATCTAGAAAAAATATAGAACCTGTAACAAAATTAAAGGATAAAAGCAAAAAATTGATGCAAAAGATTTTGAAAATTCATTGAAATCTTGAGGAAATTCAACAAAAATGAAAATTTTTATAACGCATAAAGAAATAAAAACAAAAAAGACAAGAGATTCTGAAAATTTGTAGAATTCTCGAAGAAGAGTTTTAATAAAAGTCAAGAAATTTTGAGCATTATAGAAGCTACAAAGAAATAGAAAAGTGAAATGCGACAAAATGAATGAATGAATCTTAAAGAATGGTATTTAGATAATTTGAGAAATATGGAAAATTCTAGAATCTACAAAGAAGTAAAAAGAGAATCGTGTAAAGTTTGGCAAGAGATTCCGAAAATTTAGAGAAATCTCGAAGAGATAAGAACAAGGAAGGCAAGAGATTCTGAAAATTTGTAAGAATCTTAAAGAAAAGAAAATAATCAAGAACGTTTGAACTTATAGTAGCTACAAAGAAATAGAAAAGTGAAATGCGACGAAATGAGACAAGGTTTCTGAAAATTTATAGAAATCTTTAAAAAGTTATTTAGAAATTTCGAGAAATCTGTAAAATACTAGAACCTACGAAGTACTAAAAAGAGAAGCGTGGATTCCAAATACTTTGCTATTTAATTGTAATTATAATTTCTGTATTAATAACAGATCGAATGTTGACTTACTTTCGTATAAATTCTCGTCGCTCGTCCTAAATCTTTGATTATGAACATCACCTAAATATCGACGATTTAAATTACCGTAATGAATCCGACAACGCGTCAACAGAGACTTCATTAAACGACCACTGAAGACCTATCAAGTTCCATTCTGTAATAATCACGCAACACAATGCAACATTTCTATTTTACCAGATGCCGTCAATAAAAGCTCCATGGCGGCCAATTTGACGTCCGACAGATGGTGAATTGATAACGTCGCCGGACGAATCAAAGAGAGCGCGCAAATAAAAATTCGAAATGAGGTGGGGGGGAGCGTAGAGTTCGCAATTTCGAAAATGCGCTCGTAAAAGTTTGCGGAGAGGTAATTCGGCGGAAAATAAGCGTCCCGTCCCACGGAATTAGTCATGAGTGCCAGCTGTAAATTCTCTGCCGGCAAAATGTAGCTACCGGAGACAATAACAAACTTTTGCGATGGTGTTTCCTCTTTCTCGAAACCACTCTCGGTTTCGGTTACGTCGTGCCCGGACATGACCACCTTAATTGTTTCATCGCATGAAACACTCCGCTCTTATAAATAACACGACACTATTTATAAACCGCTCTATTCGCAGACAAACAATTCGATGTGGGGCCCATGCGAAACATTTGTTAGTTCGATTAAAATAGTTTCAAATAATTCAAACAAAACAATTTCATTTACATAAATCAATTATTCAAAGCCCCACGTTGGGCGCCAATTGCGTAAGGCTGAAGCTCTCTTCTGTAGCTCTCTTAAGCGAACAGTCAATTAAATATATAAAATAAAAACTACTTTTACCTTGGGTCAAATCAATAAAAATACCGCAAATCCGCTTTAAACACGATTTCAAGTTGGAGAAAGTAAGGTGGCGACCACGAAATATTTCTATATGGAATACTCGTTTATATTTAGCCGAAAACTTATTCACGATATTTTGCGTTTTGTAGAGTAACGAGTGCGCACTATTTCGGGATGTGCGTATTTGTATTTGGATGCGAATTTGCAATGATAATAATAATAATAATAAAACTGAGAAAGGCGGCCGGGAATAAATAGGTGGACCGTATTTTTGGACGGTGAACGATTGAATAAATATTCGCACATCAAATTTAAGACACTCGGCCACTAAATCACCCTGACCGAGTTATAAATATTTGCCCGCGGAGGAATGAATATTTCGGCTCCGGCTACTTTATTACGTTTCAGATATATCGTATTTATTTACAGTAATAATTTTAAGGCGGTTTTAATTTACCGTCCGCTCATCTAAATTTTATTCGTGCGTGACTTTTCAGTAGTTTTAAAAGTGAATTTAATGGTTAATTAATATTCAGCGCACTATTCAGACGCAAATGCAAGGCCATACGCAAAATTCTTTAGTCATAATTGTTTGGTCGCCTTCATCTGTATGTATCTTCTTCTCTCCATTAGGTATTTTTAGCCAATCTTCATTTATAGTAAGGTCAAGATGTTACCTTGTATTATTTCTTATATGTTAGGCATTAATCATCTATACAAGAAATATTGATGAGGTTAATCATCTTACCTCACGAATATTTCTTGTATAGGAGATTACTGTCTAACAAGGTTTTTCCTTCAGTGAGAAATATTTTGGATTCCCACTAAAATGACTACTAGATTTTATTACACCTGTTTTTATCTTTATCGTCTATTTCAATGAATGCAAAATTGAATTGACGTTTAAATAACACTTGGTTGACCGAATGTTGAATTTTCTACTCTCTTAGAATTGTTGTCCAGTTCTATATCTTTATCAGGTTTCAGATCTACATGACATTCTTCTGAAATAAGCCCTGTAGAACTAAAACTATTATAACATAATCCTGCTTACTTTGGAAGACCAGCATAATTTTTTGTTCTTCTGCAATCGCATCCACTGTTGCTGGAAAAAGTCTTAAATCTTTTAGTAGTAATTCACCCTAGAATTCAGATAATAAACGACCCAATGGAATTAAAGCCTGCGCCCGTATTGTACGCCCTAATTTAAATAAGAAATTGTTTTCTAATTTAAGTTGTTCATAGTTTGGAAACGACCGTCCCTTAGTCAATTATAGTTGCAGAACTAAATTATCGTGTGTTGTGCAATTCCTAAGGGCATTCAGTCATGATGGAAAATAAATATTTATAAACACTCTTTATCAAGATCTCGTTTTAACAATTTCCTTATATAACAGAAAAATAATTGGCATTGACATAATAATCCATCTATTACAACTAGTAATATATTTATACACTTCTCTCAGTATTGATCAATAACACGCGTAATTACTCTCGTGCTAATTTCAGTTAAAAAAAAATATATATTGCGTATAATTAACACGCGAAATTTAATATAAACACGACATCAAGGTTTCGCGTACGCAGAAGTATCCGCCGTGCATATCTAATGGTAAATTTTTAATGGTAAAAACGTAGGCGCTTCCTCGATGTATATGGTCCGAAATGATCGACTCATTAATATTGCGAATCCGCAACTTCCTATTGCAAATAAATCGGCGAAAAATTTCCACCAGCTGCTGTATTATATCTCGAAAGCGCAATCGTGAATTTTACCTTATTATCTGCAAGGCTGTTCTGTATTCACATCGGGATTGGTTACGCCATGAATCATTTGAATTAATCATGGGAACAATGCTGCATCTGTTTTTTTTTTCTCTGGGTTATTGTTGCTTTTGTAAATTATAGGAAGCTGTTTAATCACATTGATTAAATCAATTTTTGGATAAGTAATTTATGATAATTAGTAGTTAGGATGTAATTATATATGATTACTTTTAATGTTTCTATATATGGTCAATGACTTTGTATTTCATACAAAATTATTGTAAAGTGCGATTAAAAAAAAACTCTTTAAAATAACTTAAAGACATCTAAACTTTTAGATCATTTCTAATCATTTGATATAAAGATTAGATAATTTTACAGTTAAGTATGGCAAATATTTTGCTATTGATAATGCTCATTCTGTAATTAAAATGTGCATTCAGCAAAGAATAAACCGAATGAAAAAAGTTAGTAATTCCTTCATGTGTTTAGATGATACTGCAGGTTAAGCATCTTGGAGATTAAGCATATAAGAAAGATTAAGGTGATTAAAAATAGTAAAGCGTGAATCATTTAAGTCCATAAGCTTAGTCTTATCGTATTGTGACATTATCAAATTACATTTTTCAATTCAGTAAAAAAATTATTTTCATCACGCAAAATGTGTGTACGAATGTAAAACACACGGATTAATAAAGTACGTTAAAACGATTACATGCAAGGAACGGATTAATAAATAATACGACATAGAAATACATCATGTAGCTGACTTAATTGACGATCAAGATAATACATGAGCCGAAAATTCCGTAACCTGAAAATTGGCCGAATTTCATGCAAAATAACATATTACGCCAATTTATTATTAGCGTTATCCAATCTGATATTAATCATTATATGATTGATGACGAAAATTATTGATTATAATTATAATAACACGTCTAAAATTTCTTATCATAATTTGCAGTTTAGACTAAACAAATAATAAGTTTATATTTAATTTGTAATAGATAATAAATCAGGCAAATATTAGCACTTATATAATCAATTACAATTACTCTATTAATCATCACTCAGTATATTTTGACCTGCCACTTCTAATTGTGCATCTTCTAAACTCTTACGTAATTTCATCCACCGACACAGATTAGTTTTGCTCGATTGTGAAATAAATTAGAGGTCTTGGCAAGGTCTTTACATTTGTCTCCGAAGATCACCTTGGGATAATTTGCACTCCGTCTGAGACAATTCAATTCGTTGAGGTGAATTGCCACTAATAATTTATGAAACTTTGATTTTTTTAAAGATTATTATTACATTAGAGAATTTCCTAAAACTTGGATCGAATTAAACACTGATTAAAGAATGGATACAATTTCTTACAGAATGATACCAATCGAAAAAAAAAATCAATTGTGAGTGTGCAGAATGATTTTTTTCCATAAATCACTCGAGTAATTTTATCTCCACAATTTCTTTAATCGTTAGAAGCAATCAACATTCAAGTTTAGAATTGTGGCTTTGTTTTTAAGCGATGCTCGGAAATTGTTTTTATGGTTAATAAAAAAATGGGCATTTGTAAGTGTGCATAATGATTTTTTTATAAATCACTCAAGTGATTTTACCTCCGCAATGGCTTTAATCAATAGAAGCAATTGATGTTCCATCGATTCAAATTTAGACAATTGTGGCTTTGTTTTCAAGCAATAATCGGCAATTGTTTTTATGGTTAATCAAAAAAATGAGCATTTGTTAGTGTGCAGAATGATTTTTTTTATAAATCACTCAAGTGGTTTTACCTCCACAATTTCTTTAATCACTAGAAGCAACTGACGTTCCATCGATTCAAGTTTAGACAATTGTGGTTTTGTTTTCAAGCGATTTTCGGCAATTGATTTGAGGGTTAATCAAAAAATGGATATTTTTGAGTGTGCAGAATGATTCTTTTCATTAATCACTCAAGTGGTTTCACCTCCACAATTTCTCTAATCACTAAAACAATTGACGTTCCATCGATTCAAGTTTAAACAATTGTGGTTTTGTTTTTAAACGATGTTCGGCAATTGTTTTTACGGTTAATCAAAAAATGGTCATTTGTGACTCTGCAGAATGATTTTTTTCATTAATCACTCAAGTAGTTTTATCTCCACAATTTTTTTAATCACTTAAAGCAATTGGCGTTCCATCGGTTCAAGTTTAGACAATTGTGGCTTTGTTTTCAAGCGATAGTCGGCAATTGTTTTTATGGCTAATCAGAAAATGGATATTTGTGAATGTGTAGAAAGATTTTTTTCATAAATCACTCAAGTGGTTTTACCTCCACAATTGTTTTAATCACTAGAAGCAATTGACGTTTCATCGATTCAAGTTTAGACAATTGTGGCTTTATTTTCAAGCGATAATCGGCAATTGTTTGTATGGTTAATCAAAAAATCGGCATTTGTAAGTGTGCAGAATGTTTTTTTTCATAAATAACTCAAGTGGTTATACCTCCACAATTTCTTTAATCACTAGAAGCAATTGACGTTACATCGGTTCAAGATTAGACAATTGTGGATTTATTTTCAAGCGATAATCGGCAATTGTTTTTATGGAAAATGAAGAATTGGACATCTGTAAGTACGCAGAATGATTTGTTTCATAAATCACTCAATTGGCTTTACCTCCACAATTTCTTTAATCACTAAAAGCAATTGACGATCCATCGGTTCAAGTTTAGACAATTGTGTCGCTATTTTTAAGCGATAATCGGCAATTGTTTTTATGGTTATTCAAAAAATGGGTACTTGTAAGTGTGCAGAATGATTTTTTCATAAATCATTCAAGTGACTTTACTTCCACAATTTCTTTAATCACTAAAAGCAATTGACGTTCCATCGGTTCAAGTTTAGACAATTGTGGCTTTGTTTCCAAGCGATGGTCGGCAATTGTTTTTATGGTTGATCAAAAAATGGATATTTGTGAGTATGCAGAATGATCCTTTTCATTAATCACTCACGTGGTTTTACTTTCACAACTTCTTTAATCACTAAAACAATTCACGTTCCATCGATTCAAGTTTGAACAATTGTGGTTTTGTTTTCAAGCGATAATCGGCAATTGTTTTTATGGTTAATAAAAAAATGGATATTTGTGAGTGTGCAGAATGATTTTTTTCATAAATCACTCAACTGGTTTTACGTCCACAATTTTTTTAATCACTAGAAGCAATTGACGTTTTATCGATTCGAGTTTAGACCATTGTGGCTTTGTTTTCAAGCGATGTTCGACAATTATTTTTATAGTTAATCAAAAAATGGGCATTTGTGAGTGTGCAGAATGATTTTTTTCATAAATCACTTAAGTAGCGTTACCTCCACAATTTCTTTAATCACTAGAAGCAATTGACGTTTTATCGGTTCAATTTAAGACAATTGTGGCTTTGTTTTCAAGCAATAATCGCCAGGTTTTTATGGTTAATCAAAAATGGGCATTTGTAAGTGTGCAGAATGATTTTTTTCATAACTTACTCAAGTGGTTTTACTACACAATTTTTTTAATCACTAAAAGCAATTGACGTTCCAACGGTTCAAGTTCAGACAATTGTGGTTTTGTTGTCAAGCGACGATCGGCAATTGTTTTAACGGTTAATCAAGAAATGGACATTTTTGAGTGTGCAGAATGATTCTTTTTATTAATCACTCAAGTGGTTTTACCTCTACAATTTCTTTAATCACTAGAAGTAATTGACGTTCCATTACTTCAAGTTTAGACAATTGTGGTTTTGTTTTCAAGCGATAATCGGCAATTTTTTTATGGTTAACCAAAAAATTGACATTTTTAAGTGTGCAGAATGATTCTTTTCTCTAATCACTCAAGTAGTTTTACCTCCACATTATCTTTAATCCTTAGAAGCAATTGACGTTCCATCGATTGAAGTTTAAACAATTGTAGCTTTGTTTTCAAGCGATGAAATTGTTTTTATGGTTAATCCAAAAATAGGCATTTGTGAGTATGCAGAATGATTTTTTTCATAAATTAGTGGTTTTACCTACACAATTTTTTTAATCACCAGAAACATTTGACGTTCCTTCGATTCATGTTTATTCAATTGTGGCTTTGTTTTCAAGCGATGTTAGGCAAATATTTTTGCGGTTAATCAAAATATGGACATTTGTGAGTGTGCAGAATGATTTTTTCCATAAATAACTCAAGTGGTTTTACCTCTACAATTTATTTAATCACTAGAATTAACATTCCATCCGTTCAAGATTAGACAATTGTGGTTTTGTTGTCAAGCGATGATCGGCAATTGTTTTATAGTAAATCAAAAATGGATATTTATGAGTGTGTAGAAATTTTTTTTCATTATTAACTAACTTGGTTTTACCTCCATAATTTTTTTAATCACTAGAAGAATTGACGTTCCATCGGTTCAAGTTTAGACAATTGTGGCTTTGTTTTCAAGCGATAATCGGCAATTGTTTTTATGGTTAATCAAAAAATGGGTATTTGTGAGTATGCAGAATGATTTTTTTCATAAATCACTCAAGCGGTTTTACTTCCACAATTTCTATAATCACTAAAAGCAATTGACGTTCCATCGGTTCAAGTTTAGACGATTGTGGTTTTGTTTTCAAGCGATGATCGGCAATTGTTTTTATGGTTAATCAATAACTGGGCATTTGTGAGTGTGCAGAATTATTCTTTTCATTAATCACTCAAGTGGTTTAACTTTCACAATTTCTTTAATCAGCAAAAGCAATTGACGTTTCATCGATTTAAGTTTAGACATTTGTGGCTTTGTTTTCAAGCGATGGTCGGCAATTGTTTTAATCGTTAATCAAAAAATGGGCATTTGTGAGTGTGCAGAATTTTTTTTTCATTAATAACTCACGTGGTTTTACCTCCACAATTTCTTTAATCACTAGAAGAATTGACTTTCCATCGGTTTAAGTTTAGACAATTGTGGTTTTGTTTTCAAGCGATGATCAGCAATTGTTTTTATGGTTAATCAAAAAATAAATATTTGTAAATGTGTAGAATGTTTTTTTTTTTTCATAAATCACTTAAGAGGTTTAATAACTCCACAATTTCTTTAGTCACTAGAAGCAATTAACATTCCATCGATTCAAGTTTAGGCAATTGTGGCTTTGTTTTTAAGCGATCTTCAGCAATTGTTTTTATGGTTAATCAAAAAATGGACATTTGTGAATGTGTAGAAAGATTTTTTCATAAATCACTCTACTTGTTTTACCTCCACAAATTTTTTTAATCACTAGAAGCAATTGACGTTTCATCGATTCAAGTTTAGACAATTGTGGCTTTATTTTCAAGCGATAATCGGCAATTGTTTTATGGTTAATCAAAGAATGGACATTTTTGAGTGTGCAGAATAATTCTATTCATTAATTACTCAAGTGGTTTTACCTCCACAATTTCTTTAATCACTGAAAGTAATTGACGTTCCATTGGTTTAAGTTTAGACAATTGTGGCTTGGTTTTCAAGCAATGATCGGCAATTGTTTTTATGGTAAAACAAAAAATTGACATTTGTGTGTGTGCAGAATTATTCTTTTTATTAATCACGTTAGTAGTTTTACCTCCACAATTTCTTTAAACATTGGAAGCAATTGACATTTCATAGGTTCAAGTTTAGACAATTGTGGCTTCGTTTTCAAGCGATAATCGGCAATTGTTTTTACGGTTAATTAAAAAATGAAGATTAGTGAGTGTGCAGAATGATTTTTTCATAAATCACTCAGGTATTTTCACCTGCACAATTTTTTTAATCACTAAAAGCAATTGACATTCCATCGGTTCAAGTTTAAAAAATTGTGGCTTTGTTTTCAAGCGATGTTCGGCAATTGTTTTTACGGTTAATCAAAATATGGACATTTGTAAGTGTGCAGAATGATTTTTTCATGAATCAATGAAGTGGTTTCATCTCCACAATTTCTTTAATCACTCAAAGAAATTGATGTTCCATCGATTCAAGTTTAGACAATTGTGGCTTTGCTTTCAAGCGATAATCGGCAATTGTTTTTACGGTAAATTAAAAAATGGACATTTGTGAGTGTGTAGAATGATTCTTTTTATTAATCAGTCAAGTGGTTTAACCTCCACAATTTCCTTAATCACTAAAAGCAATTGACGTTCCATCGATTCAAGTTTAGACAATTGTGGTTTTATTTTCAAGCAATAATCGGCAATTGTTTTTATGGTTAATCAAAAAATGGACATTTGTGAGTGTGCAGAAAGATTTTTTCATAAATCTCTTAAGTGCATTTCCCTCCATATTTTTTTGAATCAATAAAAGCAATTCACATACCATCGATTCAAGTTTAGACATTTGTGGTTTTGTTTTCAAGCGATAATCGGCAATTGTTTTTATGGTTTATCAAAAAATGGACATTTCTAAGTGTGCAGAATGATTTTTTTCATTAATGACTCATGTGGTTTTACCACCACAATTTTTTTAATCATTAGAAGCAATTGATCTTCCATTGATTTAAGTTTAGACAATTGTGGCTTGATTTTAAGCAATGATAGGTAATTGTTTTTTCGGTTAATCAAAAATGGATATTTGTGAGTGTGCACAATGTTTTTTTTTATAAATCACTCAAGTGGCTTTACTTCCACATTTTTAATCACTAGGAGCAATTGATGTTCCATCGGTTCAGGTTTAGACAATTGTGACTTTGTTTTCAAGCGATTTTCGGCCATTGTTTTTACGGTTAATTGAAAAATGGACATTTGTGAGTGTGCAGAATGATTCTTTTCATTAATCACTCAAACTCAAGTGGTTTTACCTCCACAATTTCTTTAATCGCTAGAAGCAAGTAACATTCCATCGATTCAAGTTTAGACAATTTTGGCTTTGTTTTCAAGGGATTTTCGGCAATTGTTTTTATGGTTAATCAAAAAATGGACATTTCTGAGTGTGCAGAATGATTTTTTTCATAAAAGCCTCAAGTGGTTTTACTTACTATTTATATCATCAATCTATTTACCTTATTGGTATAAAGGACCTTGCTGCGACCATCTGAGTTTAAACTTTAAAATCAAGTGAAATAGAGATTGTAAAGTAAAATAAGTTATATGTAGATGTAACAAAAATATTTACTACTACTACGTTTAATTAATATGTCACCTTTAGTATATAATTGTAAATAAAATTTTAAATTAAAATAATGAATGTGAATACTAAGGCAATTGAATTTTGCAATTCGTTTATGAAAGATTTTATGGGCGACACACACCTAACACTCCTCATAGAAATAGTTTCAAACCCACCAAGGTCATTAATAAAGTTACAATAAAACTTTGTTAAAGAAGATTTTTCCATTAATTTTTTTATCATTAAAATATCATCAGAAATTTTCATTACAAAATCCCACACCCACATAATCTGCGAACGTACCGTTTCTCCGAAAAATGCCTCCAGGCGGTTATAAAAACGGGTGCAGTTTATGGTTTGTTTTGTATCATAAATTAGGAAATTTATTCAGATTGTAGTGAATAGAAATTGTGATTTATAACCGGCGAAGGGGCAGGTAGTAAAGGACTGCAAGGGAAAAAAATAGGTCGGGCGAAATCTCATATTTACTCTGTAATCTCTAAAACGCCGAAATCACGTTAGGCGCAAACTACGGACAAGTAATCATATATCAGTACATAAACAAACGTCATTAAAATAAAATTCCCGAATTAGTAAGACTAGGCGTTACCTAACCTTTGCGTTATCCGTACCTGCACTTTTCTTACCCTTGGAAGAACGGTTAAACCGGAATATATTATATCGAGTAATTAAATAATGGAAATTTCCAGATTATACACTTACAATTAACATCTGGGTTTGTTTTCTAAATTCGGTAATCTCTCAAAGGCCGAAATCACGTTAGGCATAACCTACCGACAAGTAATCTAAAATGTATTTAAAATATTCAATACATGGAAACTTCTTCATGTATAGAATTTGTTGCGTCTAAAATTTCTCATATTCACTGCATCGAAAATATTTTTTGCATCGAAACAAATTACAAAATTTGTTGTTTTGTTTTCGCCTACAATAGTTAAAATTCAATGGCTATAAAAAATTAAATAACTATGAATATGAACAAAAGAATAGTCAAAAAAGCCATAAATTCAATTTTAAACAGATATAATTTATTCAATAATAATATTAATATTAAAATTTCTCTTTCATTAATATTTTGATAATTACAGAATTACTTTATGCTGTTGTTTTATTTTGGTTTATCTCTGTAAAACTAATAATTACAATATTGTTATTATTATAAACAACTGCAATTGCTTTACTTTCATATTTTTCATGGCTATTTATAATAAAACTTAAAAATGATTATAACTCACTTATTTTTGAAAATAACTATGGAGTAAAGAGAAAAAATTATTTTTTAGCCAACTACGGCTTCCATTAAAAAAATGAAAGTTTCCGTCATATCTTGGAAAATAATGGCGATAAAAATTTTCTGATTATTTTTTTATTAATCTGCATAAAATTATTCATTTCAATTAATTTTATTTTAGTACTTCTGTTCATTTTCTTGCTGTTACGTCCTCTTGTCTTTGGATGTAAAATAACGAACCAACGGAATTATAAATAGTGTAATTGTACAACATTGAGGCACAGACTAATAATTAAATTAATTGAAAAGAAGAGAAAATAAAGTGTAACTTATTTTTTTAAATTTATTTATAGAATTAATAGTAATTAATATATATTTTTTATGTAAGGAACAACATGATACGTTTACTACTTAACTATAGTAGGTTATAGATAACAATTTTATAAATAATACAAACACAAATAAATCATGTTGTAAATAAATGATTCTATTATGATTTGTTACTTTAATAACATTTTCATAATTTTTTTTTTGTATATAAAAATCCATTTGTTATTTTCATGTAATGTATAAATAAATTATTCTACTATGATTTGTTACTTTAATAACATTTTCTCTTTTCTAAATAAGTCCCGTAAGTGAATGTCTTCATTAAGTTTTTTTTTTATATAAAATTATTTCATAACATTTCCCTTTTCCAAATAAAATAAAACATTATTTTTCTGTAGATAAGCGAATTATAATGATATACTATCCGTCCTTAGAAAACGTTCGCCCAGAAAACTGACCGACTACCTGATTCGGCCGAAGGGTACAGCGCGTGCCAGGGAAGGAGCGCTGACATTTTTATTACCCATCGGCAATTATTATTTAACACAACCACAACCGCACACAATAGAATGGGGCACTATAATAGAGTCTAAGAAACGGGCAGCTCCACATAATCTCTTCAGTCATACATAAAAGGGCCTCTCATTCGATTTCATCACACCATCACGGTACGTTATGGCATAAAGGTTTTATGGTCATGGTCCCTCGATCGAAACCAGTTTGCTCCGTCCGACCTCGACTCTTACATAACACTGTTCTCCATTTGGGAATAGCCTATGGCCGAGTCGATCAGATAGATGCACTCAATTGAGTACAATTAATTCAATTCACTTGACACGCGCACATGCGAATATTTATAGAAATTTGTCACCGGAAAATGAGGGTCCGCGACCGTTTCAGACGCGGTCCGTCCACGACGTTGGAAAAGGTGAGGACCGGTCGAAATTAATGGGATACCACCTGAAATCTTAAAAGTGAAAGTTCAACTGTGTGCTCAAAAAAATGTTGAGTCATTTCTGTAATTATATATTTTTGCCAACAATGCTGTAATAATAATTAACCACTAGAATGGGGGGGAGTAAAATCTTTTTTTTAGAATTTTGCGTGTAGTCATATTTTCTGCATATCTGTAAACTAATTTAATTAATGATAATTATGACCCTATGTTTTACTGGTTGGAGGTTGGGATAGATAAAAAAATTGATGCATGATGGGCATAGTTTTTGAGAAAAATATAGGGAAGGTATGATGGCTATATTATCATTTCTTTATCCTTTAATTAAATTGAGCAAAAATCAATAAATCTATTCAAAAAAACTCTGGTTCAAACTCCTTAAATTTGTTGTCGTTTACTTTTGGTACTATATTATCAAAAATCACGTAACCTTGTAATATTTCTGTACATGCTTGTCACTGCTTTTTTGTGCATAAATTTGGCTGTTGTGTTTCATATTTTTCAACCTGTTATTATGTTGGAATTTTGCTCTAGGATTTCAATGGCGCGAATGTAAATGTGTATTGTATGTAAATGTCGTGCATAACATTATCTATATCGGTGTCAATGATATTAAGAATGTTTTATTTAAGATTCTAAAACAGAATTGCATACAACAATTTGATACGTATCAAACCATTGATAATGGACACTTTGTGTCCGAAATGTGCATCTGGATAAAAATAAAATATTGAAGGAAGTTTCTAAGTGTTTTAATCAAACTTACTATGTATTTACTACTTGTTTTAGTTTAATGTTATTGCAATTATTAATTATACTATCAATAAATGTGCGGTTGGGTTTTTTCAATTCACCAAATATCGTGTAAGACGAAAGGAAAACAAATTGCATGAGTAATACTTATGAAATTCTGTAACATATCGCGTAAACACGTTACTGTCACTAATATAAATAGATGCAGGAATGTGTACTCTTTGTCTTAATTGTTTTCAAGTCGTGTGACAATGGTCGTTAAGTTGGCACTTGGAGATAATCAATTGTGTTTATATTTGAAACTGTTGTTTACATTTTACGTTGCTAAATCTAGCAGCGAATTCTAGGTGTGTTGAGAATAAAGCATTTCATCATAATGAATTATATTTCTTTGAGGTCAGTTATAAATTTGGATGTAGTTTTTTTATGTTAATTATTGTAATATGAACTAAGAACTTTGAACTGTTGTTTCATTCATTAATTAGGTAGATTAGTAATTGCAACTTTTAATTTGCATGTACTGATAGTTACATGTTTTAATTAAACTCAACTGATTTTGATTACTCATTTATTTTAAGAGGAGTAAATTGATGATAACGTGAACATTTGCAACCATACACATATGAAAAGTGTATGTATTTGGATTATTTTCTTGTAATTCAAAAGTTTACTCACTTAACTCTCTTGGTGAAACTTTTTGTAATTATATTTTATTTAATACTTACTCTTATTAATTCTGTAACAAGCGAAACTATCGACTAAATAAAAAAAAAATCAGTGGAACAAACCAAGTATAGGTAAAGAATTGATAACCTATTGTCAAAAATATCCTGGTTCAAAATTTTATTTTTGGAAACTATTAAATAGAGAAAGTGTTACAATTACATTTAAATGACATTAAAAAAAGATCATGGTGGCGACCGTTACTACGTGGTAGTTCATATCAATAGAAAGTTGAGACACATTTCAATATTTTATATCATAATTTATTGTAATATATAGATATAAACATGTTTACAATATATTTAACAAAACAAGAAAGTTTTACAAGTCATTATTAAGACAAAATTGATCATATTTAATGAATGATTTTATTATTTACCACATGGTGAAACATTGTGGAATAATAGGTAATCAAATTAAAAACACTTCGTGAAAAATTGATCAAATAAAAAAAGTTTATACCAAATTTCATGTTGAAATTGTCTTTCACCATCTTATTAAATATACCCACAAAATTGCATTACCATATGGTACATCTCGATATTTTAATCGTACCATAAATTCCAAACTTCAAGGTTCCAATCCATTATGCGGTTTAGTTCACAATACTGCGTTCCATCTGTAACTTCTCAAGCTCAGTGCGCGCCAATTAACACAACCAATCCGACTTAATGCTCTACGTTGAACTATATATTTATTATCGCATCTATTTTTAAGTGATTAATGTACGTTTACCCAAAAAATTACTGGAGCGTCTCTAGAATGTATCCAGAAATTCAGATCGGGTATTAAAATAAATCCCCCGATTGAATATTAATACTTAAGGGCGGTGAAGCCTGGAGTGCAACATGAAAAAGAGGCCGCAATCTTATCGATCTCATTCCACTTTGGCATTGTCACGAAATTGTGTGGCATGCCTCCAAGTTGCAAGGCCCCCTTTGTGTTTGAGTCTGTTGATATTGCACGATGAATATCTAATCGCGTAAGAGAGAAATGCGGAATTGAATCTGGTCTGAATATTTAATTCTGATGGTGCTCATATTATTGGGTTTTTATTTCCCTCTGGATCCTGAGTTATACCTAGTACTTTGCGTGCGCAATCATTTTAGCTGGAGTGTGTTTGTGTAATGTAATAGAATTGCTTTCTTACTGTTTCCCCACTGAGACTAAAGGCCAGTTTTTTTTGGGAAACAAATATTCTGAAGAGAAATTAATCTATTACGTTTTTATGCAACAGATTGTAATATTTCTTATTTCTATCACCATAAATTTTGTTCATAAATAATATTTTTTTAATGATTTTATACATAAAAAATAGGTCAAAACTTATTGAACATACAAAATATATATGGGATTATCGAATAAACAGATACAAATCAATACCTAATTTTTTTTGCTCTCTTTTTTTTAGATTATCGGATTGGCCCTGCTGGTAATCGGGGTGATCTACAAACTCAACATAACGACATTAATGGACAAACTGGACGATTCCCTCGGGCTCGCACCGACGGCCTTGATCGTGGTTGGTTCACTGATCTTCATCATCTCCTTCTTCGGGTGCTGCGGTGCAATAAGGGAGAGCAAGTGCATGCTCATAACGGTAAATATGATGTAAACGTGTATTACCTCTTGGAAAGGAACGATGAGGAAACTCGAATTGCGAATTTATGGCGTTTTGCAAGAAGGAAGCTGCATTTTGTAATTATCGCTCACAATCCGATCAATTAGCATAAAAAAAGTATAAAATTATTAACATATAAAAGATATTATAATATTTATTGCTACTTGACAGATAATATATTGATTATACCACTCTACAATCAGTTAAACCATATGCGAGGGTTTTAATTAATAGTTGTAAAATATAAATAAACACAAAATAATTGCAATTTTTAGAGATTTATTCATACAAATTTTTGATTATGTTTTACTGATTGGAGGGTGGAATAGAGGCCACCCACCCACCCTACATATACATATTAACTTTAATTACCGATCGCCTCTCGGTTTGGCGTAAAATTAAATATAAAACGTTTTGAATAAAAAAGAAATTCAAAAGGTAAAATTTTTGAGTGGGGAAACAAATTTTTTATGCATGATGGGTGGACAAACACAAAATAATTGCAATTTTTATATATTTATTCATACAAATTTTTCAAATAAATTTTAATGATGTTTTACTGGTTGGGGGGTGGGATAGAGGCCACCCACCCACCCTACATATACATATAAATTTCAATTACTAATCGTCTTGCGGTTTGGAGTAAAATTAATTACAAAACTTTTTGAATAAAACAGAAATTCAAAAGGTAGAATTTTTGAGTAAGGAAATCAAATGTTTAGGAATAATGGGTGGGCAAACATTAAATGTAAATCAGATAGGATTAAATATAGGAAATCATTTATAATTAAACTTAAATTTTGATTTTGCTTTATTTTTTTATTCCATAAAGGGTTTGATTATTTTTAGCAGCAAAACAATCAAGGATTAGCAATTAAAGTTATCATGTATATGTAGGGTGGGTGGGTGGCCTCGATCTCACCCACCAATCAGTAAAACATAAGCGAGGGTTTTAATTAAAAGTTGTAAAAGTTGTAAACACAAAATAGTTGCAATCTTAAGAGACTTATTCTTACAAATTTTTCAACTCATTTTTGATGATGTTTTACTGATTGGAAGGTGGGATAGAGGCCACCCACCCACCCTACATATACATATAAATTTCAATTACTGATTGTCTCGCGGTTTGGAGTAAAATTAATTACAAAACTTTTTGAATAAAAATGAAATTCAAAAGGTAAAATTTTTGAGTGGGGAAACAAATTTTTTATGCATGATGAGTGGGCAAACTTTAAATCTAAATAAGATAAAATTAGCTATCGAAGGTTATTTATATTTAAACTTAAATTTGGATTATGCTTTATTTTTTATTACATACAAAGTTTGTTTGTTTTTAGAAGCAAAATCATCAACAATTAGGATTTAATGTTATTATGTATATGTAGGGTGGGTGGATGGCCACTATCCCACAATCCAATCAGTAAAACATAAGCGAGGGTTTTAATGAAAAGTTGTAAAATATAGATAAACAGAAAATAATTGCAATTTTTTAGAGACTTATTCATACAAATTTTTCTACTAATTTGTGATGATGTTTTACTGATTGGAGGGTGGGATAGAGGCTACCCACCCACCCTACATAAACATATAAATTTCAATTACTGATCGTCTCGCGGTTTGAAGTAAAATTAATTACAAAATTTTTTGAATAAAAAAGAAATTCAAAAGATAAAAGGTTTGAGAGAAAAAATAAAATTTTTAGGAATGATGGGTGGGCAGACTTTATATCTAAATTAGATAACGTTAGTTATAGAGAGTCATTTATATTTAAACTTAAATTTTGATTTTGTTTTATTTTTTATTACATAAAGGGTTTTATTGTTTTGTAAGCAACAAAATCATCAACAATTAGAATTTATAGTAATCAGGTATATGTAGGGTGGGTGGGTGGCCTCTATTCCACCCTCTAATCGGTAAATCATAAGCGAGGGTTTTAATTAAAAGTTGTAAAATATAGATAAACATAAAATAATTGCAATTTTTAGAGACTTATTCATACAAATTTTTCAAATACCTTTTGATTATGTTTTACTGGTTGGAGGGTGGGATAGAGGCCACCCACCCACCCTACATATACATATAAATTTCAATTACTGATCGTCTCGCGGTTTGTAGTAAAGTTAATTACAAAACTCTTTGAATAAAAAAGAAATTCAAAAGGTAAAATTTTTGAGAGATTAAATAATATTTTTATGCATGATGGGTGGACAGACTCTAAATCTAAATTAGATAAGATTAGCTATAGAATATCATTTATATTTAAACTTAAATTTTGATTTGGTTTTATTTTTTATTACATACAAGGTTTGATTGTTTTTAGCAGCAAAATCATCAACAATTAGCATTTAATGTTATAATGTATATGTAGGGTGGGTGGGTGGCCTCTCTCCCACCCTCCAATCAGTAAAACATAAGTGAGGGTTTTAATTAAAAGTTGTAAAATATAAATAAACACAAAATAATTGCAATTTTTAGAGACTTATTCATACAAATTTTACAACTAAATTTTGATGATGTTTTACTAATTAGAGGGTGGGATAGAGGTCCCCCACCCACCCTACATATACATATAAATTTCATTTACTGATCGTCTTGTAGTTTGGAGTGAAGTTATTAACAAAACTTTTTGAATAAAAAAGAAATTCAAAATATATATTTTTGAGTGAGGAAATAAAACTTTTATGCATGATGGGTGGGCAGAATTAAAATGTAAATTGGATAAGGTTAAATATATAAAGTCATTTATAATTAAACTTAAATTTTCATTTTGTTTTATTTTTCTATTACAAAAATGGTTTGATTGTTTTTAGCAGCAAAATCATCAACAATTATCAATTAAAGTTATTATGTATATGTAGGGTGGGTGGGTGGCCTCTATCCCACCATCCCATCAGTAAAACTTTAGCGAGGGTCTTAATTAAAAGTTGTAAAATATATATAACACAAAATAATTGCAATATTTAGAGATTTATTCATACAAATTTTTCAACTAATTGTTGATGATGTTTTACTGATTAGAGGGTGGGATAGGGGCCACCCACCCACCCTACATATACATATATATTTCAATTACTGAACGTCTTGTGGTTTGGAGTAAAATTTATTAAAAAACTTTTTGAATAAAAAAGAAATTTAAAAGGTAAAATTTTCGGATGAGGAAATAAAATGTTTCATGATGGGTGGGCACCCTTTAAATCTAAATTAGATAAGATTAGCTATAGAAGGTTATTTATATTTAAGCTTAAATTTTGATTATGCTTTATTTTTTTTATTACACACAAGGTTTTATGGTTTTTTGCAGCAAAATCATCATCGATTAGTATTTAAAGTTATCATGTATATGTAGGGTGGGAGGGTGGCGTCGAACCCACCCTCAAATTAGTTAAACATAAGCGAGGGTTTTAATTAATAGTTGTAAAATATAAATAAACAAAAAATAATTGCAATTTTGAGAGACTCACTCATACAAATTTTTCAAATAATTTTTGATGATGTTTTACTAATTGAAGGGTGGGATAGAGGCCACCCACCCACCCTACATATACATATAAATTTCAATTACTGATCGTCTCGTGGTTGGAGTAAAATTAATTACAAAACTATTTGAATAAAAATGAAATTCAAAAGGTAAAATTTTCGAGTGAAGTAATAAAATTTTTATGCATGATGGGTAGGCAGACTTTAAACCTAAATTAGATAATATGAAATATAGACAGTCATTTATAATTAAACTTAAATTTTGATTTTGTTTTATTTTTTTTATTACATAAAGGGTTTGATTGTTTTTTAGCAGCAAAATCAACAACAATTAGGATTTAATGTTATCATGTATATGTAGGGTGGGTGGGTGGCCACTATTCCATTATCTAATCAGTAAAACATAAGCGAGGGTTTTAATTAAAAGTTGGAAAGTATAAATAAACAAAATTAATTACAATTAGTAGAGACTTATTCATACAAATTTTTCAACTAATTTTTGTTGATGTTTTACTGATTGGAGGGTGGGATAGAGGCCTACATATACATATAAATTTCAATTACTGATCGTCTTACGGTTTGGAGTAAAATTAATTACAAAACTTTTTGAATAAAAAAGAAATTCAAAGGTAACATTTTTGAGTGAGGAAATAAAATTTTTATGCATGGTGGGTGGGCAGACTTTAAATCTAAATTAGGTAAAATTGGCTATAGCAAGTCTTTTATATTTAAACTTAAGATATAATTTTGTTTTAGTTTTAATTACGTATAGGGTTTGATTGTTTTTAGCAGCAAAATCATCAACGATTATCAATTAAAATTATCATGTATATGTAGGGTGGGTGGGTGGCCTCTATCCCACCTTCCAATCAGTAAAACATAAGCGAGGGTTTTAATTAAAAGTTGTAAAGTATAAATAAACACAAAATAATTGCAATTTTGAGAGACTTTTACAAATTTTTCAAATAATTTTTCATGATGTTTTACTGATTGAAGAAAGTAAAAATCGTCTGCTAAATAACTAAAAATAATTTAAAAAATAGCTTCCTATAAAAATACAATTGTAGAAAACATAAACAAAATGACGTTAATGTTTTACGCCCTAATAGCAAGTACTTAAAGAATTTTGCGAATATTAATATTTGCAATTTGTAAAAAACAGTGCAATTTTATAATTATTGCAATAAATTATTATAAAAACCATGATTATCGTTACATAATATAAGCAAATATATTAAATATGTAAACTTTAAGGTCACAAATTTAAATGCAAACGTATCGCCGTTCAGGCGGCTATTTATTGTAATTAGCCTCCATGTTTTATTGTATGCGCGTCTGTACAGTTTACAACCTTCGCACTGTCACAGGTAAAATTACATGTAATTAAGCAATCGACTAAGTATAATTATAGCGTATCAAAACAACATGTAATTGGTGCATGTTAAAAAGAAGCCGACAATAGTATTTTGATGTAGGCAACCCATTTTTCACAGAGGAATTTAAACTTAATAGTGTTTTTAGATAATTGCTAATACTTTTAATAAAAAACAACTACAATTGAAATCATCATTGAAATTCAATAGAAAAAAAAAACTACGATTGTAATCAACATTGAAATTCATAGGTAATAGAATGCAAGGCTATATTTTTTACGCAAATAAAATATTGATGGGAATATTTGCTTTTTATGGTAATTATTTAATTGTACGTAATTATGTAATTAAAATTAAAATATAGTTTTAAAATGTGGTATATCTTGGCTATTTAGTCACAAAAAGCTGAATAAAATAAAATATAATGAAAATAGAAACAATTCAATAATTATATTTTAGTTATAAATAATAAACATGTATAACGAAGTAGAAGCCGCAAAAATCAATAATATTTTAGTTAAATTCGATGAGGTAAAACACTTGTTAAGTTTTAATATTTTCATTTTCACTGAACTGAACTGAAAATAAAATTATTATGGAACTTAACAAGTGTTTTACCTTTTACATATGTCGTTCCATCAAGTTTGTAGCTCTACCAGTATCAATTATATATTTTAGTTCATTATAGCTTTAGTTAATTTGTTGACCATTTTAATTTCTAGTATGCCATCCTCTTGTTCACCATTGTTGTTCTTCAAATCGCCATTGGCACCTTCTCGTTTATTGCTGTGAGAGATGCAGTTGATATTAAGAGTGACTGCAGAACGGAAATTGAGGAGGATTTTAATAAATACAACGCCACAGTTGAGGATAAGCAACAATTCGATGATATCCAGCAAATGGTATGTACAATGAAAATTATGTATGATATAAAATAAATTGTAAAATGTATTCTCGGTAATATACAAAAAAATCAACAAGTATGTTAGGCTTGTGAAGGCTTAAACTTTGTATATAATTTAAATAATACAATTAGCTTAACGTTCTTATTGCACTTTTATTTAAAAAAAATGTGACACAAACAAAGTTACTTGTATTATTTGCTTTAAGTACACTTTATCTGTACAATACCATTTATTATTTTTTGTGGATATAGTTTCGAATATAAAATTAACAAAGTTTGTAAACATTGAGTTATTGTTTCCCTAATAGACTGATACAAAAATTATCAAATTTATAAACATTGAGGTATCAGTCTATTAGATATTTTTGATTTGATGAATTACGTGAAAAACTCACAATTTTAAAAAAATGTTAATCTAAAAATAATTTGTTTTTACTATTTCTACCCATTATGTTTTTTAGCTTCATTGCTGTGGAATTGATGGACCTGCTGATTGGCATGGAAAAGTTCCACCTTCCTGTTGCAGTAATAACATAGACGCATGTCATCCAGGCCATAGCGCCCTCTACAAGGATGGATGCAGCGAAAAGTCGTATGAAGTCGTTGTACTAATTGTGAAGTCAGTTGGATACGTTGCTTTCGGAATTTGTGCCGCTGAAGTAAGTAAAAAATATTTATAATTATTGCTTTTAAACCAATTGATATAAATTACTATTACGCTCATAATTTGTGTTATATAATAGCTTAATCATAATTATTATATTTGATATATTATATAATAAATAACGCTAATGAAAAAAGCAGAAGTTAGAAACTCAATCGACAAAAACGTATATTTAAAGTCATTGATTTTAAATGCACGTTTTTATCGATCAAATTTCTGATTTTTTGCTCATTTTCACCATTATTACTGAGTAAATTTTTTGTTGTAGCTTCTTGGAGTGGTATTTGCTTTCTGCCTGACCAACTCGATGCGGAACCAATACAGGAGAGGAGCATACGCTTGAATGAATCGATAGTTTTTTTTTAAGTTTCGTGTAAATTATTATTATTCATGTATCGACAACTGTAACAGTTTTGTACATGTTTTCTTTTTTAATGTATTTAACAGATTATATCTATTTTTAATAAAAATGTTTTACATATTATTTACGTTTAATCAATGAAATTCATTCCTCACCTTAATGAAATGGATGGTCGCAGCCCTTATACTATCGTAGTTCATTTTAAAGAGTAAAATAAACACGACGAAAGTACTTTTATTTTACTCTCTATATCTGACCTTGTTAATAAACATATGTATTTTTTTATATTTATTAATAGATAGATAAGAAAATTATTACACTTGTTATTTAGGTAATTTAATAAAACACGAAATAATATTTATATATTATAATCTTTATTTGAAGCTAGATAAATTTGATATAAAACGAATATAATAAGTCATTAAGGAATTTCGATGATGAAAACATTTACAACGTTAATTCACTTCAGCCCCCAAAACCCCGTTAGATAAATCACAATGTAATTCATATATTTATAGTTTCTTATATATTAATATATTACTTTTTTTTTGATATAGTGTTAATCTTAATTAGTGCTTAAGTATCACATAAACGTTGTTAAAAAGAAGGAATGCGCCTTTAGGACCTCGAATAATCGTCGCTCGAATGCAATATTTGAAAATTCGATTTATAGTGGTTAGTTTATTTTTTTGTTCACATTAAGAGTTTTATTGCTGACACATATAAGTAATGATTAGAAGAATGCTTGTTTTTTTTTTTCATTAGTTTGTTTAATTTAAATAGATTAAGTATTCGATTATTGACGGATTCTCGGGGGATTATCATCAGGGTTCTGATGCCATCCTGATCCTGGCCGACTCCCTGGAGCGATTGTGGACTTCAGCAGTGCGTAATGTAATGCCGAAGATGTCTTCGTGATATCTGCTTTCATCCTAAAAATAAATAATAATTAATGACATAAACAACTAAAAAGTGTCGAATGAAAAGGGGACACAAAAGTAAATAAAAGCATTTATAGAAGAATCCAGATGTCCAAGAGGATATTTGCTCCCTCAGCAACATGGATAAAGAAGGGTTAGAATGGAAGATCATCACAGCTACATGAACTTCGTCCAGCTTCATTCATCCCAAAATTTTGTACGTTTTGTATAATATTTGTGCATATTTATATGTATTTTTTTGGAAAGGAAGCTAAAGACTAATAAACATAAACATAATGGAAAATATGGGTTTTCCTGATCGGTTTAAATCTATATTTGATTTTCTTGTAAAGACTGGGCTTAAGAATTGTTTCTATGAAGTTTTATAACCCTAGGTATCCGTAAATATTAGTAGAACAATAGATCTTTTAGGTCGCAGTTCAAGAGAGGCTAACACACCTCACTAGCACCATATGTTAACCTATAGGCGTAAATATTAAGGTGTATTTTGGTTTCTCATTATTCAAATCTGCATTACCTTAGCATCGTTTAAATTTGCCTTAAGATTGTTTATTTAAAAAAAGTTGCGTATTATACTTTGGACATACCCTAATACGTAGAAGCAGTTTCTCAACAGCATCTTCACCCATATTTCCCTGTTTTTGAATGATGGTCTTCAGCATCTGGTACACGTGCTCAGCCATGGTACAATCTCCGCAAACATAGAAGTGACCTCCCTCTTTTACTAGTAGTTTATAGATTTCTTCAGCTTCATTCATAGCTAGATCTTGCACGTACGTCTATACACAGACAAGAATATTATTTGCTGTATTTATTAAGGAATTATTTACGTTAGTACTTACTTTCTTGCACTCCGGTTCCCTAGATAAAGCCAGGAAAACTTTATCAATAACACCCTCGTCCAACATTTCCTGTTTTTCCTCCTTGTACAGGTCGAGTTCCTTCTGTCTGCACCCGAAGAACAACCAGCAGCGACCCAGTTTAATTTTGTTCCTCTTTTGGGCCAACCTCTGTTGCCAGAACGCTCGGAACGGAGCGATTCCTGTGCCGGGACCCACCAAGATTATCGGCTTTGTGGAATCAGATGGAAGGTAGAAGTTTGGTGCTCTAAAAATATTTAGTTATGTTATAATTTATTAATTGATTAATTAAAGTACGTACCTTCCTTAATTGATTAATTAAAGTACGTACCTTCTAACGAATAAATTGATTGGTTCACCCACAACTGCATCTTGCAAGTAGGTCGAACAAATTCCGTAATGAACTGGACCATCACCATCTAAATCACAAAACGGAATTATATGTAGTTTGCAGCAGAAATTATTTATATCAATACGATTTTTTTAAAGCAATACCTTAGGTTTTAAGTAATAATATGAAATAACGATAATGAAACACAGCAAAAGTCAGAAATATAGTCGACAAAAACGTATATTTAAAGACATTACTAGATTGACTTTAAATGCATTCTTTTATCGATCAAATTTCTGATTTTTTGCTCCGTTTCATTATTACATTATTCATTTTTTGTAAGCAATACCTTGCGTTTTATATATTACAACAGCAACTGTCAGATGGATTTGTCCAGGATGGATGGCTCTGCTTGAAGATATCGAGTAAAACCTCGGTTGTAGAAGGCTGAGTTGTGCGACTAGCAATGGAGCGAAAGGATTTACAGATGGAAATTCTTCTAATACTTCTAGAAGATTGGGGAATCTCCAGTGTCTCCAGTCTTCATAGGCAGCGGGTTCCTATAATCATAAAATTGATTTTCTTTTAAAGGTTTATAATAATTATGACAATAAGCATTGAATTATCATTGACTATTAGGAAGACTTACAAAGTCTTCAATTAGGCTATAAACTTAATTTTAAAAACTGAATATTTTGATAGATAAAACTAGATATAAAAATAAAACGGAAATAATAAAAATGTATTAAAGTCCTTTACATTGCATAAAATTAACTAATAATTAAAAATACACGTGTTCCTACAATTATTATAAAATGAAATTTTCATGTAATGACTTACGGTGGCTAATATATTTAGTCGTTTCTGGTCTTCTTCATCGGTGGCAATGGAAGCAAAGTGTTGCAGTAAATTCGGCGTGGGTGGAGTTGTTATATCCAAGAACTCGGAAAAGAGTTCTTTAATCGAGCACGCTGGGAGTTTCTCATGCGGATTCCATGTTCTCACAATACCTTAAAAGTAAAACAAGTTTCTTTACTAGTTAAGATATAAAATAAAATAGATTTTATCTTTTTGTCCTGAATACTAGGCAGAGCTGAGTTTAATGTAGAAGATTATATAATCTTGATTAATTATTAACGCCCAAGAACCTTTAATCACACCTTTTTGGAAGTGATAAAACAATTTTAATGATTTTCTTTAATTGAGGTGTTTTTAAAATCATACACTTACCATTTGAGGTTTGACTTTCTTTAAGTATTAAGAACCTTTAATCACACTTTTTTGAAAGTGATATAAACAACTTTATCGTTTAATTTTATTGAGGTGTTTTTGAAGTCTTCATACACTTACCGTTTGACGTTTGACTTTCTTTAAGTATCTGAAGTTCGACGACTTCGTCTGGATCGTTGATTCCTTTAAGTTTCATCAAAATATTTTCGACGACTTCCGGCCTATTCTTGGCGAAGATGCCCACGTGATCGCCGGGATTGTAGACGAGATTGCTTTCTATCACTAAATTGAGCGTGGTTCGCTCGGACTTCTCACCGTGCAGATTGGATCTCTTGAGAAGTTTACTTGATGTTACCTAGAAAAAATTGAAGTCATGATATTAAATTCTAAATCAAAATGTAGAAGACAACAACTACTAATAAATAATCTTTTACTAAATTTCATATATTTAATAATCAATTTCTGACTTAACACATGTTGAATTATCTTGGTTTAAAGTATAAATTACTTGATTGAAACAAACGAAATGATTTTGAGTTTAAACAAAGATAATTTATTCAGTTTTTGAAATATATAAAATAAATGTATGAGAGATAAACATAAACTAAAAACAAATGTTTTATTTACTTCACCACGTGAATGATTAGAACAATTCTTAATTTAATTTCATGAGTATTCAACGTGTTTTTATTCATACAGTAAATACTAAATATTAATTAAATACTAAGACTAATTTGAAGACGATTTGAAGAATACATAAATTGATATTAACGTACGTTTTTGTTGTGCATTTTTGAAAGAGCCATGGTTTTGTTGACAGGCTTCGCGTCCACGAATTTAACGTTGTTTTGAGTTAAGGTTTCCGTTTGCAGAGTCATGGTCGCTTCTAGGAAGGTATCGCTGTCTTCCAAGCAGAAGGCTTCACAAGAAAGCTGAAATAAAATGATTTTTAACGATTATGAATTTTGCGTACAAAACTTTGTAGTTTTTAACGTATTGCAATACAATACTCAACAATAATAATTTTGAAGAATGCTTACTCTAAAGGCTTCCGGAGCCCATTTTCTGAAGGCTTGCTCCTGGCCGCACATTTCGTCTCCCTGCGCCATTTTCAACAAACGTTCGCCTCCCAATTCTCCAAGCAAGTTATCCACATACTGACCGAAGGCGCAGAAGTTTGGATAAGCACTGGAACCGAGTGCGAAAACTGCGAACCTAAAAATAAACACGATTAATGAATTTAAAAACCTGTTAATGCAATAATAAGTTAAATGGATAAGTTGTTTTTTTAATAGTAGTATAATAATCAAAAAGTTTTAATGTGTTTCAAGGAGATGCCAAAAATGTGAAGGTTCTCTTAATTTTAGATGAGGCAAGCTGAGAGCGACTTAGCTAAAATTAATAGCAAGATTTATCTGCTGCAGTTTGGATCTTTTTTATCTCTAACTTGTTTCGCTATTTAAAAAAATCACACGACTTAAAATCTTGATAATCTACAACTGGCTGTCTAAGCTAATGAACTAGGTTAAGCTTGGCTGGGTGAAGTTCTTCTCTTTTAGGAACTTTAAAAAGTAGAGATGACGACTACTTTAACCTAACGAATTTTCCTTGTAGATCCATCTGAGGTAAAAGAATATTACAGTTGAATATATTTATTAATTATTAGACAACCTCTACAAAACGTGTCTTTCGTACTATTGAAATCTGAATATAACTACTTTTATGTCTTTATGTCGCCTTATTTATAGTTACCAACTATTGCGAATAAAGGTATTACCATAAAGGATAAGCTATTGTGTTGCACTAAAATATGGATCGAGAGCAACGATTACACAATAGATAGCACACTTTCAAACTTTGTATAACAAAAAAACAAAGTTTAAAATAGTGATGTGGCCATCATAGTACTTTCCTTATATTTTACTCGAAAACTACAAGGATTTTGCAAAAAAAGCTATTCACTTTTCAATCCTCTACAATTATTTGTCATACAAATTTCATGTAACGATGTCAATATTTTCAATTTTTATATTTTTTTGAGAATTTTACGAAAAATATATTTTAATAAAACTTGTTCAGTTCTTCATTCCCTTTAACTGATGTTTAATAAGTTTAGTAAAAATTTTTTATATTAAAAAAAATATCGGAAAAAAAGAAAAAACGACCTTGAGTAAACATCCACTTCCGGTTTATGAATGTTTACTAAAAACTTGTCAGTTTCACTTTTGAACTTTGAAAGCTTAAGTTTAAAGTTTCACCTCCATAGGATCATTCGTTTTTGGGATACAGCGCCTTCGTAAAGACAGACAGACACAGACAAAAAAAAAATTCCAGAAATTAGTGTATTGGACTCAGGGGACCCCAAAACGGATATTTCCGCAAAAAAAATAATTTGCTTCAATTAATTCAATTGTCTTTAAGTAAATATTTTTATCGATTTTCTAAACAGAAACTTTTCGGTATTTCGAATTTTCTAACCAAAAATTTTTCTCAGCATTGAAACTTCGGAATTTTAAATTTTCCGTACATAGAAATTTCTGAACATATGATTTTTGAGTATTGAATTTTTTAAATAGAGAATTATCTACACATCGTAATTTCTAAACAATATTATCTTTTTAGCAGAGAGAACAATATTTTGATTTGAACAAACAAAAACTACATTTAGAACAAATACATTTTAATTTAAAATGAGGGTTAGTCCGTCAGATTAAGCTATTTTTAGTATTAAATCAGTTTTCAAATTTAATAAACATTAAATTTTCTATACATAGAATTTTCTTTACTTATTTTTTCTAGATTTTGTTTTTACCAAAAATAAAATTTTTTGAGTATTGAATTGTCTAAATAAAGAATTTTCTGTACATCAAATTTCCTACACATTAACATTTATAAGTAATTAATTTTCTAAGCAGAGAATTCTCTATACCGAAAATTGTCCGTCCATCAAATTTACTGAACATAAATGTTTATGAAATGTTTTTTTAAACAAAGAATTTTTGATACATTCAAATTTCTATATGCCAAATTTTCTAAACATACAATTTTCTTGGTATTGAATCTTCTAGACAGAGAATTTTATTTACGTTGAACTTTCCTAGAATTCTCTTTGCAACAAATGTTTTAAATATAAATGTTCTATACATCGAATTATCTAAAACTCAGGGTTTATGAATATTGAATTTTCTTAACAAAAAATTATAAAATTTTCTGAATATTTAATTTTCCAAACATAGAATTTTCTAGACAGCGAAAAGACAGATTTATAAATATACATTTTTTGAGCATTAAAATTTCTAACAATTTTTTTTATATTGTTGAATTGTTGTTCTGTACATTGAATTTTCTAAACAAAGAATTTTCTATACATACACTTTTTTGACCATTGAATATTCTAAATAAATAATTTTCTAAACATCGAAATTCCTAAACAAAGAATTATCTGTACATCGAATTTTCTAAACATAAATATTTTTTGTGTATTGATTTTTCTTAACAAAGAATTTTTCAATACATCGAATTTTCTAAACAAAGAATTTTTTATATATATTGAATTTTCTAAACAAAGAGTTTTTTATACATCGAATTTTCTAAACAAAGAATTTTCTGTACATCTAATTTTCTAAACATAAATATTTTTTGAGTATTGAATTTTCTAAACAAAGAATTTTCTTTACATCGAATTTTCTAAACATAAATATTTTTTGAGTTTTCATTTTTCTAAACAAAGAATTTTCAATTCATCGAATTTTCTAAACAAGGAAATTTCTATACATCGAATTTTTTAAACAACAAAGTTTCTAAACATCGAATTTTCTGAACATACACTTTTTTTGAGTATTGAATTTTCTAAACAAAGATTTTCTAATTTTCTATACATCGACTTTTCTAAACATAATTTTTTTGAGCAATGAATTTTCTAAACAAAGAATTTTTTATTCATCGAGTTTTCAAAACAAAATATTTTCTATATATTTAAAACATAAAATCGAATTTTCGAAACTAAGATTTTTTTACAAATCGAATTTTCTAAACAAAGAATTTTCTATACATAAAATTTTCTAAACAAAGAATTGCCTCTACATCGTATTTTCTAAACATACAATTTTATAAGTATTGAATTTTCTAAACCAAGAAATTTCTAAATAAAGAATTTTTTGCACATCGAATTTTCTAAACAAAGACTTTTCTATGTATCGAATTTTCTAAACAAAACATTTTCTATACATTGAATTTTCTAAACATAAAATTATATAATAATAATGTGAAACATTGAATTATCTAAACATAAAGTTTTATTAGTATTGAATTTTTTATACAATTAATTTTCTAGACAAAGAATTTTCTGTATATCGAATATTCTAAACAAAGAATTTTTTATACAACGAATTTTCTAAACAAAACATTTTCTAAACATAAAATTTTATAAGTATAGAATTCTCTAAACATAGAATTTTCTGAACGAAGAATTTTCTATGTATCGAATTTTCTAAGCAAAGTGTTTTCTGTACATCTAATTGTCTAAACAAACATTTTTCTGTACATAGAATTTTCTTAATAAATAATATTTTATACATAGAAATTTCTAAGCAAAAATTTTCTATACGTTGAATTTTCTAAACATAAAATTTAATAAGAATTGAATTGAGATTTACGACAAAAAGCTATTCCTTATAATTTGTTCACTTTCGAATTCTCTATAATTATTTGTAATATAAATTTCATCTAACTCGTTTAGTTTATTAGCAATAGGCAAAAAATGTCAACATTTTCATTTAAATTTTTTCTGGCAAGTTAAGAACTTTTAGAAAAAAATGTTCAATTAAAACTTATTCAGTTTCTCGTTCCCTGTAGTTTCTGTTTGAAAAGTTTTGTAAAATTTTTCATATTTAGAACAATATTGGAGAAAAAAACAAAAAAAAACGCCTCAAGTAAACATCCACTTTCGGTTTATACCAAAAGCTTTTCAGTTTCAGTTTTTAACGATAAAACCTTAAGTTTGAAGTTTCATCTCAAACTGATTATTTGCTTTATTGAAAATAAATAAATATTTGAAGTATTGAAAACAATACTTCCCCTATATATACTATATATAGGGAAAGTAAAAATATTTTATTTCTGAATAATGACATATAACGAAATAGAAGCCTCCACCATTAACAGTTTGATCAATAGATGTCACCTTTATGGTAATATCTTGATTGACGGTTTAGCCAGAGAGTTAAATACTCCAAAGTAAACTCGCTTGATATCTGACTAGAACCATTTTCTTCTGGACTTTTCAAAACAACAGCAATCGCGGAGTATTGGTATTTATTTTCATTAGTTTTACTAACCTGACATTGCTTAACGGTCCGAAAGTATCCTCTAGCAATGGTTCACTCGCTGAGAGTCGTACCGAATCGTTCCTTTCTAAATTCTTGTGGCACTGTATGTCTATTTGGCTGTTCACCTTTATAAATGACTTCGATGTCATTGGTATACTAAAAATAATAATAAAAACAAACATAACGCATACATTTTTGTAAGTAATGAGGATATAACACTACGTTCTTACCTTGTTTTATCATCCGAATTCTGCCCATTCATTTCACTTATTTTCATTGCGTATAAGTTCTTTGCAAATTCCTAGAAAATAAAGAGTTTTAGATTATTGTTAACTGCAGTAATTTTTACTTATAAAATATTTGTGAATATCAACTTTTGATTAATGAGAGAGGTCGCTAGATTATTTAAAAATATAGAAGACCAGAAGAAAATATTTTTATAGAATGAAAGCCCTTAAATCAGCTGTGTGTCCATGGTCATGTCTACAATATTCCAAAACTAATGGAACATTTCAACAGGTTTATTAGTAGCTGTTGGTAATTGATAGGATTAAAACCTGACACTATTTCAATTTATATGTAATGTTTTATGACACCTTGAAATAAAGAATATTTGACTTGACTGAATAACTTGCTTCACAAACTCCAAAAAATGTTTAGGGATTTAGATTATTGTATGTTTCAGGATCTCTTGCGAAAAATTTTTGCATAACACTTTTCGATGTCTGGGGACGAGGTCGTTGAAAAATGTAGTATGTTCAGAAAGAAATTTTATTTTTCAATATTGTATATTTTATGTACACAATAAATCAAAAAACAATTGAAGCACTTTAATCATTTAAATTATTGTTATCTTTTAATTGTACTTACTTCACCATTTTCTGGAGGATCTCCGTTTCCGAACGTTGAAGTGACCACCAAGAGTAAGGCTTCGTGCTCGATACTGCCGATGTCGTAGTCGGCCATACAGAAGACTTGGGCGTTGAAGGCGTGACCGAAAAGTTCTCCGAGCTTCTTCGCGTATCCTTCCGACTTTCCGGTTTCTGTTGCGTACAGCACCGTCGCTTTAATTCTCCTCGATAGGGCCTTTCCGAACAGTTTGGAAGTAAACTTGACAGCACTGGAAATACACATACATTTAATTCCAAAACACAACATTACTAAGCTATACTTGTAATATAACAATAAGTCATGTTTTTCAAAGTAAATTAATTTCTTTATGTAGAAAACTTGACGTAATATAATAATCACTTTGGTAACAACTAACAGCCTCAACTATTCAGTTATTGACGTAATATTCTTAAATAATAAATTTAGTAATTAATTCTTTTGTGTTATTATTTTCATTTAATTATTGTTTTTAGTTAATACCATTAAGAAATTATATTTACCGAGCGATCTGTTTGAAGTGGAACTTGCGGTTCTGCTTTTTGGGACCGGCTACAGACTCCCTCATCTTTTTCCAGAGATGAGTTTTCCATGCCGGATCCTGAAATAAATCACATGTATGCTGAATAGAAGCGCAGTTTTGTGTGTGAACGATGTATACGTAAATGTATGTATGTACGATTTTCTTATGCACCAATTCACCTTTTTAGTGCAGATTTATTATTTATTTATGACCTCGATTTATATATTCATTCGAAATAATTCAAGCTGACTGGTTTATTTAAAACTTCTAATTGTTTTACATTACACAAAATAATAAATATCTGTAATAACTTAATTGATTATATTTATATCCATTTTAATATAGGAGTATATTTAATATTATTCGTAATTAAACGTGAATTTAGCGTTTGAAGCTTCTAAATAATGAAAAGGCCTCACTGAAAATTAGCGCACGTTCATCGTACTGGAAAAAGATAAGGTTATTTGAACTCTAGGCAGAAGTTTTAAGTTGTGCTAAACTTCAATGAAATAATTATAAATTACCATAATTACACTCTTTAAGAAGAATTAAAATCCATTTAGATATAACGTGATATATATTAAGTAAAATTATTTTTAATATTTAATAAGATGACTTACTTGATATTCGTAATACGGCATTAGAGTGTAAAGGGCCATTTCTTGGTGGAAGACGGGCGTAGCCGATCCGGACATTGGTGGCACAATCCATACCCAGTCGGATGGACAGCCGTTCCTCAATCGGACTTCGTTTTCTAAATGCTTCATGAAGGATTCCGAGGCGGTGTGGTGATCCACTATGGTCACTCCTTTCGCCTGGAAACTGTGCAAAACGGCGACGTTGCATTCCACCATGGCCTTGTCCTTCCACAGTGAAATCGGCGATCGAGTGTCTAGACCCATCTTTTGAGCCACAGGCTAAAAAAGTATTATAAAAAATCAAAAGAAATAGATACAAAAAAAAACATAATGTAAAGGTAAAGCCATGTTTGTTGGATCGGCAATTGTCCGAAACTAATCCATTTCATTATTTTGGAGTAATTTAGAAAAATTCTAATTTTCTGAACCGAAACTTAGGCTGAGAAGAAATCCGTCAGGCACCAATTAGGAGAAAAATAGGTGTAGAAGAATTCGTTCTCTTCGAAAATGTTAGAAACAAATCAATCGAATATCATTTTTGAAAAAAAGAATGTGGATGAATTTCGAATATTCTTAAATTTCGATCTCTTGAAAACATTTGATTTATTCAACTATTCAAGTGTCCTAAACTTGAACCAAAATTAGAGATAACCTATCAGATATTTGTAAAATTCTAATCTTTTAAATTGAATCGTTTGAGAAATTTTGTATCAAGTTATCAAGTGCTCTATTCCTGAAACCAAGTTTAGAAAAAATCGAGGCTCTACTTAGAAAATCCTAAACTTTGGAATTCATTTTCTTGATCATTTTTTCCATATTCAAATGACCCAAACTCGAATCTAAGGTGAGAAAATTCATTCGAAGACCATTTTTGAGAAGAAAATTTTAACTTTGAAAATCGAAATCTTGAGAAAAAAGTCCTGGTTTAGAAAAAAACAATTGCCACTATTTTAAAATACCACAAGTGCATTCAAAATTGAATCTGTATAAATCTGCTAAAAATTCAAGTGAAAATTCAGAAATAGTCACAATTAAACTTAAAGTGTATTATTTTTCTTTCACATTGTGGAATTAGTTTACAAGAAAGAAAAAACAATTGCCATCATTTAAAAATAATAATATATTCTGTGAAAATCTGCTAAAAATTTAGATGAAAATTCAGAAGTACTCACATTTAAACTTAAAGCGTATTTCTTTTCTTTCGCGTTTTTCGAATTTATTTACAGGAAAGAAAAAACAATTGCTAAAATTTTAAAATATTATAAATTCATTAAAAATTGTTTCATTTTTAAGATTTCGTAGAAATCTGCTAAAGTTTCTAGTGAAAATTCATAAATACTAACATTTAAACTTAGAGTGTATCTTTTTTCTTTCAAGTTTTGGAATTTGTTTACAAGAAAGAAAAAACAATTGTTATCATTTTAAAATACTAAAAATACATTAAAAATTATTTCTTTTTTAAAAATCTGTAGAAATCTGCTAAAAATGTAAGTGAAAATTCAAAAATACTCACATTTAAACTTAAAGTGAATTTTTTTTCTTACACAATTTGGAATTTGTTTACAGGAAAGAAAAAAACAATTGCCACTATTTAAAAATATTATAAATACATTAAAAAATGTTTCTTTTTTAAGATTACTGCTAAAGTTTCTAGTGAAAATTCAGAAATACTCCATTTAAACTTAAAGTCAATTTTTCTTTTCTTTCACGTTTTGGAATTTGCTTATAAGAAAGAAAAAACAATTTCTATCATTTTAAAATACTATAATTACATTCTTTCTTCTTTAAGATTCTGTAGAAATTTGCTAAAGATTCAAGTGAACATTTAGAAATACTTACATTTAAACTTAAAGTGGATTTTTTTCTTTCACATTTTAGAATTTGTTTACAAGAAAGAAAAAAACAATTGACACTATTTTAAAATATTGTAAATACATTAAAAATTGCTTATTTTTTGAGATTCCGTAGAAATCTGCTAAAATTTATAGCGAAAATTCAGAAATACTCACACTTAAACTTGAAGTGAATTTTTTTGCTTTCATATTTTGAAATTTGTTTACAAGAAAGAAAAAAACAATTAACACTATTTTAAAATATTATAAATACATTAAAAAATGTTTTCTTTTTAAGATTCCGTAGAAATCTGCTAACATTTCTAGTGAAAATTCAGAAATACTCACATTTAAACTTTGAGTGTATTTCTTATCTTTCACGTTTTGGAATATGTTTACGAGAAAGAAAAAACAATTGCCAGTATTTTAAATTCTACAAATACATTAAAAATTGTTTCTTCTTTAAGAATCTGTAGAAATCTGCTAAAAATTCTAGTAAACATTCAGAAATACTCACATTTAAACTTTGAGTGTATTTCTTTTCTTTCACGTTTTGGAATATGTTTACGAGAAAGAAAAAAACAATTGCCAGTATTTTAAATTCTATAAATACATTAAAAATTGTTTCTTCATTAAGAATCTGTAGAAATCTGCTAAAATTTCTAGTAAAAATTCATAAATACTCACACTTAAACTTAAAGTGAATTTTTTTGCTTTCATGTTTTGAAATTTTTTTACAAGAAAGAAAAAACAATTGACACCATTTTAAAATATTATAAATACATTAAAAATTGTTTCGTCTTTAAGATTCTGTAGAAATCTGCCAAAGTTTCTAGTGAAAATTCCGAAATACTCACATTTAAACTTAAAATGTATTTTTTTTCTTTCACATTTTGGAATTAGTTTACAAGAAAGAAAAAACAATTGACACTATTTTAAAACAATATAAATACATTAAAAATTGTTTTTTTTAAATTCCGTAGAAATCTACCAAAAATTCTAGTGAAAATTCAGAAATACTCACATTTAAATTTAGAGTATATTATTTTTCTTTCACCTTTTGGAACTTGTTTACAAGAAAGAAAAAAACAATTTCCATCATTTTAAAATACAGAATATACATTAAAAATTATTTTTTTAAAAGACATTGTAGAAATCTGCAAAAAATTCAAGTAAAAATTCAGAAATACTTACATTTAAACTTAAACTTAATTTTCCTTTTTCTTTCACATTTTGGAATTAGTTTACAAGAAAGAAAAAACAATTGACACTATTTTAAAACAATATAAATACATTAAAAATTGTTTTTTTTAAATTCCGTAGAAATCTACCAAAAATTCTAGTGAAAATTCAGAAATACTCACATTTAAATTTAGAGTATATTATTTTTCTTTCACCTTTTGGAACTTGTTTACAAGAAAGAAAAAACAATTTCCATCATTTTAAAATACAGAATATACATTAAAAATTATTTTTTTAAAAGACATTGTAGAAATCTGCAAAAAATTCAAGTAAAAATTCAGAAATACTTACATTTAAACTTAAACTTAATTTTCCTTTTTCTTTCACATTTTGGAATTTGTTTACAAGAAAGAAAAAACAATTGCCATCGTTTTAAAATACTACAAATACATTAAAAATGATTTCTTCTTTAACAAGCTGAAGAAATCTGAAAAAATTGTAGTGAAAATCCAGAAATACTCACATTTTAACTTAAAGTCAATTTTTCTTTTCCTTTGATGTTTTGGAATTTGTTTACAGGAAAGAATAAACAATTGCTACTATTTTAAAATATTATTCATAAATTAAAAATTGTTTCTTTTTTAAGAATACGTAGAAATCTGCTAAAATTTGTAGTGAAAATTCAAAAATACTCACATTTAAATTTAAAGTCAATTTTTTTCTTTCGCATTTTGGAATTTGTTTACAGGAATGAAAAAAACAATTTTCATCATTTTAAAATACTACAAATACATTAAAAATTGTTTCTTCTTTAAGAATCTATAGAAATCTGCTAAAATTTCTAGTGAACATTTAGAAATACTCACATTTAAACTTAAAGTCAATTTTTCTTTTTCTTTCACGTTTTGTAATTTGTTTACAGGAAAGAAAAAACAATTGACACCATTTTAAAATACTGTAAATACATTAAAAATTGTTGCTTTTTTAAGATTCCATAAAAATCTGCTAAAATTTCTAGTAAAAATTCAGAAATACTAACATTTAAACTTAAAGTGGATTTTTTTTGCTTTCACATTTTGGAATTTGTTTACAAGAAAGAAAAAAACAATTGCATCATTTTAAAATACTACAAATAAATTAAAAATTATTTCTTCTTTAACAAGCTGTAGAAATCTGCTAAAATTTTTAGTGAAAATTCAGAAATACTCACATTAAAAACTTGAAGTGTTTTTTTCTCTTTCACGTTTTGGAATTTGTTTACAAGAAAGGAAAAACAATTGGCACTATTTTAAAATATAATAAATACATTAAAAATTGTTTCTTCTTTAAGAATCTTTAGAAATCTGCTAAAAATTCAAGTGAAAATTCAGAAATAATCACATTTAAACTTAAACTGAATTATTCTTTTTCTTTCACATTTTAGATTTTGTTTACAGGAAAGAAACAACAATTGCCACTATTTTAGAATATTATAAAAGCATTAAAAATGTTTTCGTTTTAAAAGTCCGTCGAAATCTGCTAAAATTTCTAGTGAATATTCAGAAATACTCACATTTAAACTTAGAGTCTATTTATTTCTTTCACGTTTTGGAATTTATTTACAGGAAAGAAAAAACAATGGCTACTATTTTAAAATATTATAAATACATTAAAAATTGTTTCGTCTTTAAGATTCTGTAGAAAACTGCTAAAGTTTCTAGTGAAAATTCCGAAATACTCACATTTAACCTTAATTTTTTTTTTCTTTCACATTTTGGAATTAGTTTACAGGAAAGAAAAAACAATTGCCAGTATTTTAAAATATTATAAATACATTAAAAATTATTTCTTCTTTAAGATTCTGTAAAAATCTTTTAAATATTCTAGTGAACATTCAGAAATACTCACACTTAAACCTAGAGTGCGTTTCTTTTCTTCCACGTTTTGGAATTTGTTTATAAGAAAGAAAAAACAATTGCCATCATTCTAAAATACTACAGATGCATTCAAAATTGTGTCTTCCTTAAGAATCTGTAGAAATCTGCTTAAAATTCAAGTGAAAATTCAAAAAACTCACAATTAAACTTAATGTGAATTTTTCTTTTTCTTTCAGATTCTGGAATTTCTTTACAAGATTGAAAAAAACAATTGCCACTATTTAAAAATATTATAAATACATAAAAAATTATTTCTTTTTTAAGATTATATAGAAATCTGCTAAAATTTTTAGTGAAAATTCAGTGTCCTGATTTCAAAAATCATTGTTTTAATATTTGCGAATAATTGTAGATTTTAATTTAATTTTTTTTAAATTCCCAAATTTAAAATTCGATCTCTTGGTTCTAATATTTAAGCGAATCGAACCCGTACCAAAAAACAGCAAAAGAAAAAACAGATGGGTATCTTTTCTGAGAAAAAATGTGGATGAATTTAAAAAATTCTCAACTTTGAAATTTAGTTTTATGTAAAGTTTTCAAGTCTCTTCAATCCGAATTAAAGGTCAGAAAAAATTGATCTCTTGATAATTCAATAAAATTCATTTAGTCCTGAATCCAATCCCGAAGTTGGAAAATCTCAATCGAATATCACAGTTGTGAAAAGTATTTCTGAATTTAGAAAATTTAGATACTATTTAAAAAAAATAATTTAGGTTCTTGAGAATTTTATGTTTTTTTTAAAGTATTTAACTGTCTTTAATCCTAACTCAAAGTTACAATAAAATCAATTGAGTCAAAATTGACAAAAAATATTACTGAATTTGGAAAATTAAAAAAAAAAAATTATAGGTCTCTTGTGACATCTTTCTTAATACAAATGTTGAAATATTCTAAATTTTAAATCATGTTCAGAAAGAACCCAGAAACTGTATTTTGGAAATATGAAATAATTATGAGCTTTGGATTTTTTAGTAATTCAAGTATTTAAGTGTTTTATTTATTTATTTATTTATTTATTTATTTAATACTACACAAACCTGGCAGACATAAAAATGGGTTCTGAACTTGAATCTAAAATTAGAGAAGAAAATAAATTGGGTAATATTTTAGAGAAAAATGTGCCGGAATTTATATTTTTATTTTCAAATTTATTTATTTTATTATTTTCTGAACCCAAATTCAAAGTCAGAAAAATCATTAAAGTATCATTTTTTAAGAAAAGTATGGCTAAATATTAAAAATTCTAAATTTCAAAAAATCAATCAAGTATGATTTCTTAAGAAAACTAAATTTTAAAATTCGATTTTTTGAGAATAAATGTCACCAACCTTAACGCAAGGTCAAAAACCGCCAGGTGCAATTTTTGGGGAAAAAAATGCTTGAATTTATAAATCTGAACTTTCAAACTAGATGTCTTGATAAAAGTTTCTTAATTTAAGCATGAATCCGAAATTATATTTGGAAAACATTAGACAGTATTTTTTGGGAAATAAAAAGAAAAATCTATTGATATTTTTCAATTTAGGTGATATTAGTTATAAACTTGAAACTAAAGTCGGAAAAAAATAAACTTTATCTTAAACCCGATGAGAAAAAATTATCGGCGTATCAGTTTTGAGAAAAAAGTGGCTGAACTTAAAATATTTAAACTTCGAAATTCGATCATTTTTCTTGATTCAAAATTTTAAAATTAAATTTTTTAAGAATAAATGTCATGAACTTTAACGCAAAGTCAGAAAAATATCCCATTGGTGCAATTTTTGGGAATTTAGAAACTTTTGAACTTATAAACTCGATTTCTTGAGAAATTTTTCTTAATTCAAGCATGGAAACGAAATTTAAATTCACTATTAGGTGTTGTAACTAAAACACAAACTTTCAAAGAGCATGCTTTTATTTTTCGCAAAAATAACAGCACACTCTTTGAAAGTTTGTGTTTTAGTTACAACACCTAACAATGAATTTAAAATGGACTTTCAACAATTAAAAGCCAATACAATCAAATTATGAAACGAAATTTTCTTTGGAAAACATTAGACAGGATTTTTGGGAAATGAAAAATTAACTTTAATATTTAATCTATTGATATTTTTTTAATTTGGGCAATATAAGTTATGAACTTGAAACTAAAGACAGAAAAAAAAAACTTTATCTTGAATCCTACGAGAAAAAATTATTGGCGAATAATTTTTTGAGAAAAAAATGGCTAAACTGAAAAAATCGAAACATTGAAATTCGATCTCGGCAAATTTTTCTTGATTCAAGTGTTAAAGTGTAATACATTCGAAATTGAAAAAAATCCATTTAGTATTTTTTGAAAATTAGAACAATTCAACTTTTACATTTAATCTCTTCAGATTTTTTTAAAATTCATATATTTAAGAGGTTTATACTAGAAACTAATGACAGAAAAATTTAGCAACATTTCTTTGGATTCAGCTTTTAAGACACTAGTTTGATTGTATTAGCTTTTAATTGTTGAAAGTTCATTTTAAATTTACTGTTCTTCGCCTGAAGAAGCCACAGTGTGGCGAAATAATTGTTGCGAAAAATAAAAGCATTCTCTTTGAAAGTTTGTGTTTTAGTTACAACACCTAACAGTGAATTTTAAGACACTGTTAAAAGTTGAAACGAAGGAAATTTTTTAAATATTTTAATGTTTAATTATGGAGGCATTCACTTTGTGGTACATTCTTCATTAAATATTTTAAATTTTGAAATTCAATCTCTTGAGATATTTACCTGATATAATTATTGTAGAGATTTGAAATTGAAAACAAAGTCAGAAAAAAAGCTTTTAAGTGTTTTAAACTCGAATCCAAGTGAAGAAAAAATAATTGAGACTTATTTTTGAGGAAAAATCAATCTGCAAAAAAAGTTCTTTCTATCTGACTTTGGGTTTGGGCTCAAGAAAGACATTGAAAAAAATGGCTAATTTTAGAAAATTTCAGGATATGGAAAAAATAGTCTTTTAG
This sequence comes from Ontholestes murinus, assembly GCA_963969525.1. Lineage (NCBI taxonomy): Eukaryota > Metazoa > Arthropoda > Insecta > Coleoptera > Staphylinidae > Ontholestes > Ontholestes murinus. Next base: position 10,362,174 of record OZ018390.1, read on the forward strand.
GAAGTATTTACTACTTTAAATATTGCCCTGGACCCAAAAACAAAGTAAAAAATAAATAGGGTACCTTTTTTTAAGCAAAATATTTGATTTTAGAAACATTCTCTGCTTTCATATAAAACTTATCTCATACTGAGAGTATAAAGTCGGAATAGGAATGAATAAAAATATTAAGAATAAAGAAAACACTTTTACTTTTTTATACCACTTTAAGTTTTATTTTCAGTGACTAGTTTCGACTAACTAGTCACTGAAAATAAAACTTAAAGTGGTATAAAAAAGTAAAAGTGTTTTCTTTATTCTTAATATTGAAATGTACCACCAAGTGAACGCCGTTAAGATCCAAGAATAAAAATATTTTAAATGGTGTATTACATCAAGATGGTTTGTGTTAAAAAGATAATTTTCAATGCTCAAAAAAAATGCGTCGCAAAGTTGTAATCCAAGCCTAATTTATCATTGTAATAAAGGTTTCTTTTGATACAACATTCTTGAAAAAAGTTTGAATTTAGGAAAGAACTTCTTTACCTTAGGTGGAAAAATACAGAGTTTTTGCAGTTTTCTTTTATTATAAATTCATGGTAATACTTTGAAAATCTTTGATTATTTCTTTTCTATTAATAACAGTCATGAAAAGATTTCGATATATTTTAGATCTCATCAGGAAGGAAGGTTTACACCAAGCACCCGTAATATAGATCTACTTTAATAATCATTTTACTTTTAAATCTACAATGAAATTTTCAGTGTGGATGTCAACAGATGATAAAAAGTACAGTAAAGCCACATATGTTAACTAAAAACCAAAGTAAGATCAGAAAATTACGACTAGGAAAGTAGTCCTTTGGAAACGATTTTAACAATGGTTTATTAAGCAAAAAAATTATGCCTCATAAATATTTAGGTACTAGTCTCTGATGATGCTAAACTCAAAGTTTGCATCTGCTTGCACAAAATTCTTAAAACATTCTTGTAGTCGATTAATGTAGGTTTAGAAGTACTTTTTTGTTGAACGCAAGTTTTATACTCAGAAAGTTATCTACTGATGTTTTGAAAGCTATTTAATGTCGTTTATAAAACTTGATTTATAAAATTCATTTTATTTGTACCACATACGTACACAATCTGATCAGTCAGAACTATTCGATTTGGAATAAAGAGGGCGCTCTATATGAGTCCTTATTTATGAGACCCTTGTAATTTTCCTTTTACAAGATAATCCTATTTAGCTGGATTATATTGCTTAACTTCCATTTTATAAACGCATTATTTTACCTCCAGCATGTTAAATCTGTGGGCATCACAAAGGTTCCTGCATCCAATCTCGGTACTCATATACCATCCGTTAAAAGGTGCTCCCGTGAAATACAGTCCTCCACAATCAAAGACCATGTTGCTAACAGCCGGTAGTACGTACCATTTCATTCCCAGTTCTTCAAACCACTCATATCTAAAAAAAAAAATTAAGTGTGATTCAAAAAAATGATATAGACTCTCGATTTTTTTTAACAAATGTTGAATTAATGACATTATACAGAGTGTTTCTAATTGAATATCGGGTTGTACGGTATCAAGATAGAAAGTAGCAATTACAGATGCTTCTTGAAACAAACATAGGTCTATAAACATTCCGGCGAGATATAGTGCAAAAAACATTCAATTTAAGGAAGTCTCGTTATAATTGTACCATCTTGTGAGGATTATCTGAGTCCCAGATGCACACATTACACAAATCTGTTCACTAGCCGCCATGTTTCCTATTAGCGCCATCTAGCGAATGTACATACAAACAAACAGAATTCTGAGGTTTTTTTCATGTAATAATTATGATTTTACATTTTACGTAATAACTACTACAAAGCGTTGAAACCCCGATGTTCATTTAGAAACACTCGATATACGACTGTAATAACCATCGAATAATAAAATTTATTTAAATTTATTTAATAGGCTTTAGTAGGAAGCAATAAAATATAAATTTGAATATAAATATGTATGAATCAAATATAAGGGATGAAATATATATTATAGTATAACCTTATTAAATATTATTACTTACGTGGGATGTGATAAAGTTACCTCCATCACCAGTTCGCTGGGTATATCAAAGTAATCAGGATCGTGCCCATTGGCGGAGAGGACCAACGGAAGTATATCGAACTTAGTTCCGGGTCCCTTCCATCCCAAGTTCATGCAAACTTCTGGAATGCGAAGATAAAATAACAGTCGGATTTTATGATATAATCCGCGAAGGTGGGAATGTAAGGAGGCCACTTTCACGGCTTTTACCCCCGCCGACATAAAGCCATTACTGTAAAGATGTTCCGCGAGCGGGGGCCCCGGATTGTACAAGGAGATTTGCACATCTAATATTACACAAAAGAGGATCTCGTTCATGCAGAACAGTCGCTTTAAGGGTATTTATTATTTATAGTGTCATCGGTTTGTTCTTTACATATTCCGTCGCGGTAATAACTTCAACGGTGCAATAAATTTTATGGACTGTGATTTATGTAACGAATACAATTTTATTTGTATTTATAATTATAAGTGGCAACTATAAATTAAATACAGTTGTGAATTAATTACAAAATTAATTATGGTAATATTATGTAGTAAAAAAGGAGTTAATTTTTAAACGATGTCAATCTCGAGTTCCCATTTGCGTGGGAGCAAATCGGTATTTGGACAGGTGGAAATGCAGATGTATCCGGCGTCTCCTGCAGAAATTTGTTGAAAGTTGAAGGATGCGAAGTATTCTGGGGATCGAAATTAGGATTGGAGAAATCGGGAAATTGGATGTCTATCGCTCGTCCAGAGATTCGATCCGATCCCGATGTTTGATAGCCGGCGAACTATTTGTGCGCCCTAATAAATTATTTACTTTATCGGCAGCCGGGACCGCATATCGGTGCCGACATCGACAGGTGCGCTACGATAAGTCGTGAATTTGAACGGGATATTTAACTGAGGCGATATTCGATATCTGATCTTGACGAGTCTGCAGAGTGACAATATATTTGCGACCGGCATATTAATTATGCTGTCTGTATCAAGTGACAACGCTGCATTTTACACAATTTGAAAAATTATTACTCATTAATTTTAGGACGTTAAACTTGTGGATTACAAAAAGAAAATCGTATGAATATTGTTTAGGTGGTTTTTCTATACTTTAAAAGTAATACTTACATTATTATATATCAATAAAATGTACTTGTATTTTCAAGGAAGAAGAAGGTAATAACAAAAGTAATTAATCAGAGATAAACATCATCCCAACATAAAAAAATTAAAAGAACCTAAAATAATTACCAAAAATACCCAGTGTATAATGTGTTGCCTAACTCAATATAATCCATTGAACGCATATGTTACCATTTCTTAAACCATTGAAAGACTTAAATATACATTCAAATTAATTAAAATATCGAAACAAAAATATTAATAATACATAATAGGTAAAGAAACAAATCAAGTCTTTATTAATTCTTTACCTATTATCTCATAATGTTTCTTCAGGAGATAAGTGAGAAAATTATTCAAGAAATACGAATTATACATTGCAGAAAACACAAAAATCATATTGAGAAAGACACTAATAACTTACAAAAAGTTTTTAGATTATAAATAAAATTGCTGAAAACAAAACTCTGGAAGTAATAGCTATAAAAGAAATTCTAATCATGCAATGTGTTTTTCATCCAAAAGATGCAAATTACAAAAATTAAAAAGTTAACAAACACATGTGAAAATATAGTAAGTACAGGGGAATTAAAATTAAATGTAATTATGACTCTCTTGTAGGTACACACGCAGGCCTAATGTCTGTTCGTATAGACCTTTAGCACTGCAGAAAAGTTCAGCCTTGTCCACCTTTGTAAGTTCCTCTATGCTAACAATAATTGAGAAGTTCAGTTACTAGATTACGAGCTTAATGAGCTACAAAGGATTAATTGATTAGTAAAGTGCAACCTCCACCTCCACATGGTGCCCGCTGGAGTCGAACTAGCTCAGATGCAGACTGAGGCGCAAGTCTACCAGACACAAAATGGAGTGGGAGAATTTCGGGTCCGAGCAGTTGCCTAACTTTGCTATTCCCGCCTACGTTAAGTATTGGACTCTAGGGATAGTTGGTTTCAATCCTAAAAGGCGGGGATTGTGCATCTACATGCATTGTACTTGAGCTTTCTGGGAAAGGATAAAGAGAGAGAAAGAGGGAGAGTCAAAAGCTAGGTTTAGAAGAAAAGATATAGTTAATGTTTATTATGGGTGAGTGAAAATGATACTTCGAGGCATTTGGCAAAGGAATTCTTGATAATTGAATGACGAGAAAGGATCTAATTGTTGTAATATACACAATTTATACATTATGTTTAGAGTTGGATAAATGCAAAACTCCCTTATTCGATGGAACTAACTTCAGCAATTATAAATATCGTATGAGTACATTGCTGGAGCAACTCGATCTCCTGGAAATTACTAAAACACTTTACGAAGATGGTCGACGTTGGCGATACAGTAAAACAAATGACAGACAAGAACAAAAGATTTGCAGAAAATCGAAAGAAAGGTTTGAAACGTCGCAATCAAATAATACAGCGTGTTGTAGATAGTCATTTAGAATACATAAAGGATTGCAAGAGTGCTTACGAGATCTGGAAGATTGTAAATGACACATTCAAGAGAGAAAGCATTACTGATCAGTTATTGTTAAGAAAGAGGCTGCTACTTATTTAACTCTTCTCGAGAGGCGCTTTCAGATCATTTTCTCAATTTTGACAAATTAATCCGTTAATTGAAGGACACAGGCGCCACCTTGGAAGAAACTGAGGTAATTTCTCACCTTTTCCTCACAATGCCAGCTGAGCACAATAGTGTAGAAACAGCAATTGAAACCTTTTCCACAAAAGAACTAAATACGAATTTTATAAAATCTCGACTATTAGACGAGGAAGGAAATCGCTCGGATTGTAATAAAAAAAGGACGCGTTTGGCTATCAAATGCTTTTGCAACTTATCGAGGAAGCAAAAACTCCGGAAACACTATGAAAGGCGGAGGTCGAAGTGGAGTGAGATGTCACAAATGCGGAATATTTGGGCATTCTGTGCGGACTGGAGGGTAAAGAATAGTGGACCTTATAAAAAAATTAAATTTTAGTAAATACGAAATAAGTGCACATATTGCAGAAAGCATAGAATTATGGCAGATGAGGTTAGGTCACCTAAACTATGACAAGATCAAGAAAGATCACCTAAATAAATGAAGGAATGCATTTAAAAACTAAATCATCACAGTCATACACATGTAAGATATGTGTGAAGGGTAAATAGACAAAGCAGCCATGCAATAAAACAAGAAAGCGAGTCACACGACCACTGCAGCTAGTTCACAGTGATGTCATGGGTCAAAACACGTCGATTTCGCATGATGGATTTAATTATACGTTTATTTATTATTTACAGATGACTACAGACATTTCGTTGTGGCCTACTTGATGAAGACAAAGGCTAAGGTATTTTAATAATTCAAGGTGTAGATGTAGCAAAGGCAACAGCACATTTCAATAGAAAAAATAAAGATTAAATTGAACAATATCTGAGAAAACTCGCTGTCTACTGTTCAATTCGAAACTAGACAAAAGTTAAAGTCTGAAGGACAATGAGGACATCTTTATATCTACTGAACAGGAGTCCAATATGTCCAACATGTTGGTACGGTCAAAACCAAACTTTAAAAGAATAAAGGTGTTTGATTGTGTAACATATTTGCATGTTCCCAAGGAACTGACAAGAGGAAAATTCTCATCAAGGACGCTGGAATGTTTGTTCTCTGGATACTGTACAAATAGATACAAATCTATTATGAATAATGTACAAATCTATTATGGAAAGGACATTAGATTCGATGAATCAAGATTTCAGATAGAATCATCTGATGAAAACTCAACTGATTCAAAATTTTGGTTAGCTGCTGAAAAAGTTAAGAAAAAAATATAGAAATAGATGATCAACCAGAAAAAGGGAATAAAGAAGATCACTCTAGAGATCTTCGAAGGAATTCACGCACAAAAACAAAACCTGCATGGTTGGATGATTACGCAGTGTTAATATTGTCGCGGACAGGGGATATTTGAGACAGGAAATATCATGTCGTTTTCTGTCCGCGAGTATGTACACGCAATTCAAGGACTTCCTCGACTTCCTGCCGGGACGGGACAGTCGAGATTTAGCTGGTAATCAAAGAGGTTGTCCCAACATCTAGATAGTTAAGTGTAGTAATAAATAGTTCAGTTGAAAGTTTGGTTTTTTCTCGTTCTTCGTCAAGTAAGTAACCTTCCATTCCCTATTAATAATTAGTCAGTGACCCTACCTTTTCCCTTTGATCTCAAAGTCCCGACGACCCCCACGCGACAATATACTGTGCAGAAGCCTACGTTAAGAACGCTCCCATCGACTATGATGATATCGACGTCAGAGATGACAAGAAAAAATGGTACCGAGATGTTGAAACAGAATTAAGTGCATTAAGTGAAAGTAAAACATGGTCTTTATGTGAGTTACCATAGGACAAAAAGCCCATAGCTAATAATTGGGTGTTTAGAACAACGACTGACGAAGAAGGCAAAGTACATCGAAAGGCAAGATTAGTGATTTAAGGGTGTGCGCAACGTTTTGGTTTTGATTATAATAAAACTTATGCACCTGTTGCTAAATTGACAACTTTGTATCAAATGGACGTTAAGAATGCTTTTTTGCATAGTGACTTGGATAAAGTATTTATAAAGTTGCCAAAGGGCGTTGATGCGGGAAAAGATTTTTATTGTAAATGATATACCATTTAACACAGTTTTAATGGGACTTGGCAGCCAACCGCTTATATCTTTCATCGGCGATGCTGAGCTTCACACCCTTTCCACGAGGCAGTGAAACGAGGACCTTAACTCCCTTACCAATGATGAAAATTCATTATTTAACCTAGTAGCAAATACATGTCCTTGGACATCCTTAACGTGCACAATGTCAAAAGATCTGTGATGGCGTTCTCTGTTCATCAGAGTGCCGATACGACCTAAATTACGGCCTCCAGTGATAATGCACAGATTGCCAGAGTTGAATTTTATGAAGTCCAAAATTTTGGTGATGGCAATCTCCAACTGAATGGTGTCGTTTACTTAGATGATGGTGTCTGCTACCCAGACCGTGTCGTCAGGAATGGGATTCCATTGGGGCCCGTCTGTACCCTCTTATCCTTGCACAATTTGTACTTGGCTTCCTCAGCAGTAATACGATGGATTAAGATGAAGTTTGTAAACTAAATAAAACACTTTACGGTCTTAAGGTCATCAAATAATTTAAGTATTTGATGACTTCATAATGACACTCGGTTTTATCAGCTCAGAAGTTGATCGCTGCTTATATGTAAGAACCTATGAAAAGGCTAAAATTTCTCTTTTCTTATGTGTTGACGACATAATTATTGTAGGTGACCATGAGAGAATGATTTGTAAAATTAGAAACGCATTGATGAGTAAATTCAGAATGAAAGATTTAGACAAATTAACTGACTTGATTAATTAGTTGACTGATGGACGTGGAATCTTTCTTAGTCAGAAAGCCAATATTCAAAAGTTATTAATTAGATTCAATATGAATGACTGTAAATCTGTAAGCACGCCAATGAAAGTTAAATCCACTGAAGAATGCAAAACAAAAATTGATGAGCATGTACCGTATAGAAAGTTAATTGGATGTCTTGGCGCAAACCACACGACCTGAATTGAGTTTCTCTGTCAATTTCTTAAGTAGATTTCAGAGCGATCCGAAAGAAATTTATTGGAAAGGGTTAAAAAGTATCCTAAGGTATTTACAAGGAACACAAGAGTACGGGTTATATTATCGTAAAGAAAAGGAACTCTAATCGCATATGTGGATGCGGATCATGCAAATGACATAGACAGAAAGTCAATAAATGGTTATGTATAATAATAATAATAATATAATCTTATGAATGATTTGAATGAGAGAATGAGCAAGTTAGAAGATATTTTTCAGATATTACTAGAACAAAGCATTTGGTTTTTAGGTTACAATTGTTAGTAGAAATGGAGAGAATATTCCTCTTTAAATAAGAACAAAGCACTAAATCATTAGCAGAGATAAAACAATAAATCATTAGCAGAGATAAAACAAAACAAATAAATTTATCTCTTAATTCAGCCTTGGATATTTGTATAAGGTTTTACTATATTTAAGATCTTACTTAGTATTTTTAAGGAAACTTATGTATCGAATAAACGATATACCCAAATCGGAAAAGGTAACCACTGCACATCAGGCGGCAATTATGTTAGTGTACAAGAAAGCATGCACTTTTTAAACTAGGAATACATGTTGGTGAATAGAACTTGAAGAGCTGAAAACTTAGAAAGTTGAGTAATAGCACAGTTATGTGTTTTGTTATTGAAAATACAGAAACTATCTCCATGGTTCTATGAAGACATAGCCAATGCTGGCATATATATTGGTATTATGTTGGACAGAAACACAGCTCCTAGACAACGTTTAACAAACTGATTTCTTTCTAACGACTGAAGTCACTTAAAACGATCACAGAAGCATTACTGCACATATTATCATTGGATATACACATCAAAAATAAAGCTATAAAGCTGCGAGCAAAAACCATAATTAGAGTATCAAAAAATGCAAAAATCTAGAAGAGAGCAATTGATGCTGTAAAACACCGCAAAATTTTAAAGAATATCTTAAAAGTACCTAGAAGAAAATAGGAAGCAGAAAAACATTCAGGGTTAAATCGATTCGTTGATGGATCATAGAAAAACATGCGTACATATTTAGAATGTAGAATTCTATCCCTGCAGAGAAGCTTACTTCTAGTCAAAGCAACAAATGTAAAACTCGTAGGCATATTCCATGCAGTAAAGAAAACCCTCGGCGATAGAAAAGAGGAGTAATATCATATACTAAACTGTAAACTTACTTCAGATTTAATGCTGAAATATTGCGAAGAAAATAAAGTAAGATGATGCTGGTTTAAAGGATACATCAAGAGTATAGGTGACAGGATTGAAGACGAGTTAGCGAGAAAAGCATTCAGACAATCCATAGCTGAGGTGACAGGACTGCAGATGAACTGACGAGAAGAGTATTCAGATATTCCATATTAGAGCCTTTGTACTTGCAAAACTCCACTTAATATGCATCGGACAGATTTCATATGAAATGGTACACCTGGTTTTAGGTTTTTAAAAACAGTAATTGCAATGAATCTGCCAGACACTAAGTATCTAGCAGAAAGTGCAAAGGCTTCTAAAAGGATATTGCAATCAAATATTGCACCTGAATAGATTGATATCATCCTATTTCCCTACTTGTAGAGGATATGAATCGAAAGTAATTGTCGAGCATCATTAGACTATTCAATTTTATCCAACTTGTTACAACCATTAGATATCGATTACAGCGATATTTCAAGGATTTGCCCAATTTTGGATTTGAGCTACTCTCTTGATGGAACCAGATATTTATCACTTGTTATGTGTTTTTCTTCACCAAAATTATTGAACAAGATGTAAATGTGGTGTTATAGGTTAACGAGAAGAGGAAAGAAGAAGAAGAAATTCATAAATGACAGGGATGTATTACAAAAACTTAATAAAATATTGTGTTAGAGAAGTGAAAGTTACATAGGGGATTCTTAAACTATACGAGAAGCAGTAAACTATATTTATTAACAGGATAAGATAGAGAAAGAAAGAGAGAGAAAAAGAGCGTAGGGAGAGAGAAAAGTCTTGGTTTATTATGTGATTATGTGTGAGTGAAAATAATACTTCGAGGTATTTGGTAAAGGAATGGTTGATAATTGAATGACGAGAGATGATCTAATCGGGGACAAAACTCTCGAAAAAGCTGTCTCATAATTTTAAAGAAATTCTTATAGAATGTGAGGCGAAAAAGCTAGAAAATTCTTGCAAAATTAATATTACCGAAAATTTTATAAACTTGGGTAAGATAATTCTAAATCTCTCGGGAAGAAGCTTCTAAAATATTTTAAGCAATTGAAGGAACAATAAATAGATGACTTTTTTGTAGTAAATTCGATTAGATAGAGAAAGCATTGAAAAAATTAGTTAAAAATAGAAGAAAACTTGCTGCAAACATCGAAAAATATTTTCATAATATTTATAATGAGTAAATTCTGAAAAATGGAGGAGAAAAATGTACCTATTAACTAACGGGGATTTTCTTGAAACTGCCAATACTTAAATTGTTAATGTTGATTTATGATGCAATATAAAATAACTTATAATCACTTTCTGAGTTTAGAAAAATAAAAATAAACTGTGGAGAAAGTGATTATAAGTTATTTGATATGGCAATGCTAATTTATTATTGTAAAATATACAAATAATAAAAATTGCTTTGAAAAAAATATATTAACATAATAACTCAAACTATGGATTAATTGCAATAGGATTTTAGAAAAGTCCTTGAAAGATTTCAAACATAATTCTTGTATTATACATTGATATTCAACGTATTAAATCTATCATTAACAGTTTTTGTGTTTTATGTATTAATTACATTCAGATAATTAAGGATTGTAAAAATGCCGAGTTAATCCTGTGTACTTTTTAATTATTATTATTAATGCTTTAAATAATAAACAGATTATTCATTTCATCAATAATTAATTAATAATAATTACAACCGTGTAACACATATGAATACGTGAAACAAACGAAAATAAATCCTGATTAAATCAACTCTGAGTAATAGGTAACAGAATGCTTTATACAATCTACAACGTGATTAAGCATGTTTAGTGGAAAAAAAAACAAGAACATGCCTGCAAGCTGTCGAATATATTTCGAATGTAAATTAAAAAATCAAAAAGCAACCGCTTGCGAGAACGTACATTTTTTTGTGGAGGATATGTATATTGATACGAAAAAAGTTTATTGTTAATCCCGAGTTTTGACAGAGAGAACGTTAGGTTGTGAAGCATGAGTTTATTGTTTTTTTTTCCAGTTTTTCAGCATTATTAGCACGTCACGCTTTATAAAAGCGGGTGCGTTTTTTTTTATTATGTACTTCATTCGAAATTTTAAATTAAGAGACGTATAATGCCAGTTTTTTTATGAGATTAAGGAAGGAATACAGGTTTGTAGGTGTAAATAAAAGGCTCACGTATTATATTTATTTATCTTTATACCTGCAAATTCGCGTAGAATATCAAAAACTTTTATTGTGTTAATTTATAATAAATAAAAATATAATCGTTTATTTTAGACACTTTGGAAATAATAATAATGCAACTGTTGTTGTCATAATGAATATATTCTGATAAAAGGATTGTTTTCGTATAATCACGAGTAAAATATTTGTTAATTATGATAGTATGAGCTTTCATACATCGTCTTAAACTGAAAAAGTAGAATTTATGGGTTACAGACGATGACTTCTTTTTTTCGACACCTGAAAAGCAGTTGATAGGTTCAAAATGTATGTTTTTGAGGCACCCCAATCGGAGTGGTAAAAGTGCTTTAAAGCGCCTGCAAAAATGTATTAATATTTATGGAGAATAGTTAGAAAAACAATACAAATGATTATATTTTTTTTGTTCTCCATTTCAGAAAAATAAATTGCAACCCTCATGTGCACTGGAGCTTCTTCAGATTAATGATGGGTTTGAGTGGAAAATCTACAAGCGTGAACTCCACCCGTCAGCATGGTGTTAAAATAATATGTATATTTTTCCCATCAATATTTGGAATGTCTCTTTAATTTATTTTTATCAGTTATAACCATGTTTGATAATGCTTAAATAAAGATGAAGAAAAAAAATGATGATCGATACAATTTTCGGTTTATGTTTCGCTGTTTAATTTCAGCAGCTCTTTGTATTTTTTGTTTGTTTTTGGTTAAACTAACTTCATCCAAGTCTGTCCGTAAAATCTTAAATGAAACATATTTCAGCTAGCATTTATTAATTCCCTAACTAGCTTTAATACAACGAGTTTCTTTACGGAGGATAATATTTTCTGAGAAAACACGAATTGCCGCTTCATTAAAATTCAACAAGAAGCTCGGAGATTAGTTGCGTAATTTCAGTAAATATCCTCGCAATAATATATTCATTTGGATCTTACGCGCGGGGAACGACTTTCTTAGGTACAATAATTAGCGCACATACTAAATTCCGTTTGCAGACAGTTTAACCAGAGATTTAGGGCATCGGAAAGTGAAGTGTTGTCTTAAACAAACGCGTGAGGGTTAAGGGGGTAGGTGCTTGCCTGTAAATTCGACGTTCTGAGGGTCGCCCAGGATGGTCCCATCAGGCTGCTTGTAGCCGGCGTAGCTCACCAGCTGAGGATTCCACACTCTGTAGTCGTGCTTACCGTCGGTCCTTTGTGGGAAGACGGTGATTGCTGACCTGTGAAACACAACAAAAGAAATAGAAAATGCTTGTTTATTCGGGACGACTCATTTATACGGGACAGAGTTTTATTGCGATTCTTAAATACCACACCCAAACAATCTGTTTGTGTAATATCTAAAAAGATTTGAGAAAGAGACTCAAATTAAGAAGGTATTGATTATGAAGTTAATGCAGTTACTGGCATGTTATATTAAATTTATGTTTTAATGTTTATTATACTATTAACACAATAGATTTTATTATATCATTCATTTTTATGTCCTTATTAAAATTTTATTTTATAGTTGTTGTTTTATATACTTATTTATTATTATTACTTTCTTGTACCTCGTTTATAAAGTTTAGTAATAGTAAATTTGGAATAGGTGGTTTAAAAAACTGAATCAAAAAAGGAATCTACCTGAAACTTATAAAATATGTTAATAAGGGAATGTAGTTTTAATTTTCTATAAAATAATTACTATACCACCACTGAAAACAAAATGGTAACGACGCAAACATGCATTGAAAATTCAAAATTACATTCTTTGGTTTCAAAAATTGTAAAAAATTAATCAATCAAGGAATAAACCTCAAAATCATAAAATACGTTTAAGAAGGAACGTATTTTTAAATACCCATAAAACAATTGCTACGTCATTTCGGAAAACAAAATGGCAACGGCGTAAACATGAATTAGGGAAAGAAAATTTGCATTTGGTGGTTTAAAAAATTGTGAAAACTGAATCGAAAAAGGAATCAACCTGAAAATCAGAAAATACGTTAACAAAGGAATGTACTTTTAATTTTCCATAAAATAATTGCTATACCACCACGGAAAACAAAATGGCAACGGCGCAAACATGCATTGAAAAGTCAAAATTACATTCCTTCGTTTAAAAAATTGTAAAAAATTAACCAATCAAAGAATTAATCTCAAAATCATAAAATGTGTTTGACAAGTAACGCATTTTTAAATACCCATAAAAAAATTGATATGTCATTGCCGAAAACAAAATGACAACGGCGTAAACATGAATTGGGGAATGGAAATTTGCATTCGGTGGTTTAAACAATTGTAAAAACTGAATCAAAAAAGGAATCAACGTGAAAATAAGAAAATATGTTAAAAAAGAAATGCACTTTTAATTTCTTATAAAATAATTGCTGTACCACCAAGGAAAACAGAATGGCAATGACGCAAACATGTGTTGAAAAGTTAAAATTACATTATTTTGTTTCAAAAATTGTAAAAACTTATCCAATCACGGAATGTACCTCAAAATCATAAAATACGTTTAAGAAGGAACGTATTTTTAAATACCCTTAAAACAATGGCTTTGTTATTGCGGAAAACAAAAAGGCAACGGCGTAAACATGAATTGGGGAATGAAAATTTGCATTCGGTGGTTTAAAAAATTGTAAAAACTGAACCAAAAAAGGAATCAACCTGAAAATCAGAAAATATGTTAATAAAGGAATGTGCTTTTAAATTTCCATAAAAAATATGCTATACCACTACGGAAAACAAAATGGCAACGACGCAAACATGCATTGAAAAGTCAAAATTACACTCTTTTGGGTTTAAAAATTGTAAAAAATTAATTAATCAAGGAATGAACCTCAAAATCATAAAATACGTTTAAGAAGGAAGGTGTTTTTAAATAACCATAAAACATTTGCTCTGTCATTACATAAAAAAATGGCAATGGCGTAAACATTAATTGAGGAATGGAAATTTGCATTCGGTGGTTTAAAAAATTGTAAAAACTGAATCAAAAAAGGAATCAACCTGAAAACCAGAAAATACATAAATAAAGGAATGTACTTTTAATATTCCATAAAATAATTGCTATACCACTACGGAAAACAAAATGGCAACGACGCAAACATGCATTGAAAAGTCAAAATTAAATTCTTTCGTTTAAAAAATTGTAAAAAATTAACCAATCAAAGAATTAACCTCAAAATCATAAAATGCGTTTAAGAAGTAACGTATCATTAAACACCCATAAAACAATTGCTATATCATTGCGGGAAACAAAATGGCAACGGCGTAAACATGAATTGGGGAATGAAAATTTGCATCCGGCGGTTTAAAAAATTGAAAAAACTGAATCAAAAAAGGAATCAACCTGAAAATCAGAAAATATGTTAAAAAAGGAATGCACTTTTAATTTCCCATAAAATAATTGCTGTACCACCAAGGAAAACAGAATGGTAATGACGCAAACATGTGTTGAAAAGTTAAAATTACATTCTTTCGTTTCAAAAATTGTAAAAACTTATCCAATCACGGAATGTACCTCAAAATCATAAAATACATTGAAGAAGGAACGAATTTTTAAATACCCTTAAAACAATGGCTATGTTATTGCGGAAAACAGAATGGCAACGGCGTAAACATGAATTGGGGAATGAAAATTTGCATTCGGTGGTTTAAAAAATTGTAAACACTGAATCAAAAAAGAAATCAACCTGAAAATCAGAAAATATGTTAATAAAGGAATTTAATTTTAACTTTACATAAAATAATTGCTATACCATCACGGAAATCAAAATGGCAACGACGCAAACATGCATTGAAAAGTCAAAATTACACTCTTTTGGGTTTAAAAATTGTAAAAAATTAATTAATCAAGGAATGAACCTCAAAATCATAAAATACGTTTAAGAAGGAAGGTGTTTTTAAATAACCATAAAACATTTGCTCTGTCATTACATAAAAAAATGGCAATGGCGTAAACATGAATTGAGGAATGGAAATTTGCATTCGGTGGTTTAAAAAATTGTAAAAACTGAATCAAAAAAGGAATCAACCTGAAAACCAAAAAATACATAAATAAAGGAATGTACTTTTAATATTCCATAAAATAATTGCTATACCACTACGGAAAACAAAATGGCAACGACGCAAACATGCATTGAAAAGTCAAAATTACATTCTTTAGTTTCAAAAATTGTAAAAAATTAATCAATCAAAGAATAAACCTCAAAATCATAAAATACGTTTAAGAAGGAACGTATTTTTAAATACCCATAAAACAATTGCTATTTCATTGCGGAAAACAAAATGGCAACGGTGTAAACATGAACTGAGGAATAAAAATTTACATTCGGTGGTTTAAAAAAATTGTAGAAACAGAATCAAAAAAGGGATCAACCTGAAACCAAAAAATCTGTTAATAGAGGAATGTACTTTTGATATTCTATAAAATAATTGCTATACCACCACGGAAAACAAAATAGCAACGACGCAAACATGCATTGAAAAGTCAAAATTACATTTTTTGGTTTCAAAAATTGTAAAAAATTAATCAATCAAGGAATGAACCTTAAAATCATAAAATACGTTTAAGAAGGAACGTATTTTTAAATACCCGTAAAAAAATTGCTATGCTATTACGGAAAACAAAATGGAAACGGTGTAAACATGAATTGGGGAATGCAAATTTGCATTCGGTGGTTTAAAAAATTATAAAAACTGAATCAAAAAAGGAATCAACCTGAAAATTAGAAAATATCTTAATAAAGGAGCGTAATTTTAATTTTCCATAAAATAATTGCTATACCACCACGGAAAATAAAATGGCAACGACGCAAACATTATTTGAAATATTTGTATGGATACATCAATTAAAAAATGCAATATTTTTGTGTTTCTTTACATTTTAGAACTTTTAACTAAAACCCTCGCTTATGTTTTACTGATTGGAGAGTGGATAGAGGCCTCCCACCCACCCTACATATACATTATAACTTTAATTGCTAATCGTTGATGATTTTGCTACTAAAAACAATAATACCCTTTATTTAATAAAAAATAAAACCAAATCAAAATTTAAGTTAGAGTGTAAAGCTATATATAGCTAATCTTATCTAATTTTGATTTAACGTCTGCCCACCCATCATACATCAAGTTTTTAGTAATTTACTCCCTCAAAAATTTTACCTTTTTAATTTCTTTTTTATTCAAAACTTTTGTAATTAATTCTATTGGAAACCGCGAGACGATGAGGAATTAAAGTTTATATGTATATGTAGGGTGGGTGAATGGCCTCTATCCCACCCTCCAATCAGTAAAACATCATCAAAAATTATTTGAAAAAATTGTATGAATAAATCTCTAAAAATTTCAATTATTTATATTTTACAACTTTTAACTAAAACCCTCGCTTATGTTTTACTGATTGTAGGGTGGATAGAGGCCACCCACCCACCCTTCATATACATGATAACTTTAATTGCTAATCGTTGATGATTTTGCTACTAAAAACAATAAAACCTTTTATGTAATAAAAAAAAACCAAATTCAAATTTACGTTTAGGTATAAATGACATTCCATAGCTGGTCTTATCTAATTTAGATTTAACGTCTGCCCACCCATCATGCATACATTTTTACTAATTTACTAACTCAAACATTTTACCTTTTTAACTTCTTTTTTATTCAAAACTTTTGTAATTAATTTTATTGGAGACCGCGAGACGATGAGGAATTAAAGTTTATATGTATATGTAGGGTGGGTGGGTGGCCTCTATCCCACCCTCCAATCAGTAAAACATCATCAAAAATTATTTGAAAAAATTCTATGAATAAATCTCTAAAAATTACAATTATTTTACGTTTATTTATATTTACAACTATTAATTAAAACCCTCGCTTATGTTTTACTGATTGGAGGGTGGATAGAGGCCACCCACCCACCCTACATATACATGGTAACTTTAATTGCTAATCGTTGATGATTTTGATACTAAAAACAATAAAACCCTTTATTTAATAAAAAATATAACCAAATCAAAATTTAAGTTTAAGTGTAAAGCTATATATAGCTAATCTTATCTAATTTAGATTTAACGTCTGCCCACCCGTCACGCATCAAGTTTTTACTAATTTACTCACTCAAAAATTTTACCTTTTCAATTTATTTTTTATTCAAAACTTTTGTAATTAATTTTATTGGAAACCGCGAGACGATGAGGAATTAAAGTTTATATGTATATGTAGGGTGGGTGGGTGGCCTCTATCCCACCCTTCAACCAGTAAAACATCATCAAAAATTATTTGAAAAAAATTTATGAATAAATCTCTGAAAATTGTAATTATTTTGTGTTTATATTTTAAAACTTTTAATTAAAACCCTCGCTTATGTTTTACTAATTGGAGGGTGGGATAGAGCCCACCCACGCACCCTATATATACATAATAACTTTAAATACTAATTGTTGATGATTTTGTTGATAAAAAAAATAAAACCTTGTATGTAATAAAAAATATAGCATAAACCAAATTTAAGTTTAAATACAAATAACCTTCTATAGCTAATCTTATTTAAGCTTAATTTAAAGCTATTCTACGTACCATGTATTTAATTTTGATTAGATTACACACTCAAAAATTTTACTTTGTTAATTTTCTTTTAGTCAATTTTTTTAATTAAAATTATTACAAACCGCGAGGCGATCAGTAATTAAAGTAATATGTATATGTAGGGTGGGTGGGTGGCCTCTATCCCACCCTCCACTCAGTTTGATACACTCTATATCTTTAAATAAAATAAATATCCTCATTCTAACTTTTAAACACCTTTTAGACAACAGTCTAGTATTTTAGAGATTATTTTTTACATTCATACAATTCGTTCGAAAAGTGATTGATCTACATTTAATAAACTAAAAACGTTAATCCATCATAATATAAAATAAAATACACTGTTTGCATTTTTGTTGCCGCTTTTATTATTAAATATGTTATATATATAATTCTCACCAACAAGTAAATTCGCTGTTCCAGAAACCACCTGTGTATCCGTTTCGGGAGTATCGGGGATTTTTTGGAAGAAAAATTACGGCCGAGGAAGGCGGATGCATTATTTAGTGCTTGCTACCGGAAGGGCAAGTCCAGGTCGGTAATGGGGCGATTTATTAAGGCGCTTGGGGTTCTCAATTAGCCAAGATATCCTTTTTTTTTGTATATAGTCAGTTGCTGAATAATTTATAAAAAAATAGTTCAGCAGATAAAGTGATAAAATTTATAAACAGAATTAAATAAATGGGGTAGCATTTGTACCGTTAATGGCTAGTGCTAAAAATGGATCAGTAAAATAGATGAGATAAAACGAAGGATAGAACGGAAAGTCGGAAAGTGAAAAAGTGAAAGATCGCTAGTTAACAAATGACGTTGTACTGTTATTTGTTGGCGTGATTTAATTTAATTTAATAGTGTTAATTGAATTGATACAGATTTTGAATTTTATATTTTTAATAATTAAAAGAGCATAATTTATATTTTTATGTAGAAAAAATGTCTGTATATGGGAATCGAAACTCTAACTCTTTAATTGTCTTGCAGACATTTAGGCCATTAGTGCGTGCGTGTGTAAATATTTGTTATGAATTCAATATATGTTACTATAAGTTTTAAACTTTTTGATAAAATTAAAGGAAAAAGGCTAATGTAATTTTGTAATTAAAATTCTCACAGGAAAAGGTGTCATCAATATAATCCTCGTCGGTTTGTTTGCTTGGTGGACATTCTGACCATTGAGACACGACATCCCTAACTTGTAATTAATCTCTCTCTCTCTCTCTCTCTCTCTCTCTCTGTTTCTATGTATATATATATATATATATATATATATATCGTCTATATGTGTGGAAACGTGTGTGTATATATTGGATATATATATTTAGTACAAACATTAAACAGGTAACAAACAAACTCAAACTTTCGGACTGTTGTATTTTATATTTATTATGTTGGCGTTACAGAACGAATCGCCCAATAAATCACGAGTAACTATCGAATATTACGGGACGAGTTAATTCTGCAGCTTTTGAAAATACCGTCGGAGTGATAAATTGTCCGGATAAGGCTGACGTTTTAATTAATATGTATGGAAATTTTTGAATGTGTTTGAGATGCGCGGCTTATCTCAATTAAAAAGTGTATAGTAAATATCGCTAGTGGATTGAGTATGGAATTTAATCTGCTAATTAATAATTGAAAAATAAACTTACTCAATTAGGATTGTATTAAATTAGTTTTGCATTCTAAAGTATGTATATTAAAATAGTAAGAATTTTCTTAATAAATTAATAATATACTAAATCCTTTCCATTTCTCAAAATAATTGATTTGATGTATTACATTAAAAAAAAATTAATTTAACAATCAATCACCAACTGTAAACTAGCTCTAACACGAGATTGGACGAAAAATTAGTCATAACATAAACCAACTCTAAACTTAATTACGAATTATTTTTATCACGTATAAAAAATGATTAATTATTAATTATAACAATGAAATCTTCCACATCGAAATGATTCTTGTCGTAAATTTACATCCAACGTTTCCCAATTAATTTCCAATCGGTGTAAAATCGTAAATGCATAATTAATCCAAGTTTCAACAAGTTGCCCAATTCACTGCAAAATTTACATCGGTTCCTAACCAATTAAATACGTCATTAAATATTTACTCGGGTTTGCGTTTCGCCGTTAAATGGTAACAAATTTAAAAGAAAAAACGTACTCAGGGCAATAAAATTCCTGGCTTATCCGTGGCCGGACATTTACACCCCTACCTGCAACCCCGTATTTACGTGCGCGCCACTTATTCACACCTTTTCAGCGGGGGACATCAAAGCGGCGACGATTTTTTTCAGTGCGACCGGTGATCGATTTCGTGGTGAAAAAAAGGGGTGACGAGCATGCGAAAAGTGCAATCCCAATGAATATCTAAAGAGGAGTAGTAAATGGGGTCTCAGTGTGGTAACGAGTAGTGGTTGTAATTTTCAATTAATATGGAAATGATAGTGGGTGCATTCGCATTCAGAATTCGGAACTTATAATAACGCATGCACTACCAATGCAGTCACGTCATCCCCATTATAAATATGTTTGATTTGATTGAATTCATTTTGGCTTTTAACGCAATGCATTTTTACACTTGACTGTGCTATGTAAAATAATAAAATCATCAGAATTTTACTGTGGAATAAATTCTAATTTAAGATTATTGGAGAAATCCATTATAAAATAAATATATATCTAAAATTAAATTATAAAATTAGTTAATTAATTACATGAAGTTCGTAAAATTCACATATAACTACAATAATAAAACCTGCCTCTGTATGTTCATATCCCTGTAAGTTAGAAAAATTAACTCCTAGAATTATTATTTTAGTTACACCAGCACTTGAATAGTTTGATTAAAATCGTCATCTATTAATCTATGATGAGCTCAGATTATTCTTAATCCTGGATTGAATCAAATTAATATATTTAGAAGAGGTATCTAAATTGGATTTAAGGTTTCAATACACACTGATTTGAAAAACTATTCTCTGATGTCTGCCATTCATTATGTTTTCTAGTGTTCTCTGATGTCCTTTTCTGTTCCTCTCTATTTTCTGATATTTTCTACTGTTCTGCGCTCCTTTGATTTTCTCTGCTATTTTTTGATGTTATTTTCTGTTCTCCGTTGTGCTCTGATGTTCTCTTTTGTTATTTTATATTGTGCGATTCTCTGATGTTCTTTGCTGATCTCTGATGTCCTCTGCTGCTCTTCTCTGACGTTTTCTACTGTTTTGTTCTTATGCTCTCATTTGTTTTCTTCTGTTCGCTGATACTTTTTATCATAGTGTAGAAAAAATAAAAAAATGCTGTGGTCTTCTTTTCTCTGATGTTCTCTGCTATTTTCTGTTGTCCTCTGATGATTTCTGTTCTCTGATATTCTTTTTTGTTGTCTGCTTAACTCTGTTTTTTTTTGTGTTTGTTCTTTTCTGTTACCTAATGTTCTTTTATATCCTTTTCTATTCTCTGCTGTTCTGTGATGTTTTCTTCTATTCTCTACTGGTTTCTGCAGTTTCTTCTATTCGCTGTTGTTCTTCTGCTATCTTCTGTTCTGTGATATTTTTTGCCATTCATTTATGTTTTATGTTTTTCTCTGCCATTCTCTTCTGTTCTCTTATAGTCCCTTTTATACTTCCAATCACATTTTTTAACATAATAATTTAATAACATTAAATTTTATAAAATATTCTCTCATATTTTGCCTAATATTCTCTTCTTTTATCTGTGGTCTCTGCTGTTCTTTGTTATTTTTTTGATGTTATCTTTTGTTCTCCTCTGTTCTATCTATGTTTTCTTCTGTTTTCTAATGGTCTTCTCTGTTATATTATGTTTTCTTCTATTCTCTGCTGTTGTCTGGTGTTCTTTATGGTTCTCTTCTATTCTATGATTTTTCTTCTGTTCTCTGATATTTCCCTCTGTTTTTCTGTTTTGTTCTTTTGTGTTCTCTGCTGTTCTATGCAGTTTTCTTCTATTCTTTGATGTTGTTCTCTGTTCTTTGATGTACTTATGCTCTCTTCTCTCTTGTTCACTGCTATTCTCTATTGTTCTCTGATGCATTTTTCCTGTTGTTTGTTGGTTTCTGCTATTCTCTGATGTTCTCTTCTGTTCTCCAATATCCTCTAAAATTCCGATCTGTCCCAGTAACTTTTCTTTTTAACATAATTAGTACAGAAAAAAACAGAAACATTTTCTGTGTCTTCTATCATTAAATATTATAAAATGTTCTTGTTGTTTGCCTCTATACTCTTGTTCTCCGTTGTTCTCGTTTGTGGTCTGCTCTTCTCTGATATTCTTTCATGTTCTTTAATGTTCTTCTCTGTTCTATTCTGTTCTCAGATATTCTCTGCTATTCTCTGATGTTTTCTGTGTCTTTTTCTGTTTTCTGCTGTACTCGTTGGTTCTCTTCTATTCTCTGATATTTCCTTCTATTCTCTGATATTTCCTTCTGTTGTTCTGTTTTGTTCTTTTGCGTTCTCTGTTGTTATATGAAGTTGTCTTATGTTCTCTTCTCTTCTATTTTGTTCCATGCTATTTTCTGTTGTTCTCTGATGTTTTTCCTGTTCTCTGCTGGTTCCTGCTATTGCCTGATGTTCTCCACTGTTCTCTCCTGTTCTCCAATGTGCTCTGAAATTCTCTTCTGTTCCAATAATATTTTTTTAAAACCATAATTAGTGCAGAAGAAGTAAAATTTGTCGGTGCATTCTATAACATTGAATGTTATAAAATGTTTTCTCATGTTGTCTGTTGTTCGCCTAAGTACTCTTCTGTTATCTGATGTTCTTTGCAATTTTCTGCTGTTCTGTGATGATTTCTGTTGTTCTCTTCTGTTCTCTGTATTCTCTTTTGTGGTATGTTGATCTCTGATCATCTGATTCGTTTTTTCTCTTCTCTGATGTTGACTTCTATCCTCTTATGTTCTCTGCCGTTCTCTGATGTTTTCTGTTATTCCCATCTGTTCTCTGATACTCCCTTTGGTTGTCTGCTGATCTCCGATATTCTGGTTTGTTCTTTTGTTGTTTTCGCTTTTGTTCTCTTCTGACATTCTCTTCGGTTATTTATTCTTCTTTGATGTTTGCTGTTGTTCTATTTTGCTATTTTCAGTTATCTGCTGTTTTCTATTGTTTCTTGCTGCTTCTTCATTTATCTGCTGTTTTCTCTTCTATTCTCTGAATGTTTCTGTTGTTCTCTGATGTTATATTCTTCGGTTCTCAGATATTTTTTCCTGTACTTTTTGTATTCTGTTCTCTAAGGTTCCCCTTTGCTGTCTTCTGTTCTCTGTATTTTCCGCTATTTTCTGATATTTTGTGTGTTTTTTGCTGTTCTATGATGTTCTTGGTTGTTTTTTTGTTAATTTTGGTTCCCTGCCGTTATATGATATTCTCTTTTGTTTTCTTCGGTTCTCTGATGTTTTTTGGTGATTTTTGCTGTTCTATTAATTTTCTATCGTTTGCCTCTATACTCTTCTGTTCTCCGATGTTCTCTGCAATTTTCTGCTGTTCTGTGATAATTTCTGTTGTTCTTTTCTGTTCTCTCTGATATTCTCTTTTGTGGTCTGCTGATCTCTGATATTCTGATTCCTTCTTTCCTGTTCTCTGATATTCTCCTCTATCTTCTATTATTTGCCGTTCTTTGATGTTTTCTTCTGTTTTTGCTGGTTTCTGCAGTTTCTTCTATTTTCTGATGTTCTCTATTGTATGATATTGTCTGCCATTTTCTAATATTTTTTGTTGTTCTGTTCTGTTCTCTAAAGTTATTCTCTGTTCTTAGATATTCCCTGCTAATCTCTGATATTTTCTTTTGTTCTGTTGGATTATACAGTTTATTATATTCTGTAATGTTATCTTCTGCTCTCTGATTTTCTATTCTGTTCTCTGGTGTTCTGCTATGTTGTTCTCTGATGTTATTTTTTGTTCTCTACTGTTATCTGAAATTCTCTTCTGTTTTCTGATATTTGCTTCTGTTCTCTGATGTTCTATTTCTTCTTTTGCGTTCTCTGCTGTTCTCTTTTGTTTTTTTTTTCTGTTTTCTAATGTTCTCCTTTATTTTCTTATGCTTTCTTCTCTTCTCTTCTGTTTTCTTCTATAATCTATAGCAGATTATTTGCTGTTCTCGTATGTATTTTTTCTGTTCTTTGCTGGTTTCTATTAGTTTCTTCTGTTTTTTTCTATTTCCTGCTGTACTTTATGGCTTTATACTGCTTTTTGCTATTATTTAATGTTCTTTGCTGTTCTCTAATGTTCTCAGACATTTTCTTCTGTTTTTTGGTATTCTCTTCGTTGTTTTAATCACATTTTTCTTGGCGGTGCATCCAATAACAGTAAATATTATATAATGTTCTCTCATGTTCTCCTCTGTTCTCTGATGTTCTCTGCTTGTCTCTACTGTTCTATGGTATTTTTCATTGTTTTCTTCTGTTATCTGATATTCACTTTTGTTGTCTGTAGTTCCTTGCTTGTTTCTAATGTTTCTTTTGTTCTCTGAAATTTTCTTTTGTTCTCTGGTATTCTCTTCTGTTGTTTTAATCAAAATTTTTCTTCACAGTTACTGCAGAAAATGTAAATATTGGCGGCGCATTCAATAAAATTTAATATTATAAAATGTTTTCTCATGTTGTCTTATGTTCTCATCTGCTCTCTGATGGCGGTGCATTCATTAACATTAAATATTATAAAATGTTCTCACATGTTGTCTCATGTTCTCCTCTGTTCTCTGATGTTTTCGGCTAGTCTCTACTGTTCTCTAATGTTTTCTATTGTTCTCCTCTGTTCTCTGATATTCAATTTTGTTGTCTGCAGATCACTGCTTTTGTCTAATGTTCTCTTCTGTTCTCTGGTGTTCTCTACTGTTGTATCAATCACATTTTTCCCATAGTTACAGAAATTTTCTTTTATTCTATGGTATTCTCTTCTGTTGTTCCAATCATACTTTGTTTTCATAGTTACTGCAGAAAAAGTAAATAATGGCGGTGCATTCAATAACATTAAATATGATAAAATGTTCTCTCATGCTGTCTCATGTTCCCCTCTGTTCTCTACTGTTTTTTCCTATTCGCTGCTGTTCTTTGATGCTTTCTGCTGTTCTCTGTTCTGTTGTCTGCTGTTCTCTGATATTTTCGTTTGTTTTCTTCTGTTCTCTGATGTTCCCTTTTGTTATCTGCTGTTCTGTGATGTTACCTTTTGATCGCTTCTGTTCTCTAATGTTTCCTCTGTTATTTTCTATTATCTAACATACTCTGCTATACTTTGCTGTTCTCTGATATTTTCTTTTGTTTTCAGGTATTCTCTTCTCTTGTTTTAATCACATTTTTTTTCTCCTCTGTTCTCTTCTGTTATCTGCTCTTCTGTGATGTTCCTTTTTGATCTCTTCTGTTTTCTAATGTTTAATCTGTCCTTTTCTATTCTCTGATATTATCTGCTACTCCCTGCTGTTCTCTGATGTTCCCTTTTGATCTCTTCTGTTCTCTAATTTTTCCCTTGTCCTTTTATATTCTCTGCTATTCTTTGTTGTTCTCTAATGTTTTCTTTTGTTCTCTGCAGTTCTGTTCTGTTCTCTGCTTTTCTCTGATGTACTCTTTTATTATATTCTGTTATCTGCTCCGTTCCATTTTGATCTCTTCTGTTCTCTAATGTTTCCTCTGACCTTTTCTATTCTCTGATATTCTCTACTCTTCTCTGATATTTTCTTCGCTTCACTGCTGATTTTCTGTTTTTTTTTGTTCTCCTCTGTTCTCTGTGGTTTTGTTATGTTCCCTTTTGATCTCTTCTGTTCTCTAATGTTTTTCTGTTCTTTTCTACGCTCTGATATTCTCGGCCATTATGTTTTTCTCTGATGTATTCTGGCCTGTGCTGATTTCTTCTATTTCTTCCGTTTTTATCTTGTCTCTGATTTTTTCCGTAGTTCTGTGCTGCTCTATGGTGTTATCTGATGTCCTTTTTGGTCTCTGCTGTTCTTTTTGGGTCTCTTCTGTTCTCTGATATTCACTTCTGTTGTCCCAATCACAATCTTTCTTCCATAATTAGTGCTGAAAAAGTAAAAAATAAAATCGCGGTGCATTCAATAACAGTAAATTTTATAAAATGTTCTCTCATGTTACCTGATGTTTTACCATTTTCTCTGATGTTCTCTTCTATTATTTACTGTTTTTTGATGTTTCTGTTCTTCTCCTCTGTTCTCTTTTGTTGTCTGCTGATCTCTAATGTTCTGATTTATTCTTTTCTGTTCTCTGATTCTTTCTTTTGTTCTCTTCTTTTTTCTGATAACCTCTTCTGTTGTATTTTGTTTCTGATATTCGCTGTTGATTTGCTTTGCTATTTTCAGTTATCTAATGTTCTGGCATGTTTTATATGTTTTGTTATTTTTAGTTCTTTGCTGTTATCTAATGTTCTCTTTTGTTTTCTGCTTTTGTTCTGTTCTCTGCTCTTCTTTGTGGTTATGTGTTCTTCTCTTTTGCTCTCTTCTATTCTCTGAATTTATATGTTGTTTTTTGATGTTCTCTTCAGTTCTCAGGTATAATTTTCTGTACTTTCTGTACTCTTATATTCTGTTCTCTAATGTTCTCCTCTGTTATCTTATATTCTCTGATGCTCTATGATGATGTCCGATGTTTTTTTGATGATGATTTTTCTAGAATAATTTGAAATGGCATTTAAAAAAATTCATACTCTCTTTGAGCTATTTCTACTTTAGACGCCGAATCTAGAACTCGAAGAAATTCATTTGGATTCATTAAATCGGCATATGCACTGTTTTAATGTAAAAAGAACTTTAATCAATCTCGCGAACTGTGCAGAATTTTCATGAGGCCGAGCCGCCAGCTTTGAATTAAGAAAGAAAGAAAGAAAAAAAAAACATCGACGAACGGAATTTATTCGCATTTACCCTTAAAGAGAGCGATCGTGATTACCCCACGAAGGGTTTCCTATAATATATGCGGGTTAGTATGAATGTGCGAGTTTGTAATTTGCAAATTGAATTTATTTAAGGAATATTTGATCATTTCAAATTTTTAAATGAGATGATCAATAATATAATTTACGTGATAAAATATTGACACCTTATATGGTTTAAAAAATACAATTTACCCAAAATTTATTTTTAATCAGGTGTTTAAAATAAATTCGCAACTTAGGTTTTGGAAAACAAAATGAGGTGTTTTAATTAATTGAGATGATACAAAAATGTTTTTGAGAAATTAATAATTAATTAGATTATTTTTAAATTAAATGATAACACTATTAATACCAAGTACCTTTGATATTTATTTTTACGTAAAAAATTAAATTAAAGGATATAACAACTGTATTATTTTCACAAACGTAACCAGTTTCGATGAAATCAGTAAAATTTTCAGCGGCCGCAATCGCGAGTGTAAACAATATAGTCCCGAGTGTTATTTGATTTAAAATAGAATTCTTGATTTAAATATCGAACCGTATAGTTTGCCTAGAAATTGTTATTCCAAATTGAAATTAAATATTTAATCGAACGTCCCTTCCATTCATTTAAGTTTACACTATTGATTCTGTTCATTCAGACGTTAAAACTTCATGTGCACAGGATTTCACGGACAGTGTAGACGCAATAAATTTCCCAATTCCTCGATCTTTACGCAACAATCCATAAAGCTGTCACACCCACAGCTAATACATCACCCCCTTTTAAAATAAAAAAAAAACACCCACACTAAAAAAAGGATCTCACCTTATGTTCCCTTTATTCGTGCTATACTTGATGTGGTTGCAGAGTGCCTCGAACATTCCACTCGTCGTCGTCACATATCGACAGTCGAACACCTGAAAAAAAGTGGGCTTTTCAATATTTAAAGCGCGGATGTATACATGGAAAGCTCATAAAAAATTAAAAAGGGGTATTATGGTGTGGGTTTTCGATGATCCGCAGACGGTTTCGCGTTTTCAACATGATGGTGCACACATGGTGCAAAACGTGTATGCGAGGAATCACGCCTGGGTGACACGTGCCGAGTGAGGTAGCCGTAAAAAAAAGGAAGGAAGGAAGGAAGGAAAGGCGAATAAAGAGACTTGTCTTATCTGAAATTTAAATCTAGTGCCGGCTTTTGTTTCTTTAATAGAGCGGAGCAAGTACTCGTTGGTGAGGCTTGTGATGAATAAGTGAGGATATGCGAGTATGTTCCTTTTATTGCGCTCTACTTCGAATTTATAATTTTTATTTTACCTACGTGCATTAAATATGATTTTATTAATATATTAAATATTTTATGTTATGTAATAAAAAAACAATAATTAGATTGGACTTTCGTCTATTTCTCTAACTTGAACATCACTTTAAACTGATTTCTCGATTGCAGAGTGTAATCTAGTTTGAAAATCAATTCGGACAGAATTAACCTGAGGCTTTTCTTAGGATGATGGACCTTAAAAACGAACGGAGGGCATGTAGTTGGATGCACACACGCTTAAAAAGATTTATACTCGCACAGAAAGAGGGAAATACCTCCTGAGCAAATCTCCTTTCGGCTTTTGACTTTTTACCCCCATTTAAATCCTAAGTAAACTTTGGCCCCATTGACATCGGGATTTCCTATCATTAAACGAACATTCCGACAAGGTCTAATGTGCATTTCCGGACATTCACTTCGCATTCAAACTGTAAAATCACAATCCTCCTTATATACTCACACACAGTTGTAAACCCATGAGTGACGTATTAAATCTAAAGTACTTTAATTTATTATTATTTATATATGTGTAGATTTTTTGGTTGAATATGTGGTTGGATAATTGTTATGACAGATGGCGCTGTACACACAAGTGCCGCCGGTTCTATTATATATGCGTGGAGAAGAGCACGTTTCCCCACTTATTAGAAATACATATATGCTGTGACCATGATTGCCGCCATTAATATGCGATATATGGACATCTCTCGTGGGCGTTTGCTCTAATCGAGCAGATGTTAATTGGCGAACGCTCAATTAAGCCGAAATTAACAAGAAGTCACACGGCGTTACTATAATGAAGCTGTCTCGTGAGTCAATCACCATCGCAGCATATAATGTACGTATGTGAGTGCGGATTGGTAATATTGCAAATGAGAAATTGTTCGGTTACCACTAATTTTAATGAAATTCCTTACTAATTGCTGGATACTGTTCATGTTTAATTGAAGGCTGCTTGTGGACGCCGCTGCAGTTAGTAGGTTAGTAATTATTTCAGTAAACTAAAGTCGATAGTGTTTTGTTGGAAGCAAATAATCCCATTTTGAAATTAGTTTCGTATCTAAAATAGATTTAAAAGACGAATACACAATAAACTGCGGAGATAACTTTCAAGCGATATGCAGAAAGTAAATTCGAATTAACTCTTCAATTGTATAGAAACGCTGCATCAAGAAAACATACAATGAGTCGAGTGGAAGGCTTGATGTAAACTCGATATAAACTAATAAATGAAATGATTCGAATACCGAAACCTGTTATCCATTAATCACCAGGAAAATATGCTTACGATATTTAATAATCTGCTTATTGAAAACAGTTAATTTATGTTAGGCTGTCTAATCGAAAGATACAACGATATACAAAATTTTAATGTTTCACTTTCAAACAATTAAATGTTTTAATTAATATAAATAATCAATAAAATAATTTATCTTTGTTTGATTTTACTGATTATTAAACATGTATATCGAAGTAGAAGCTTCTTATATTCAAAATAAGAATTACCTTTTTCTTTAAACAATTAAATATACTTTTTATATTACTAAAATTTTTATATTTTTAAATAATCATATTATTTGTCTTCAATCATGTGATGGATTTAATTATTTCAGGAATTAACGTTGTTGATGATTCTAACAAAATCCAGAGCTGTGTTTTTAATTAAGAAACTTTGTTGCAGGAATTTTAAGGCAGCGCATTTTTTTAAATCAAACTCTGCAAATAACCGCTAATTAGTGACTGCAGTCTGTAAAGTTGTAAAAAATGAAAAGAAAACGTCCATCTCTTGGTGAAATGAATCCATTGTTCCCCAATGTGTCTTCATGTGAGTAAATTGAATTACACTTGCGTTTCAATAAGACCAAGTTTTATAATTTCAAGCTTATATAAAAAATTACAGCAGGATAATTGTTAGTTAATTAAAACGTTGATTTATTTTATGTAAATACGTAAAATAATACCTTTAGCATCGTAATAAATAAATTAAAAGAATTGATTATAAAATGCTTCTTGCAAAATGTTATGTATGCTGTTTTTAATAGAAATAAAAGTAATAATTCTTACTTTTATTTTCACCTAAACTGCATCTATAAATTAATATTTAATTTACGCTGTTTTAATGTTTATTTTTTCAAGAAAGATTTTAAATGAATATAAGAAGTAGTAATTTATGCAAAAATCTTTATGCATTAGGAATATTTTCAATAGAAGATATTGATGGGTATACAACGGTGATAACAATTAATAATAACGACAATTTTACATCCACGTGAAATATTACCCATCGCCATCCCGGCGCATCCACCATAAAAACTGTTTCTACATATTTATGATATTTATTTAATAATGGATTCGTTTCAATAAATCAATTGTTAAATTCTGTTTACAACACAAAGCTTTATATATTCAACACATGGTGCCTTATTTACGCATATAAAAATGCATACATAAAAATTCTCTACAACGTAACTTTGCATGCACGGAGGTACAATATAATTTAATATCTTAATACTTATACATTACAGTAACACTTTTTAAGTAAATAATATGTTAAAAAAAAATTGACTAAAAATTTTATAAAATACTTGTAGTTTTATAATATAAAATATATACTATTATTTAATTATGAAGGCGTTCACTTTGTGGTACATCTTGAATATAATAAAGTTAGAGACACGATAACTTTGTTTTATCACGTGTAATTTTTAAATAAAGAGGTAAAACAAAGTCATCATATTTTGTATTGTTTTCCTTTTATATGTATTACGTTTATATGGCTTTATTATTAAATTTATAATGGATGTGTCGCACATACAGCACATTAATTAAGTTCAAAAACTTATTAATTTTTCACATGCATGCTCATTTTTTTTTCAATT
Organism: Ontholestes murinus; assembly: GCA_963969525.1. Lineage (NCBI taxonomy): Eukaryota > Metazoa > Arthropoda > Insecta > Coleoptera > Staphylinidae > Ontholestes > Ontholestes murinus. The sequence goes on from OZ018390.1 coordinate 10,393,057, forward strand.
AAAACCTAATAAGTTCTACCGCCCCTATATATACTAATATACTAACACGCATCTGTGGTGAGGGGATAATACGTGCCGCAGGTCAGAAGTGACTCTCAAAAGAAAAGATAATTCCGTTTGGGGTGATCTGAAAAACCTCGACCATTCGTATTCGACAGAGGGGCGCCGGAAGATTAGATTATGGCCTACGGCGGTTTCCTTTCTCACGTGGTCAGTCTTAATTTTGCACCCTCAGCCCGTTTAGATGAGTCTAATTATCCCTTGTCTATCAAAGCCCGGTCCGATGCACCATCAAACACTAAATGATTGTATGTGTCAATTTGGTTTGGGATTAATTTGTAATTTCGTTGGTTATTTGTGCAATTTCCACGTCTCAGGAAATACAATTAGGTTTTAACATAATATTTATTCTACAGAAAATAACAATTAATTATAAAATAACAATGACAATAAGTTAAAAAAATGTAACCATCTATAAAAATTTTGCTTTTTAATTTGCTCATATTTTTATCAAGTAATTGAAACTGTTATTTATTTTATTTTCAATTACAATAAAACATAAAGTAAATTTTAATAAATGTTATGAATTAATTCAATCAAACCCTTGCTAGTGTTTAAAGCATTGGAGAGTGAGATAGTGGCCACCCACCAACCCTACATATACAAAATAAATTTATACTCAAAATCTTCTGCCCGCATTTGTTTTAAAACAATCGCAACTCTTTGTATTTCCTCTTAATTAAAAAATCAAAAATGTTTTACGTATAAAAATTTACATTTATTAATGGTTCGATAATTATTTGTATTACTGTAACTTCTTGGATTATAAGCTATAAACTATTCAAAAATTTTAGTTGCCAGTATCTCGCTCAGATATATGCAAGAAGTGCGACATGCTAAATAACAAATTAAAAGATAAGACATTGGGTAGCGTTGATACAAAATAGCTACAGGTAGAAAAGAGTTTCCACCAAGCCAAAGCGGATCCTTTTTTGCTGATTTGAAAAAGAAGTGTAAACTTTCTACTTCTAATGGCGAGTGCGAGGAATTAACTTTTGATTATCAGCAGAATATGCCATTGCCTAAAATTCCAGCAGCTGAAGCATTTTATAAACATCAAATTTGGGCATATAATTTAAAATAATTTTTGTATCTAATCAGCAAAAAAGGAATTGCTCCCTTTAATTTATATGACGAAACCATAGCACAAAAATAACCAAACGAATCACTACATAAATAACACAAGTTGAAACACTGTATTTATTTCCTGATGATGCAGCAGCATAAAATAAGAACTCAATTTTAATTCAATATCTGTATACTCTTATGAGGTGTTCATCTCTTAAGAAAATTGTTCATCAATTTCTTGAACCGTGCCATATCGATGTTTTGGTGTAATAGAGAAGTTTGGTAGATAGAAAGATTACATTTTTACTACTTCTGAATATTCCGAAAGTATTAAGCAAACATCTAAAAACTGTAATTGCAGATCAAAACATGATTCTTAATTTTCGTCAACAGTATGATAGTAATTAAAGTAATGAAAAATGTGCAGAAAAGATATGATTGAAAGAATATCAATAACGCAATTTTTAATAAAATAAAAAGCACATTGAAACTATTGCAACGGAAATGCCCGTTTTGATTATTTTGCTATAATGAGAAATTCTCAAGCCAATCTATACGTTTTGCCTCATAAACAGCTGCATGATCATGCAATTCCGTTCAAAAATGTTAAATACAAAGACGTTAGACAGCTGGTAAAGAACTATATTCGACCAAATAAATTGTATTTCTACAGGCCCTCAATAGTGAAGTTGTTGGACTTAGAGATGACACTTCTAGATCCTCTTCGCTTCGGCAATCTAGCTGAAATTTGCCTTTAAATAAGTCTCTCGTTGTTTTTTTTTTCTTTTCTTTTGATTGATTAATATTTGACGTACTTGATATAAAAAAATACTTATAGGTATGTGTTTTATTATTTATAATACAAAAATGATAGTATTTTTCTTTGATTTTAGTGTAAAATTGAGACAAATTGGACTTGTCACTCTTCTGCTGCGAGGTCTTTAATTTTGCATTAAGGACTAAAGCAGGTACACCATTAGGCCTTGCGCTAACTTTATTACCCTATTTTGCAAGTGCTTCAAACACGGTGTCTGTACTAATTGTAGAAATAATAAGACATTCGTATGTATTGATTGACTTGTCATAAACTTCACTAGAGTTAGATTTAGAAGGTTGAGAATATGATTTGGAAAAATTCGTTGCAAAAGCATTTAAGACATTAGGGTGTGAAGAAAGTTTTTTATTTTCATACTGCATATTGCTAGGAACTAATGATTCGTTACGAACAGTATCGATAAAATTCCAGAATTTACCTTATTTTCGGTGCTGCTAATAAATGAATTATAGTCTATTTCAGATAGTAATTTCACTTCACGTTGTTAAGTAGAGTATCTCACTTAAAAAAAAAACTGTGATAGAGGATTTGATTTTTTCAACTCACGAATTTTAAGCTACCCGAAAATCATAGGGGAAATTTTTTTGAACTGAACTGAAGTTTGACCAAAGGAATACTATCTTGAAAAACTTTAAACAGTTTATCATAGAATATAGTGCAAGCATCATTCACAAAATGAATTGATAGGACATCAAATCAATCAATAGAAGTAATTGAGTCATATAAGTTATGGAAATTAGCTTTCTTAAAATTAAATATACGGTTAGAATAATTTTTAGGTGCAGGTAAAGTAAAAGTTAATTCTAAAGCTAGAAATATAGAAATCACTAATAGCACTATTCTGATTACTTTTCAAAACTTGTTGTTTTCGTTGTATTTCTCGTTGTACAGCGATTTATAGATGAATAAGTGTTAATATTATTAATATATTCCACTCTATATAGGGAAAGTAAAAAATGGTGAAGAGGCCATCATAATATTTTCCCTTTATTATATATAATAAAAACATTGTGCTTTATAAGTTGCTCATATATGTTATTTATTTTATTTTCAATTACTATAAAACAGCTCTGGTGAAAAAAATTTCGTTTTCAAAGTTACTGTTCTAATAAAAATAAAAATATATATGTAGGGTGGGTGGGTGTCCCTTAACCCATTCCTCAATCAATTTAACATAGATAAGAGTTTATCGTTAATGGTTTTTTAAGATTAATGTAATCTTTTACAAAGAAAATTTTAATAAATGTTATGAGTTAATTCAATCAAACCCTTGCTAATGTTTAAATGATTGAAGGGTGTGATAGTGGCCACCCACCCACCCTACATATACAAAATTCTTTATACTGAAACTCTACTTTCCGCATTTATTTTACAACAATTGCAAATCGTTTTATTTCTTTTTAATATAAAAACTAAAAGTAATGTTTTATGTATAAAAATTTATATTTAATATTGGTTGGGTAATTATTGGTATTTCTATAACTCCTTTGGTTATAGGCTATAAACCATTCAACAATTCTACTTGTAAAATTTTAACTTTAATCACAAATTCTTGATTCAAAAAAAGTAGAAAGAGTAATTTTTTTGTTAAAAATAACGCGTCTAAAAACACTGTTTTAGTTTAAATAAAAATACATATGTAGGGTGGGTGGGTGGCCACTATCCCACCCTCCAATCAATTTAACATAAACAAGAGTTTACTGTGAATGTTTATTTAACATAAACGTAATCATTTAAATAAATTTTAAGAAATGTTAAGAATTAATTCAACCAAACCTTTGCTAATGTTTAAATAATTGGAGGGTGTGGTAGTGGCCACCCACCCACCCTACATATACAAAACTGTTTATACTCAAACTCTGCTCACCGCATTTGTTTTATAACAATCTATAACTTCTTTGATTATAGGCTATAAACCATTCACATATTTTACTTGTAAAGTTTTAACTTTAATCACAAATTCTTGATTCATTTTTAACAACAAAGTGGAAAGAGTAATTTTATGATAAAAGTATCGCGTCTAAAACACTGTTTAAGTTTAAGTACAAATACATATGTAGGGCGGGTGGGTGGCCACTATACCACCCTCCAAGTAATTTAACATAAACAGGAATTTATCGTGAATGGTTTTTTTAACATTAACGTAATCATTTTAATAAATTTTAAGAAATGTCATGAATTCATTTAATCAAGCCTTTGCTAATGTTTACATGATTGGAGGGTGTGATAGTGGCCACCCACTCACCCTACATATATATTATATATTATATCGTTTTAATTTAAAAACTAAAAATAGTTATTTACGTATAAAAATTTACATTTAATAATATTTGAATAATTATTTGTATTACTACAACTTCTTTGATTATAGGTTATAAACTATTCAAAAATTTTACTTGTAAAGTTTTAATTTTAATCGCTATCCTACCCTCTAATCAATATAACATAAACACGAGTTTTACGTGAATGTTTTTTTTAACATAAACGTAATCGTTAAAATAAATTTTAAGAAATGTTATGAATTCATTCAATCAAACCCTTGCTAATGTTTAAATGCTTGGAGGGTGTGATAGTGGCCACCCAGACACCCTACATATTCAAATCATTTTATACTAAAACTCTGCTGCCCGCATTTGTTTTACAACAATCGCAACTCTTTGTATTTCTTTTTAATTTAAAAACTAAAAATAATGTTTTACGTATAAAAATTTATATTAAATAATGGTTGGTTAATTATTGGTACTACTCTAACTTCTTTGATTACAGGCTGTAAATCATTCACCAATTCTACTTGTGAAATTTTAACTTTAATTACAATTTCTTGATTCATTTTTAACAAAAAAAGTAGAAAAAGTTTTTGCTGAAATATCGCGTCTAAAAACACTGTCTTAGTTTAAGTAAAAATATATATGTAGGGTGGGTGGGTGGCCACTATGCTACCCTCTTATCAATATAACGTAAACACGAGTTTATCGTGAATGTTTTTTTAACATAAATTTAATAATTTAAATAAATTTTAAGAAATGTTATGAATTAATTCAAACAAATCCTCGCTAATGTTTAAATGATTGGAAGGTGTGATAGTGGCCACCCATCCACCCTACATATACATAACGCTTTATACTAAAACTCTACTGCCCGCATTTATTTTACAACATTCGCAACTTTTTTTTATTTCTTTTTAATTTAAAAATTAAAAATAATGTTTTACGTATAACAATTTATATTCAATAAGAGTTGAATAATTATTAATATTACTATAACCCCTTTGATTATAAGCTATAAACTATTCACTAATTCTACTTGTAAATTTTAACTTTAATAACAAATTTGTCATTCATTTTTAGCAAAAAAAAAGTGGAAAAAGTAATATTTTGTTAAACGTATCGCGTTTAAAAACACTGTTTTAGTTTAAGTAAAAATATATATGTAGGGTGGGTGGGTGGCCACTATCCCACCCTCCAATCAATTTAACATAAACAAGAGTTTATCATGAATGGTTTTTTAACATAAGAGTAATGACTTAAATACATTTTAAGAAATGATATTAATTATTTCAATCAAACCCTTGCTAATGTTTAAATGATTGGTGGGTGTGATAGTGGCCACCCACCCACCCTACATATTCAAATCATTTTATACTAACTTTGCTGCCGGCATTTGTTTTATAACAATCACAACTCTTTGTATTTCTTTTTAATTTAAAAACTAAAAATAATGTTTTACGTATAAAAATTTACATTCAATAATTGTTGGATAATTATTGGCATTACTATAACCCCTCTGATTATAGGCTAGAAACCATTCACTTATTATACTTGTAAAATTTTAATCTCAATCACAAATTTATAATTCATTTTTAACAAAAAATATGGAAAAGTAATTTTTAATTTAAAATGTAGCGTCTAAAAACACTGTTTAAGTTTGAGCAAAAATATATATGTAGGGTGGGTGGGTGGCCACTATCCCACTCTGCATTCAATTTAACATAAACAAGAGTTTATCGTGAATGCTTTTAACATAAACGTAATTATTTACAAAGTCATTTTTAATAAATGATTTGAATTATTTCAATCAAACCCTTGATAATGTTTAAATGATAGGAGGGTATGATAGTGGCCACCCACCCACCCCACATATATAAAAATCTTTATAATCAAACTCTGCTGCCTGCATTTGTTTTACCACAATCGCAACTCTTTGTATTTCCTTTTAATTTAAAACTAAAAATAATGTTTTACGTATAAATTTTTTTATTCAATAACAGTTGAATAATTATTGGTATTACTATAACTTCTTTGATTATAGGCTTTAAACCATTCACCAATTCTACTTTTAAAATTTTAACATCAATCACAAATTCTTTATTAATATCAACACAAAATTAGAGTTATGTTTTGTTAAAAATATAGCGTCTGAAAACACTGATTTAGTTTAAGTAAACATACATATGTAGAATGGGTGGGTGCCCACTATTCCACCCTCCAATCAATTTAACATTAAAAAGAGTTTACCTTGAATGTCTTTTTTAACATAAACATAATAATTCAAATAAATTTCAAGAAATGTTATGAAGTAATTCAACCAAACCCTTGCTAATGTTTAAATTATTGGAGGGTGCGATAGCGGCCACCCACCCACCCTACATATGCAAAATTCTTTACACTCAAACTCTGCTGCCCGCATTTGTTTTATAACACTCGCAACTCTTATTATTATTTCCTTTTAATTTAAAAACTAAAAATAATGTTTTACGTATAAAAATTGTATTCGTAATGGTTGGATTATTATTGGTTTTACTATAACTCCTTTGATTATAGGTTGTAAACCATTCACTAATTCTACTTGTAAAATTTTAACCTCTATCACAAATTCATAATTCATTTTTAACTAAAAAATGGAAAGAGTTTTTTTTTAAATATCGCATCTAAAAACACTGATTTAGTTTAAGCAGAAATATACAGAGTGTCCCGTTAATGTGGGGAAATGGCTGGAACATAGATTCCTGGGGTCAAAATATGATGATTTAACACAACTTATCTATATCCAAAAATTTATGGTTAAGCCGGAATTTGTCTTTAAAGTTTCAAATTTTTTTATTTCTTTTGTTTATAACAATTGAACGCTTTATTTTATTTGAATGAAATTTATTATTAATAACTATTATAATATAATACATCATTTCAGTTATTATGGTCATTAGTGATTGACAGGAAGTATAAAAAACAGTAGTACCACCACTTAAAAACTAAAATATGTTTTTATTGGTGCATCTAATAAATGCTAAAAAAATATTTCTTGAAAGACCAATTAATTATAAAACTTTTCTGTATCTTAATAATATTTGATATCTTTTACGGTTTTTGCACAAAAAAATAAAATATGAAGATAGTATGCAGATTTGCACTCATTAATAAGTAAATCAACTTATTTAATTAATTAAAAAATATTAATTGATACAATAAATCAAAACAACATCTAACACTTTTTAAACAATTTTCTTCGCGAAATCCTAATACAAGCAAGAAATCTGTTTGCTGCAAATGTGAATATTTATGAACTATAATAAAGTTAACAATAAATTATTTAAAGACACTCAGTAATTATTATTTTACATAATTAACATTTTTTAAACAAAGAAGGCCACGAAAAACATATATTTTTGATTTGATGGAAAACTAGATTTTGTTTTTACTAGGTAAAAAAAATATATTTTATTTTTTTGTGCAAAAACCGTACAAGATATCAAATTTTATTAAGAGAGAAAAAAGTTTTAAAATAAAATTCTCTTTTAAGCAGTATTTTTTTGATTTTTATTGGATGCACTAATAAAAAAATATTTTATTTTTTATATGGTGGTACTACTGTTTTCTATATTTCCTGTTAATCGCTTATGTCCATAATAACTTAAATGATGTATTATAGTAAGGTAGTTATTAATAATTAATTTCATTCAAATCGAATAAAGCGTTCAATTATTATAAACAAAAGAAATAAAAAATTTTGAAACTTTCAAGACAAATTTCGGCTTAACCGTAAATTTTTGGATATAGATAAGTTGTGTTAAATCATCATATTTTGACCCCAGGAATCTATGGTCTAGCCATTTCCCCGCATTAACGGGACACCCTGTATATGTAGGGTGGGTGGGTGGCCACTATCCCACCCTCAAATCAATTTAACATAAACAAGAGTTTATTGTGAATGTTTTTTTTTTTAACATAAACGTAATTATTAATATAAATTTTAAGAAATGTTATTAATTCATTTAATCAATCATGTTTTTTTAACATAAACGTCATACTTTAAATAAATTTTAAGAAATGTTATGAATTAATTTTATTTAGCCCTTGCTAATGTTTAAATGATTGGAGAGTGTGCTAGTGGCCACCCACCCATCCTACATATACAAAACTATTTATACTCAAACTCTGCTGCCCGCATTTGTTTTACAACTCTCACAATTCTTTTGTATTTCCTTTTAATTTTAAAACTAAAAATAATGTTTTACATATAAAAATTTACATTCAATAAAGGTTGGATAAATATTTGTATTACTATAAGTTCTTTGATTATAGGCTTTAAACCATTCACCATTTCTACTTTTAAAATTTTAACATCAATCACAAGTTAATGATTATTATCAAGAAAAAATTAGAGTTATTTTTTTCTTGAAAATATACCGTTTGGAAACACTGTTTTAGTTTAAGCAAAAAATACATATGAAGGGTGGGTGGGTGGCCACTATCTCACCCTTCAAGCAATTTGACGTAAACAAGAGTTTATTGTGAATGTTTTTTAACATAAACGTAATTATTAATATAAATTTTAAGAAATGTTATTAATTCATTCAATCAAACCCTTGCTAAGGTTTAAATGGTTGGAGGGTGTGATAGTGGCCACCCACCCACCCTACATATACAAAAATCTTTATACTCAAACTCTGCTGCTTGCATTTGTTTTACAATCGCAACTCTTTGTACTTCCTTTTAATTTAAAAACTAAAAATAATATTTTACGTATAAAAATTTACATTCAATAATGATTGGATAACTATTTTTATTACTATAACTTCTTTGATTATACGCTATAAACCATTTACCAATTCTACTTGTAAAATTTTAACCTCAATCACAAATTCTTGATTCATTTTTAACAAAAAATGGAAAAACTGTTTTTTGATAAAAATATTGCGCCTAAAAATACTGTTTTAGTTTATGCAAAAGTACATATGTAGGGCGGGTGGGTGGCCACTATCCCACCCTCCAACAATTTAACATAAACAAGAGTTTATCGTGAATGATTTTTTAACATAAACGTATTCATATACAAAGTAAATTTTTATAATAGTTATAAATTATTTCAATCAAACCCTTGCTAAATTAATGATTGGAGGGTGTAATATTAGGCACCCAACCACCCTACATATACAAAAATCTGCTGCTCGCATTTGTTTTACAATCGCAACTCTTTGTACTTCCTTTTAATTTAAAATCTAAAAATAATGTTTTAAGTATAAAAGATTACATTCAATAATGGTTGGATAATGATTTGTATTATTATAAGTTCTTTGATTATAGGCTATAAACCATTCATCAAATCTACTTGTAAAATTTTAACTTTAATCACAAATTCTTGATTCATCTTTAACAAAAAAAGTAGAAAAAGTATTTTTTTTGTTAAAAATAACGCGTCTAAAAACACTGTTTTAGTTTAAGTAAAAATATATATGTAGGGTGGGTAAGTGGCCACTATCCCACCCTCTAATCAATTTAACAGAAACAAGAGTTTATCATGAATGTTTTTTTTAACATAAACGTAATCATTTAAATAAATTTTAAGACATGTTATGAATTAATTCAATCAAACCCTCGATAATGTTTAAATGATTGGAAAGTGTGATAGTGGCCACCCACCCACCCTACATATACAAATATCTTTATACTCAAACTCTGCTTTCCGCATTTATTTTACAACAATCGCAAATCTTTTTATTTCTTTTTAATTTAAAAACTAAAAATAATGTTTTACGGATAAAAATTTACATTCAATAGTGGTTGGATAATTATTGGTTTTACCATAACATCTTTATTTGTAGGCTATAATTTATTAACTAATTCTACTTTTAAAGTTCAAACCTCAATTTCAAAATCTTGATTAATTTTTAACAAAAAAGTGAAAAGAGTAATTTTTTGTTAGAAATATCGCGTCTAAAAACACTGTTTAGATTAAGCAAAATATATATGTAGGGTGGGTGGGTAGCCACTATCCCACCCTCCAATCAATTTAATATAAACGTTTATCCTGAAAGTTTATTTAACATAAACGTCATCATTTAAATGAATTTTATTAAATGTTATGAATCAATTCAATCAAACCCTTGCTAATGTTTAAATGATTAGAGGGTGTGATAGTGGCCACCTACACACCCTAAATAAGTTGGCGTAATAAAATGTTTTTACAATATCATCATTTGTATTGTGTACAAGTATCTTTAAACCATAACATGTTTTGTTGAGTTTAGATGATAAAGTGTCGAGATTCTGTTTGTAACTCAGAGTTTCATCAACAATAACTCCAAGAAACTTTGCATGTGTTGTAAATGACAAGGAACTGCTGTTGAAAGATATCTGCACAGAAGTTAATAAAGACTAATTACAAATAAAAAACTTTTTAACTTTGTTTTTATAACACTGAAACTATAGTCACTTAATAAAGTCCGTGTTATACAAAGTTAAACAGTTTTTTATTTGTGGAGAATAATGTATAACGAAGTAGAAGCCTCCACCGTTAAAAGACTAATTAGTTTTAAATATAAGGGTTTGTGTTTATATTTTTGTTCAATATTAACTGTTTTTTTATGAACGAGTCATTATTGTTCATTATTAAATTGTCAGAATTAACAACGTCTACATATGTTTGTCTGAAAAGTAACAAGTTTGTGTCATCGACATAGGACGCAATTCCACTATCAGTGTTTGTGTTGTCAGAAATATCATTTAAAAAGATATTAAATAAAAATGGGCCCAAGATATCTTGTGGAGTGCCCATATTGGTTTCTAAGATATCGGATGTAATTTCAGTACTTCATTATTAATTTTTACAGACTGGGTGCGACTATTCAAATATGATCTAAACCAATTGTTTTCAGTTCATTGTATTCTGTAATGATTTAGCTTAGTAATCAATATAGAATGATCGATAATGACGAATGCTTTAGATAAATCTAACAGCACTCCACAAACGACTTCTCTTTTATCTAAGGCATACATAATTGAGGTGATATATTGAAATAAAGCAGTATCGATATTTTTGCAAATGTAAAACCATGTTGATTTTTGCTAAATAAATTGTTTTGATTGAAAAAATTAATTACTCAATCTGAAATTAAGGTTTTAAATATTTTTGACAATGCACTCAGGATGGTAATGGGTCTGTAGTTATCGAAGTCATTAAGGTTCCCTTTAATATATATTGGAGTGATAATGGAATTCTTTAACCTATCTGGAAATATTCTGTTTGAATTGAACTATTTAATATATGGGTGAATAATTAGAGGGTGTGATAGTGGTCATCCACCTGCCCCATATACTTAAGATTTTTTTGGGTTTATTTAACCGAACGTACTCTTGACCTACGACAATAAGCTATGCGTTATCCTAGGACCTACTTTCCCGCTTAAACTCCAGAGTACTCTTGACCTACCCCAACGTATAATATGTTCAGGCGGGTCAGGAGTACGAGAGGTCATTGCATTGTTTGTTGAGGTAGGTCAAGAATACGATAGAATATGTAATAATCAAGTTTATAATGTTAATATTATGTTTATTATAGTTTAATGTAATGATTATTACAATATCTAAAAACTAAAATAAATATATTCTAAATAGGGAAAGTAAAACATAGAATTTTTATCGAAAAATATATAGGTAATTGTGTATTAATGAAGGTAAATACCTTTTTTATACACATTCGTTTAAAAATTATAAGAAGTAAATAATTATTAAACTAATGTATATAACTTTTTAGAGTACGACTTCTAACTGTTCTATATTTTGCGAGTGGGGAGGAATAATAATAGAGCAAGCTACATCTGGGTTTTATTTATTCCGCACACTTACTATCGTAACGAGTTATTTCCAGAAAACACCTGATACTAAAAGGTTTCGGGTGAATGCAGCAAATGACCGTTGGGAAGGCGTTGATTGTCGTTTAATTCTGGAATTCGAAACAGTCGCACCCCGGCGCCGACCGTGCGGGTGACGATAGGGTTGGGAGGAATATGAAAATTGATGGGGCGAATATGAGGGGCTTACGTGAAGATACAGGATCGAGCAAACTTGGGGATACAGATTTACATAATGTGGAAATTTTGAATGTGAATAAATTACGCCGCTGCCGGAGAAGTTGCGTGGCGGGAAATCGGTTAATTAGTTGGCAGGAAATTAAATATTTTAATTAGGCGGTTTTCGCGAACATCTGGCGGCGTTTACCTGCAGCTTGGACCATTGGATTCGTCCTATGCACCTGACGGCGTTCCTCCACGCCAGCTTCGCCCCGTAGATTAACTCGGTGTTCGTTAGTTGGTAGGTTCCCGTTGATTTAATTTCCTGGTCCACCTGTTGTAATCTCGCAACGTGTGATGGGCTGTTTAATCTGAAATTAACATTTTATATTATTATATCAGTACATTATAATACATACAAAAATTTATATATTTAACACGAATTTTTTGATATGATTAGTATGTGCATTTTTCGTTGTTCCTTTAATATATGATTGGTGGAATTGAAACGAGGACGAATCCTGCTTTATCAGCCATCAGACAACAATGAGCTTCCTTTATTCCATTAAGGGCGCGCTATTTTCCGAGGAAGAAAAGGATCGCGTTTCAATTGATCGAATGAGGAAAGGTCCAATTTGCATGTTGAACGGTATGTCTACCCGACATATATAGAAGTAGGAGAAGTATCGTTTTCATCCAGGGCAACAAAAAAAAATTGGAATGTGTTATCGGTTATGAAACGTGGTATTCAAATAAAACTCTATGTTTTATTTATTCCTTTTAGTTACGACTGTTTTGACACATTCATTTATAAGTGCATATTGTTTTTTCCATCTCGATAGAGTTGTTAAAACTTTAACACTTTAAAATTTTATTTTCGATTGCACCAATTTGCTTAATTTAATGAAAAATAAGTAAGAATTCTTTTTAATGTAATTTATTTTAATAATTAAATAGACTTCCTTTTGTAAATTGTAAAAAGGCGAAAAGTTATTATCACCCAGCGCGTGTTTCCATCACAGAGAAACAATGGTCGCCACGCAATAAATTCATTAACGCGCGTACATAGCGGAAAGCGATCCGCTTTATTAAGACAAACGAAAGCGGCAAATCCGCCCCGGCATTTCGCCCCTTTCTCCGGAAGCCCGTTCGACAACGTCCCCGATTTATTAGCTTGCACAACGGACGGCAGAGGCGGCGGATCAATCGCGGACGCTCGTTTTAAACAAACTCGCATAAATCAACAGCTGCACCAGTCAGAAAAATAAGTGCAAGATACGCGTGACAAGATTACTTCATACACATGCCGACATATTCAATTTCCTTGACGAAATGTGTACGTTTCTCCCTTGGAAATATTTCAAGCGCGGAGTGTACTTCTGGTGGATGCGCCGGGAACACATGACGAATAACTTTTTCTAATAAGTAAAAAATTAAAATATAAAGCTGTAATAAGCAAAAATACATATATAATCAGTAAAACAAACCAAATATTGCAGTAAGAAGCGAAAATAGCTGGGAAAATTCCCTGAGAAACCGTTCATCACTCACATAATTTCATTCAACAAACAAAAGGAAAACAAAGTGAAAACTGTGGCGAAAGAGGGGAAATTATTTGTAGATTCCCATCCTTACCGATTATTGTAGAACCGCCCTCTCAAACCCGAGAATAAAAAAAAAGAAAGCACTCCAGACAAGTCGTCGCGCAAGTGTCTTCGCTCGGAATCGAAAACGACTTGGGTTCGATTAATTTTCACCCGATTGGATTGACTGGAATTTCATTACACCTAACGCAATATAAACACCCTGAAGACTGAAACCGGCGTTAACCAATAACTAAGCGTTATTTGTGGATTAGAGTCTATTGTCGGTCGAAGTTTCGAGCGCGTAATTTCCGACTCGAGAATGATACCACAGCGAGTTTGGACAATTAGGGGAAGGAAAGAATGGGAACTTAAAAAAAAAGTTAAATGAAAAATTATTCAAATGATAAATCACCACAAAAGGAAATCCGTCAACAGTTCGTGATAAATTTGTGTTGAAATAAAAAAAGACGTTTATAATCGAATAATTTAATCAAGAAAATAATAATTGAATAGAATAACGTTTAAAATTTAATTACGCAACGAAGTTTCGGCGCGTTAATTGAAACCGGACTTTCCGGCCTAAACGTATTCCGAAAACTTAAAATTAATTTGCATGAAACAACACCGACCGATTTTTCGAAAGCCGTATCCGTCTAAAACAAACTTAATTAAATCTGACGTTTTAATAATCCCAATTAGCCATTTAAATGCCCTCAACGGGCCCGAACTAATCCACTGTATTTACCAAAAATTATTAACACCCACCCGACCTGTTTAATTGCATTAAACGATGAAATGATTAACGTTCACGTCCTGTTAAAACCATAACCGCTGCAAAATGGCAATTATTGCTATCGCATTTGAGTAATTAGTATGAATAAGTCAATACTGCACGTCCGAGTTTAATAGGATTAACTTGTTGCCGACGTGAGGACGTTTGCTCTGTTAATATTCCAGTTATTGGAGCTTTGTAAATGCCACCGAGGACCTAATTGATTGGTAAATGCAGGAAGATCATTGCTGAATTTTCCTAGTTGCCTTAATTGGGGAAAATTGTCGTTACGCTACGGCGGTCCATATAATTGGAAAAGCCCTAGTTAATTATCCAATATTAAAATAGATAATTAATATACCGAAATATTAAGATAACGACAAACAAATTTGTTTTATTTTAAACACTACATATGTTATTGAAATAGTTTATAATTACTTTTATTAATGATTTTATAGTATTTTAAATATCTATCGAGGAGGTAGTTGAAAGAAAATACCTATAAGATTACGTATTTAGGGTATGAAAAGTTTTCCTCATCAAAGGTCCCAATTTCTGTTAGCCTTCATTCCGACGTTAGTTAACAGTTTTAATCTCAAGAAAATGTATAAAGCAGGCTGAACGGAGTAAGTCTTAATTGAATGCAAGGAGAGCAGAGTAAGATTATAGTATTTGCCCTTTTTGTACTAAAAATAGTAATCAAGCATAGATTCTTTAAAAATCATAAATAAATTCATTTCTTGCAACTGAGAATAAAAGGATCGATAAATTCGATTCTCTTTTAAGAGAATGGTGTTTAAATAATTAATTGGACTAACGAAAGAATCATCCGTATACCCAATGATGAATGTTAATTAATGTGTCTAAAATGTGTTTGTAAAGAGATGGTGTAAGAAGTGTGGTGAAACGAAATTTCTTAGGAGAATTTATCCTTCTAAGCCAAACTTTCGAAATTTAATGGATTTTTACTACAAACACCGCGTACAATGTTGGATGGCAGTAATAATTAATTTTCCCCTATATTTCAATGGTTTCAAGAGTTCACTAAAAACATATTTGTCCATCCATCTACTATAATAGTTCCAATTAACAAACATTTTTTTTCCCCACAAAATCCCCGGTATTATGAAAACCCTAAACAATCACGAACTCGAGCCAACTGCTGGCTTTACTAATCTCTTTAATAATTCATAGTGTTTTACAACTATAAGCTAGGCTCTGGGATATGAGCGGAATAAATGAAATAAAGGCGTAGTTTTATAACTTCTACATGTAAAGATTAACCTTGTGATCATTTAACTCGTGTATCTAATAACAATAGTCGTTTTCATTAAATAATTTTGCATAAAAACACTTGCATAATAATTATTTGCAAACATTAATTAAAGAATTCATCACGATGTTTGTTTTATTTTCAATTATTTTCGACAATCCAATCACCGAAAACTGAATAAACTGGATATTTCAGCCGGATTAACTAACATCCGGAATTTCGCGAATAAACGTGCTCACGTTGAATCGATTTCACGAAAAAATGAACTCTGAATTGTTGTAGTGTTTAAACATGCCATACATGCCGTTAAAATTTTCCCGGAAGTATTGTTGAGGGCAAATCGCCCGTATATTCGGACTGATTGGAATTTATTGAATGCTAGTTTTGCTATACATTAGTTGAGTTAAATAATAAATTATACGAATAAATGTTCTGATAATTTAATAGCGCATTTAACAAATCAACGGAATTCTTTGCGATTCCCCCGTTTCCTGCTATAATTCAAAGGGTTGATTGTGAAAAACGACTCAAAAAAAAGAGGAAAGTGCGAATTTAAACGCGCATAACTCCTTTATTCTCCCTCGAATTTACGACCCCTTTGATACGTCGCAATCTTTTATTACTTACTGGAACCGCGGGAAACTTTTGATACCACCTTAATTATATTTCATTATCCTTCATTTGCTCGAAGTGTCTTCATTTTCTATTAATTACTACTTAATTCAACTAGTGAACTTTAGTTTTACGAACAAAACGGCATTTAGGTGGTGCACAAACTATCATTCACTGAACGAGTTCTATTACTTTCTTGTTTTGTAACATTTGCATTATTTGAAAATAATTTACAATTACAATTTACATTTTATACACGTTATACAATAGTAAAAATTCCGAACGTACAGAAAATCATTTATCTTTAATAATTTCTTTCGGCCCCACTAAAATCTCTCTCGCCGTATTAATTGACTTCAGCACCGCCATTGTTCCCGGTGGATAATTACTAACTCTTGATTAACATTTTAATGTGAAACCCATTGTCTGTCTTTTTTATTCTTCGCAAGAGTGAACAAATTAAAAGTACACCGTCCGCATAATAACTGAAGGTTCTATGTGAGGCCAGCCTGATTGCCCGGAAATATTCGAGAAGGCTTCGCAAAAAAAAAGTTACCTTATGGGAAAACCTGAATGAGGCGCAGATAAATGTTTTAAGTTTCGCTTTTATTCCAGATTAGGAGAATTGGATGGAACAAAAGGAATATTTTATTATAGTTTATACGTATATATTGATTTTGATGTGGTAATAACAAAAGCTTTTATTGCTTAAGTTCCAATTATTATTACCTTAGTAATTGGATACGGTTTAGGATTTCGATTTAAGTTTGTGTTATTTGTTTACGTATTATTTTTTGACAATGCGAGAATTAATATACTGCCTTTTGTGGTGTAAACGAGTTCGCATATTCTGTATTTACTTTGACTTTCTCTGGGTTTGATATATTTTTTTTACAGTCCCGACCGGAACAGGGGTTGCGCATGATGTTTTTTCATAACCGCCGAATCCTTCCATAAGGCACCCAATCGCCCCCCCTAAACGATTCGGTGGCAGATTTGTGCATGGAGCGGATGAAATTCTGCAAAATATTTGCTACCGAATTGGTAGAGACGTAAATGTTTTTCTTTAAAATATAATGTATTTATCGAGAATACAAACGGGTTACGTTATCGTCTAGATTTTGAGATAATCGTGTATTTTTAAGAATAATAAATTGATTAAATAATGTTTCAAATTTTTTTATGGCTGAATGGGTCTTTATTTTCACATCCCTTGCTTTCCCAGCGGGATGCTGACTCCTTATTCAAGCTATTCCAATCCAAAATGTGTCTATAGTGTTCTTACAGCTTCAAAATAAATTAAAATTGACTGTCTTATGAAAAATTTCCAAGTTAATGCTGGAACAAAATTATTTTATTATTTTTAAGTCTCGTTGATTCACACTACAAAATAGATTTGAGATGCATAACTTTTTTACTATACGAGAAGTAAATAACCAGAAACATAAAGCTGCGCATCATGTACTTATAGTATTAAGTTCTGCCTCCAGATGTATGTTGTAAAACCTCTCCTAAGTCATCCTGCATGTTGACTAAAGTGGATTTTTAAGTAGTTCTGTAATAACTATCTTGAACTATGCGCCCTGTGAAAAAATACTTGAAAGAAAAGTGTTTAAGCCGATGTTAATAACACAAAAAAACGTAATAACACACAGGTGCTGGCAGGTATCAAAAACGGCGAATTTTAAAGATACTTCTAATAGTGGAAAAAGTTTGTAAATATTAATAAGAAGTAATTTAAAGGAGATTAGATTATATTTGAAAAACAGTAAATTAAATATTAATTATTTCTCCCTGTTAACAGCGTAGCGCAGTTAGAGACAGGGAAACAAGTTTTACAATGGAGTATTTAATTCTCCGTGTTTCCCATCCATTAAGATATTACCATAAAAATATCATCTATTGTCTAAGCGCTGTACTATGGCTTAAACAATAGATGGCTCCTTTATGGTAATATCAATAAAGTAAATGTTTACTACAAACAAATTCAAGTTAGTTTTGCGGTATCCGTAGTTATTTTGTGTGCCTCTGGATGATTAACTTCTTGTGTACTTTTGTGTCTTCTATGAAGTCTGTGAGTTGCTTTTCAGGAACCTCAGTCTTCTTAAATTTCTCCACGCTTTGTCTTCTATATGCTTCGCATGTACACAATACACAGAGTAGGTGTAATAGCTCAATCGTTTTAGACAAACTGGAGATTGAGTGAACAATACCCATACCCTTGACTTTTTTTTCTAATTAAGTAATTTAAGAGATTTTCAAACTTACAAAGACACCATGTTCAGACAATAAGCAAAAGCTTCTTGCAACAGATTTGGTTGGTTGCTCATGAGTTATTAAGTAATTAATTTTCTAAATCCTTATTTACAAATTTGCTTCACTCCTGCAAAAACTGCTGATTAGTTTTGTTTCTAGTATGTGAGATTAGCCGATCTAAACTAATAACTCTCTGTTTATTTGAATATCTCATGCTGGACTACATTAAATATTCTATCGAAGACAGTTACAAGAGAACATTCTAGGTTTACCTGAATACCTATTAGAATCCTTCTTTGGCCCGAATGAAGTTCTAAAGAAACACTAAAATGATATGTGCACTTCTTAGGAAATAATATATCTAATGTCAACTATATTACAAAAGAAAAATTCAGAAGCTATCAACATGTTTTACTAGACATTGGATGGATGTGGGTCTGAGTAGAAGATCATTGGAAACCAGTGAACTCTGCTTGTGATTCTTGCTGTCTAAATTTATGTATGCGGTTCAATTATATATTTATGTATTATTTTGTGAATATTTTATAAGCAAGAAGAACAGAGTTATAAAGAATAAAGAATAATTCTGTTTAATTTTTAACTGTTTTTAGTAAATTTTTATTTCCAGTTATCTCGGTTGATTTGCTTGTTCAAGATCATACAAATAATTTTCATTGCATTGAAAATTCTAACTAGGCAAAAGAATTTTCTTACATTTAACTTGGCCTTCCAACTTTTATATTCATATTTATTTATTCATATTTATTCATATTATCTTTACAATATCCTGTTAAAATATGGTAAACAAGTTGAGATACGTACATTAAAAAAAATACAAAAATTTAGGACACAGGACTTGCGGGCGGAGTTCACCATGTGTTCTTCCACTCAGGACCCTTCTGCTTCAGATGAAGATATTCATTCTCTGCAGCGTATTTTACCAATTGGGTAATATATTGGCCATTACTGGCATTCTTATGTCCATTTTACATGGAACAATTTTAATAACTGTAATATCTGTCAGAATGACGAAAGTTTTATATGTATATGTTTCCTAATAGAAAGAATCTCGTAGTTCCTTCAAGGCCAATGTACCCAAATGTTTACAGAAAAATCCTTTACGATTTTTTATCCCTGATTAGGGAAGTTGAGGAGGACATCTGGGGATGACCTTCCAAAATCGTGCATCGAAGGCTTACTCTACCTAGCCCAAACCCAAGCTAAACTACTAGAGGAGTTTACTATGCAAAAATTTAAAGATGACACCAGGAGGCTTCCTAATCACTAGGTTTTCAAGTGTTTAAGGTGTTGAAGAGGCGAAAAGAACTTCCTACTCCGATTATCGGGGATATAATAACTCTTGCCTGCGTGAAGGTCTATTTCCAACACAATTTTTCATCCATTTCGCCAGAAGTTGTGAGATAGAATCATCCCTGGCTGATGAAGTCCCCCGCAAACTGTCCATAGCCTGCCAGATCGCGATTCCCGGGAAATCTCTTCTGCGCAGGAAGCCAGGCGAAGCAAAGAGAACGCGTGGCGAGACATGATCAGGGAAGTGGAGGCGAACCCCTGCAAAGCCCAAACCCTAGCTCAGTAGATCCGGGGGAAGGGGGGTGGAGTCATATAACACATACTCCCTAATAGAGGAGTTTACTATATAAGAACTCAAAGAAGCCATCAGGAGGCTTCCTAATCACAAGGCCCCGGACAGGAGGCGGTGATGTTTAAGGTCCTCCAAGATATCCTACTTCGATTATTGGATATAATAACTCTTGCCTGCGCGAAGGTCTGATTTCGAAACGATATAAAAGGGCCAGATTATTGCACCTGCCTAAGCCAGGGAAGGACTTTACTAAACCCAATCAGTTTAGTAAGGTCCTTCTAGACTTCGAGAGCAAAATACTGGGGATACTAATTAGGAAGAGGCTTCACCGATGGCACGACAATATAGGTGGAATATCCGATTTGAACGGAGGCGTTCGACGATGGTTGCCATCAGAGAAGTCCGGAGGTTGACCGATGAGGCAAATTCAGGACCCCTTCCAGGACGTCGTCACTGTCTGGCCATTGCACTTGATGTTTAAATTAATTTAATTTAACTTAAGACATTTCAGTTTCTCTTACATACAGTCACATTCAACTAATATAGTCAAATATTTTAAAATATACAAATTTTGTAATTATAAAATAAATGAATCTAATGTACATTTAGAAAATGCATAATACATCTAATATGGTCTCGGTCTTCCTCCATCTCTGCCACCACCATCCCGTCCGCCTCTACGACCTCCAAATCCACGTCCGCCACCTCTTCCACCGCCGAAACCACCTCCACCGCCACGCTCCTCTAAAACCACCGCCTCCACGACGATCGTCGCCTCCTCGGCCTCCATCACCACCGCCAACTGCTCCTTCAGGTTTATCTTCATTACACCGATTACATTTATTTGTCCAGGCAAAGTTGGTATTGCTGCAACCGGGACTAGGGCACTTCCAGTCACCATCTCTGTCTTCCCTATCTCTTCCACCACCGCCTCCACTTCCTCCATCTCTGTTGCCACTGCGACCACCTCCATATCCACCAGTTTCCTCCCGAATTGTTTGAGCTGTATCAGTTGCCTCCACCGCCGCCGCCCCCTGACGAGCCACCGTAACTATTTAGGTAAGTCGTCGAGGGTGGTGGCTGGGAATAATCGGCATAACCGCGGCTAAAATGCTAAATGGAAACTGTGGATAGAGCGGACCATTATTATACCAGTTACCCTTTTCAAACATGAACCCTCAGGTTGCGGAATAAAACTTTTTTGATTGTTAGAAATTAGTGTTATCAACAGTTTCTTAATGTACAATCAACACCTTGAACCAAACAATAAAGCCAACGTGAAACACCAGAAGTGTTAGAAACCAGCTAATTTTAGAATTAGTAGGAGTTATTAGAAACGGAATACTATCAAGGAAAAGAGGAAGACCTAGTTCCCCAGATAAAGAAGAAAGTCTTGATGGGAAATCACATTTTATAGCTAAATTGGAAGGTTTTTTGAAATATTGTGCAGTTTGCAGCAATAGAAATTTTCCAGGAGGTAGGCATGAAACCGTATGGTCTTGCAAAATATGTTCCAGGAACCTGGTCTTCATCCACCAGTTTGCCTCAAAAAAAACCACACAGAAGAGAAAAATAAACAAAAAAGATATATGTTTGATTATAAACGCCATGTTTATTATTATCAAAGAGATAATTTTCAATAAACCAACCAGTTACAAAACCTACTTAAACAGACGATTTTATGTAAAAAATCTTCTGATTTCCCTTACAGATATTTAGCATTTTCTTTCCAATTAGTTTTAACTATTTTCAAATAGATTGTCGAGACTAGCAGAAGAGAAAATTAAAAAATACTGAATTTTAAAGTTAAAACCTAGTTAGATCGCACAGTTCTTTTATTGACAAATTCCCTCATGTGTCAAATTCAAGGTTAGAAGCAATATGGTGACACTTCAAATTACAGCAGCTTTGTTTATCTCGATAAAACAAAAACGAAGAAGTGATAAAAAAAATCGATAAAATCCCTGTAGGGTGATAAAATCCCGGTAGGGTAATTATAGGTGTCGTTGTTTCGCATTTGTCAAAAGTGACAGTACAATCGAATCTCGGACGTGCATTCATTTCTTTCGAATAATGAAACGTTTCGGTAGTTAAAAATCAAAGGAAATTGAAGCAATTATTAAAAGCAATATACCAACTAATACTCGGAATAATTCGGTATGTTATTTTTTTGTATTAGTAACATTAACGATTCAATATTCAATTGTATTTTTTTTAAATAAATCTCATATAACAATCTATTATTCTGGAATTTGTCTTACCAAAAATAACTCGACCTCTCGTTTTTAATCGGAAAATGGCATGCACTCAAAATGTGTTTCTTTTAAGCAAAATCCCTCATCCTGTTGACAATAAAAACCCTCGTGCTTCGCACTCGGGTTTTTAATATTGTCAACAGGATTCGGGATATTGCTAAGCAACACATTTTTCGTGCATATGATTTTCCGATAAAAACGGGAGTTCTTGTTATTTTACCTGTGACTATATCCCGCCAAAGACACCGTGCCGAAACACGGACGAATTAGAACCAATCAGCTTCTAGAGAACTTTGTTGCCGCGATAACAAATTCATGTAGAGTTCATTTTCGGCATTGTAATTGGTTCTCTACTCGCATTATGTTTCGGCACGTGATTGGTTCCCAATTAATTATTCAATTTTCTGATTGGGCTATACATCAAACAACTGTCAAAAAAAATTAACAAATGTCAGTTTTTGTGTACTTTTTAAAATCTATTGCAAACATACAATTCGGAAATACAACACAAGAAGTATTTCAGGAAAAGGTAAGGCAATTTTTCTTCTAGATTTCTTAAGTTTTGCCTCTCCAAATTTTCTTTTCCTTTCCTTGATAGTTTTGAACTTTTCAAAAATGTATCTTCCACTTTAAGAGAATTTTACAGAAGGCCATTGTGTGGTGAAATATTGTTTTAGAAGAATAAAAACGGTTTTGAAACCATATACTCTGTCAGTATTTGAAGACTAGAATGTTTTACTATAGATTCCTAAACTGAATGTTTTTCTAACTTTAATCCAATGTGCACAAATCTAGTTACTTAAGTGCGAATAAACGCAGGTTGGGTTTATCTGCCTTTTGGTAAATTTAATCACACTTTCACTGGTAATATTTTCAAAATACTTTAAGTTGTACAAGGATAGGTAACACGTTTTAAATGAGCTATATCTGCCTGAAATTTTTGCTGATTTTGATTAGATTTTTGGCAGCGGTTTATAAGCTCTCATTATTAAATATATTTGAATATAATTTCCATTCCAGGTTGCAAAAAAATGTATTATATTTGCGGCATTCCTTGGTGGTTCCAGTAGAGAAATCCAGAATATTGTTTTAAGAGGTTTTGATGCTCAAATCAAGGTGGTTGCATTTTGATCATTTGAACAGGATAACCAGAAACTCTTCTTTAATATAAATCTTTCAAACCCGTCTTAATAAGGTTAATTAAAGTAAATTTGTTGCCCAAATCGAGGTTTGGACAGACTAACTAGAAATTTACATTTAATATAATTCTTTCAAATTCAATTTTGCAGTTTTATGTTCATGTTTTGCGTTATATCTTAGACGCATTTCTTCAAGAGGTTTAGAAGGATCTACTATTTCTTGTTTAGATATTCAAGATTATTTAACTTTTAGATTTCTAGATTTTTTTTTCTAAATGACGAGACATTTTCTTTAACGTTTTTAATTTATTAGAAATGTATCTTTCACTTCAGGAAGATGACGCCACTGTGTGGTGAAACAATTATTGCGGTGTCTCTACGTAATAAAGTAATAAAATAAAGCTCTTTAAACATTCGTGTTTTATGAATTTAAGTGCATAAAGGAGTTTTGCCAAATAACAGCCTAATAATATTGATCTAATTTGTTTTGAAAATTACTACAATTCTCGCAATTAATTCATACTCCTAATAATATTACTTCCAATAATATTAATGATGCTGGATGGTAAATTAAATTTAGACCGCTTTGACAAGCATTTGATTTTCTTCTATATTTGCATGTTTAAAGTTTAATATTAAGAATTCCATCGAGGTAAATGGGCTATAGAAATGCGGAGTTCCCCCTTTTATTTATGATTTTATCTACTACCTAATATACTAAGGTGCAATATTGAGACAAGATGAAAAAACTTTCTCAAGTAATCTTACGATGTATGGCTCATGAAGGTGGTTTAAAAAATCCATCAAATTTAATCCCTAGCATAATTATATAATGTTGTTTGAATTTATATTAGTAGTTTAAAAACATGTTGTTAACTACTTATAGATAAATAAATTTTGTTACAGTTTTATTTCTATATAACCTAACGAAGATTTGTTATTCAGTTTAGTGCTTTATCGATTACGTTTATTTCCATTCTAGCCTTTATTTTAGAACAATCTCCGAACACAATAAATTACCATTAAACAGTCGATTTATATATTAGTGCCTATATTAACAATATAAAATTATATGTATATAAAAAATCATTCAATGAAAATTAAACAAAAGAAAAATACGATTGATAGAGTACATTCAACTATCATTATCAACGGATTTTTTAGTTTAGTTTCTTCAAATGATCGTTTAGATCCATTTAAATTTTTATTATGTTATAAAATAACTTGTAATCACTCTCCACAGTTTATTTTCATTTTGCTAAATGTACATTTCGTTTACGATGTAAAATCAATTAGCAAAATAAAAATCAACTGTGGTGAAAGTGATTACAAGTTATTTTATAAGTTTTTGTTGTTAGTGTAGGCAGATAAATGAATTGTATGATTGCAATTGTAATTATTATGTGTTTAAGAATTAGAAATTATTATAAGCACTAATTATTTTTTTAAAACAAATCAGTAAACCTATGATCTAGTTAACACAAAGACGTTTTATAATAAATCCACCCCTTTCGAATTCCGAACATAAAGTGCTTTAGATAGGGGGGGCGGCGAGCGAAATACTTTAACGTGTCCCGACGAAATTTTATCATTAAATCCGCACTTTGATTCAGCTAGACGCAAACATGACAGACAATGGACGTGCTGGCAAAGTATTATTTGATGAGGAGGCGCCGCCACGAAAGACTCTTTGTTGCAGACATGTTATGTATTCGAATGTTGTGTAAATATGCGGGGGCGGCTCTACGCAAATGTGGCACGTATGCGTACATGCCGTCGGAGATTCATTAATAATGAATCACCGCCGCCGTTTAATATTAATTCCGTGCGGTTTTCATAATTAATTGTAATATTGTCGTAAAGTAAACGAAAGTAAAAAAAAAACATATATACTAATTATAAGTTTATTCCTTTATTGATATTGCTTATAAATCATGTATTTTTTTGTTTTATTATTCTTTCCAAACTCTCCCAATTGTTTCTTAACTCGTAATAAAATTTCTGTCGAAGTTAAACAAATATTCCAGTCTTGCCCTTCACATAAATTCATTACTTAAAATATTAACTTTAATAAATGATTAGAATTAAAGCTCTAATATTTCCAATTATATAATTTATACTCCTAATAGAGAGTAATTTATTAAAGACTATAATACAAATTAGTTTATTATTGCTTCAATACTAAATCCTACTTGTTTCTGAGATATTATTTAAAAATTAATGTAACGTATAATAAATCGAACTTAAAATATCAATTACATTTAATAACGTGTAATGAATGTGTGTACTCATTAATTATATGTCAAGGATGTCTAGAATTGCGCGCTGTAAATTTATAGAGGATTATATTAATCTAATACGACCGGAGTTAAGTCAAATTTAAGTACGTGAACAAATCGTAGATAAGAGAAATGGAGTTGTAAAAATTGCAATGTGACATGTTTAAATGGCTTTGGTGGCCTTTGTCGTTTCATTCAGTTTCGGCATTTAAATAAAATCTTAATTGATGAATAAGTGGATATTTCAATTGGATATTATATGTAAGTTAAATATTTTGTTTGTTGATTGATTGTTGAAGCACTTGAGACGTTGAAAATCCATTTTCAATATTAACTTTGTTATCTTGTAGTGTTTTTCAGATATTTTATGTCTATTTAATTTAAAACGTTTGGAATTTGATACATATTTTAAACATATATACAAATCAATGAAATACACTGTGTAAATTTTAAATAATTTACTTAGATTATTATAATAGCGACTAGGTATTGTGTTTTGATGATTTTCCATGAACTGTAGATGTTAAAAACTTTTATTCTCAAGTGAAACACTTAAACTATATTTGTATAACAAAGACTATATTAAGTGAGTATAGTATCGACAGTTTAAAAGTGTTTTATTTGTGAATAATGACGTATAACGAAGTGGAAACCTCCTACGTTAGCAGTTTAAATTTTTTTTATCATTAAACAAGAATTTTTGATATTGTTTCTTTCAATTAATTTTATTATTTTTGCAAATGTCATCTAATCATATATACAGTAAGAAAAACTTCAGTTAACAATGAATATACTTATGCCATTCCTTTTTTAATATAAACTTTGTCTAATTTTATGTAATTTGAAGATTTTACAGGAGGAAATTTTTTTTCCCATGGGTTTTATGACTCTATTTGTAATGATCTTCAGCCTAAAATTGTTTGCTCTATCCAGTACAAATTGCTCGCCGGTTATTTATCAACATGAAGGTCAGCCAAAAGAAATGATACATAAAACAAAAATTAGTTTAGGAGGTAAGTTGTAACATTTATTTCTTTGATATTATTACAATTATTTTGACTATTTTAGATTTTACATAAATTAACTATTTATTAGTCTAATAAAGATAATGGTTGCGACCGTTACTACGTGGTAATCCATACTTACACTGAATTGAAAAATTCACTATGTTTTAACCACAAATAATTATTATAAAAATATTATATAACGTGTAGGCACAATTATATAAATCTAAACAATACAGCACGACTCGAGTTTCGACGTTTTATCGTCATTATCAACTTGATCAACTTGACAATATATATATACTATATAGGGAAAGTAAAAATATAATCCACTCCTAATAAATAATATCTTAATTCCATCACATTAAACTATTGATTTTTTTAGCGCAATAAATTCTAGTGCAGCGACCTCAGCGTACTCTTAACCTACCTCAATACACTATACATTAACCTAGCGTACTCATGACCTTTCTTAATAAACCATTTGTTGTGGTAGGTCAAGAGTACGCTGATTTGTTCGATGATTTTATACGTAAAATCGCGTAGGCTAAATTAATGCATAAAGATAATTTTTTAAATCTATCTAAAAGACTTTAATAAATTTGATTAAATACTAAATTAATTCTTAACTCTAAAAATTAAAAAATTCAGAAAGAAAAATGCTAAAATTGTTTAGAAACGAAATCTGGAAAAAAAATCAAAAAAAAAAATCAAAAAAAAATCTAAAGCCATCGAAGAAAATTTATGAAACCTGAATGAAACATTGTTTAATATCTTAAAAATAATCTGTTGGTTAATTATAGAAATATCAAATCACTTAATAAAATACTGACATAGGAATATGGCATCAAATCACCTTAATTAAAAATAAGAAAATTGTAGATATTTAGAAAAAACAATAACGAATATTTCAACAAAAAAAAGAGTTGAAAATTTTTAGAACTTTTGAAATATGAAAAAAAATCCTGGGAAATACCCAGTTTTTTCTTTTTCAATTTAGGTAAGTCTAAAAAATTACTAGAAAATTCTGAGAAAAAAAAATATGAAATCTGAACGAAACGAAATTTTCATTTTCTCAGTTTAGACAAAAAAATTTTAGTATTATAGAAAGAAAATACTGAAAAATTCTACAACTCTCGTAAAAATCCACGAAATCTAAAAGTAAAATTGCTCAAACTCTTAAAATTTATAAAATCTGGAAAATAAATTAGTGAAAAATTCTAAAATTACTTTCAATTTTCAAACAAAAACATTTAGGAATGTATAAAGAAAAAAATAATAACAGAAAATTTCATCTTTCAAAATTTGGAAAATCCCGGAAAATCCAAGAAGTTTCTAGAATTGAATAAATCTTTAAAACTATTAAAACCATTAAAGAAAATTCATGAAATCTTAAAATAAAAAAGGCTGACAAATTTTAGTATTATCGAAAAAAAAATTTAGATCAATCAATTATTTTTCAGTTAATTCAAAAAGAATGATGAAAATTGATAAAAAATCACTAATCACTCTAATAAAAAATCTGTGTAATAGGGGGGCTACAAATCAAAATTTCTAACTCCAACTGTTTTACATTGTTTCTATCAGCGAAAAATCGAATTTTAAAAATTCTTCACAAAATAAAACTGTTATAAAGCAAATGTTTTACGATAACTTTTCTTTGAATAAAGAAAATTGCAAAATGCAAAAAAAACGAATCGGGTAAAAATTAAAAATTTTAACATTTGTTTTGTAATGCTTTTGTCATATCTGTTTAGCAATTAATTTAATTTAAAAAAAAATATATTAACAAATTGCCATTACTCAACTCAATAAATAAATGAGTTAAAAATATTAAAAATAATTGTAATTATTTTTTAATTTATTCACTTTATTCACTCTTGATATGATGAAAATTGAAAAGATTCTTCATTGTTTTTGCGATAATCCATCGCAAAAAAAACTCTTGCAGATACCAATTGTGATTACAATTTAAAACCGTATAAGTCAAAATACGAAAGAAACAAAAAATTATTTTCAATCAAGAAACAGTTGAGAGCAGTTTATATTTATATTTTATATTTCAAAAATTGCATTTGTTGATTTTCATTATGATAAAAGCAGTAAAACTCACTAGCCCCATTTATTTTGTTTTGTTAAAACAATCAAAAAGTTACTGCTAATGTTAAAAAAAAACTTTAAAGCTGTGTTTTAGTTTAAAATTATATGTATATGTTGGGTGGATGGATGGCCACTATCCCACCCTCTGGTTTCTATTAAAGAAATTTATTTTTTTAGGAGAAAATATCCAATGAAATAATTTTATTTCAGTCCATTATTATTTGATTAGTTTAATACAACACTCACATATGTTGTATTGATTGGAAGATTGGACAGAGGCCACCCACCCACCCTACATATACATATTTACATAAGCCACATTCACTCGTTTTGTTTCCTTGAAACAATCGAGGAAATACCACTAATGTATAAAAAAACTTATATTCTGCATTACAGTTTATTTAATTTCTTTGTATATGTAGGGTGGGTGAAGGTCACTATTCCACCCTCCAACTATCTTTTAAATAAACGAGCGTTTGCTAAAGAAATATATTTTTTAGGAGAGAATTTTGACAGAAATCATTTTATTTTTTTCTATCATAATAAAAAATTAATTTAATACAACTCTCACATGTTTCACTGATTAGAGGGTGGAATAGAGGCCACCCACCCACCATACATATACATATAAACTTTAATTCATCATCGTCGCGCGGTTTCCAATAAAATTAATAATAAAACTTTTTGAATAAAACAGAAATTAAAATGTAAAATTTTTGAGTAAATAAATTAATAAAAATTTGATGCACGATGAAAGGGCAGTCTTTAAATATAAATTAGATAAGATTAGCTATAGAAAGTCATTAATATTTAAATTTAAAATTTGATTTTGTTTGGTTTTTTAATACATAAACGGTTTGATTGTTTTTAGCAGCAAAATCATCAACGATTAGCAATTAAAGTTATTATGTATATGTAGGGTGGGTGGGTGGCCTCTATCCCACCCTCCAATCAGTCATACGGTAGGGTTTTAATTAAATGTTGTAAAATGTAAACACAAAATAATTGCAATTTTTAGAGATTTATTCAAACAAATTTTTCAAATAATTTTTGATGATGTTTTACTGATTGGAGTGTGTGATAGAGACCACCCACCCACCCTACATATACATGATAACTTTAATTGCTAATCGTTGATGATTTTGCTGCTAAAAACAATCAAACCGTTTATGTATTAAAAAACCAAACAAAATCAAATTTTAAATTTAAATATTAATGACTTTCTATAGCTTATCTTATCTAATTTATACATATGAACTTTAATTCCTTATCGTCTCGCGGTTTCGAATAAAATTAATTACAAAACTTTTTGTATAAAAAAATTAATTACAAACACTGTTTTAATGTGCAAATAAATTAAATACAAACAGAATTATGAATAATTTTTGAGATGACATTAAATAAGGTTTAAATGAATATGTACGGTGGCTGGGTGGCCACTATCTCACCCTCTAATTTTTAAAATAAAAAATAAAGTCATACAGTAATATTATTTTTATATATGCAGGATTTCTCATGGAAATATTTGATTTAACACAATTGTTTTAAGATTAGACTAGGACACTGACTACCACCCACCCTAGATTTTTATTGGAACATAAATTACATACATTGTTTTAATGTGCAAATAAAGAAATATTTTGATTTTAAACAAATTTATAGTTTTAGAAAAGTTAAAACAGTTTTATAAACAATCATAAAACTTTCTAAAAGGATTATTAGTAGATGGTGTTATACAATATAATGAACTACCAGGAGGCCTGAAGAATATTAAAGACATGAAATTATTTAAAATGAAAGCCAAAGAACATATACGGAAAAACGTCGTGTTACTATAAAGAATTAATGTTGTGATCGTTACCTGTATTTGTATTTTTTGTATTCGTCATCACATTATGACTTTTTATCATCTTAATTAAACATTTACATACATTAGAAAAAAAACAAAAGAAAGTCTCCATCACCATGTCAAGAATTAATTCTTGACATGTAGGAGGCAAATTCAAAAATTAAAATCGGTGGAAGGTACTTCTTTGATTAGTCTTTATAGCTATTCAATTTCCTAATGCCGTACAAATTAAAAAAATATATGGTTTTGTTCAGTAGTAACAGCCTTTGTAATCCCTTCTTCACCCTTCTTTTGATGGATCATTTTCTACTAACATATCCTACCTTGTGCAAATGTCTTTCCACGGTCATTGGTCATTTGAAAATTATTTAATATTTCTCCGACCTTTCAAGTCTTGTAACGGCTGCGATTAATGTCTTTATTTGAGAGTTGCATTTAAACTAAGGAAACTCCGAACTAAGTAAAAAAGTATATATTAAGGAAGGTTATTACTGTTTGTTGACCTATCATTTTTATTGTTTGAATATTGGAAGCGAGTAAAGTTAGAAGAAAATTAGTTGATACATTTCTATTTGCTTTAAAATATAATAGCAACACATTCATTTTTTGCATTTTTTAGATATCAACGTTGAGAAGAGTATAAGCACAGAAATACGAAACCATGGAGGAGCCGTAATATCTGAAGAAATTAAAGGGAATGCAATAAAGACTAGAGAGAAATTATTATTCACAGAGTATAGACAAATTATTGACGTGCCGAAAAAGTGTCCACCAGGGCAGTACTTTGACATCAAAGGAGAATGCGTACACATTTTTCAATAATCATTAAATAAATTTTATGATTTTTGTGTGTAAATTATTTAAAAAATACCTAATTTTTTATGATTGAGCAAATAGTTTGCAGTTATCTGAATTATCATTTAATATATCGATTAGGTTTAATTAATGAATCCACTTTTCTTCGTTAGTGCCATTAAAAGGCAATTAAAAAGGTAATATTATTATGCCTCTGTTATAAAAGTCCTCTTCCCTACTGGTAAAAAATGTAGACATTCGATTTTCATAAGCCTCTCTTGAAGCCAATTTTTCACCAGCAAAATTGTTCGCCATGGATAAGAACAGATGGTGATCATTTGGTGCATCTCTAAACTTTACGTTTATGTGTGTGGCCTAGTGTTTTTCTGATGGAACACAAATCTTCTCCTATTTGTCAAAGCTAGCCGCTTTTGGGCGATTGATTCCTTCAAATTGTCAAATTGTTGACAGTATAGTATAGGTATAGTGTTGCCTCCTTTGCAGCTCTTAGTAGATAATTTCTTGCCAATTCCACTAATCACTCTTAGCTGTCAATCCTCTCCTGGCTCACCGCGATTCAACAATGATGTTTTTCGTAAGTAAGTGATCCACTTTTCATCACCAGTCACCAACCACTTCAGAAATGGGTCAATTTGGTTGCGATTCAGCATCAATTTGCAGATGGAAATTTGGGCCTTGAGGTTTTTTTGCCTTAACTCGTGTGACACGCATACATCGAGTTTCTTTTTGAATTCAAATGGTTCCAAACGGGTTTTTGTGCAATCTTTAGCCCTTGGGCAATCGAAACAGTTCTTACGTCATATGACAATGTCCGTGATTTTACCAGTTTTTGACAATTGGCTTTCCAGTGCGTTGTGCATTTTTGACTTCCAAATTTCCAGAACGGAACCGATGATACCAAAATTTCTGTTACAGTATCAGGGTCAAAAATTCTATTCACATTTTCAGCCATCTGGTTTTCATTTTCGCCTTTATCGAAAGATAAAAACTGTAAAATATAGCGTATTTTCTCTTTACCGGTGTCTATCTTTGACGCGCGCTTAAATAAAACTAACACAACTAATCAAAAGTTTTTTTAGTACCAAACCTTATCTTTCTAATGGAATCTAGTAGAACCCGATCGGATTTATACGACGTAAGATATAGAGATATAGACCATTAAAGCCATCTGTTGATAAAATAATGGATTCATTTTTACTGCGCCAAATATAAGCAGGAAATTATTAAAATCACTTACCGTTTGATTGAGGAAAAATACTGGCTGAGGAAATCCTTCGCGTGTTCCAATACTAATTCCGGTTCCCTGGGGAGGTTTGAACTCTTCCCAGTCTGTCCCATGATACTCCCCAGACACACCTCTTTGGTACATCCTGAATCCTGTAAAAAAAAAACACCAATTATAAGCATGTGTTAAATCATTTTTGTTCTTCGATTTTACAAGCATTCACTTCGTGATACATTTCGATATTAAGAATAAAGAAAACACTTTTACTTTTTTATACCACTTTATAGTGGTTTTCTTTATTCTTAATATCATATTTATGTTAAAAATATTAAATAGTAAGGATATTTATGACATTACTTAATTTCTATCATTTGTCATTTGTATTTTTGTATTTTTAATTATTAATTTAAGTTTTAGTGCTAATTTTACTCTATAATTTTGGATGTTGGGTAAAAATAAGATAAATACATAAATATACTTAAAATTGCCTATTAAAATTCACACACACACAAAAAAATTATAACTAATATTTTCATCATACGTTAGCACTAAACTACAATTTAAGAAATTATACTCCATATATTAAATTATTGCGTGAAAGTTTTAAAGGCTGTTATAATGAAATCTAAGCCTTAGATAATTTAACTCGTAAGTGAAAATAACACACAGTATATTCCTTACTTCACTCGTTTATTAAGTGTTAAATGTACATTTAGTTCACAAGGTGAACATTATCAATAACAAATTAAGTTAGTGATTAATTTTTAAAAGTGGGTTAAAAATGTAGTTTCTTGTGGTAGATAAGAAATACACTACATTATTAAGGTTAGTTTAAAAACACGCTATTATTTTGGATAGGTTAAAAAAGTAATAGCGTATTTTTAACCTATCGAAAGCAATTGCTTGTTTTTGACCTAACCTTAATAATATTGTGCTAATTTATATTTAATTGAGGTAAATGTGGAGTATAATATATTAATATATAATTAAGGTACTTTTAGGTAGGAATAATAGTTAATTATTTACTTATAATTGATATAGGTAGAAAACACGATAAATCAATATAAATTCTCTAAGCTAAAACAATTAATGACAAATAAAAAAACTTCTAGTTTGATAATGACAAGTTAAAATTGTCGAAACTATAGTCACTTAATAATTCAGTGTTATACAAACAAAGTTAAAACGTTTTTTATTTGTGAAAAATAATGTATAACGAAGTAGAAGCCTCCACCGTTAACAGTTAAAAACAATTTATATTTTATTTAGAATAAGTGTTGTAATTAAAGATTTTTTCAATATTATTTATCAATAATTAATTAAGGATTGATTCCTGCGTAATATTTATACTGTAAACCATAAAATCCGGGTCGTAAATAAAATATGCAGAAAATTATTCCGTTCCATTTACGCACATAAAAATAACGAACAATTGAATTACGTATTGAAATCCGTTTAACGATTTTAAATCCAGCTTTCCAGCTTTTGCAATATGGCACTCATAACAGCTATTCCGGGTAGGGGTGCGTTTGCAAAACCGTTACGGTATTTACAGCGTACGCATATTAAAACAAACAAAAAATAGAACGTATAAAATCATATTAATAGAGAAATATATTTCCATTAGAAAGAAAGTAGTAGAGAGGAATGAATACATTCGACATGAAAATCTATTTGTTTATATTGAAGGTTTTGTTGGATAAAAGTTGATATATCAATCATAAATACTTTTTACTTTCCCTATATACATAGAATATATATTAAATATAACAATTAAACATGTTTAAAAAAATTAAATGGCTTCCCTTTTCAAAGAGGAATTTCAGACAGCAATGCAGAGCATTATTAATGAAATTAGTGAATTAAAACAACGTATTTCAAAGTTTGAAAATCAAACAACTAATATTTTAAAGGAATCAACTATTGTGAATGAAATGTAGGAACGTCAAAAGCGTGCATTAAACGTGATGGTTTACAATGTTCCGGAATCCACTGGTACATCTGAGGATAAAGCTGAGAGAGATATATCAACTATTAAGTCGATTTTGGGTTTAAAATATGCTGAATTTAATCCACGAAAAGCTATTCGCATTGGGATTTTTCAATCTCGTGAAGCAACCGTCACAGTATTTCAAGAAGCAAAAGCAATTGATACCGGTAACATACAATTTTCTAACGACAAACTTATAAATTAAATATTTTAAAAAAAGGGGGTCCCGTCAATAATACAAACTAATTTAAACACCAATTCAAAAAACTAAAATTCTATGTTCAAACTTAAATAGCAGTATTGTGAATGTACCATCCAATCTTGAGAATGTATTTGTTAAAGTGGGTAATGACTTAATATTATAATCGATTTATATTCCTCCAGGATTAGACTCAATATTTTATATCGATTATTGTTTATTTTTTGTGGTGACTTAAATTTAAATTATTTGATAAACTCATTACAGATCAATTAATGTTTTCATGTAAAAGCATTATCTGTAAAGAGCAACACGATTTTTACGATGGAAAATCTACCCTTCCAACTTGCTTATTTATCAGACTTATATTATTAATGCTCTGGAGAAAAATGGCTAAGTGGATGCAGTGTATATCGATTTCTCCAAAGCTTTCGATCGTGTCTCTCATAGTATTTCAGTGATCAAACTACGCGCGATGGGCTTTAGTGACTATATAACGAAATAGATTCGTAGTTTTTTAACTAATAGACAACAATTTGTAAAAATTGACAAGGCTTACATTGTGGCCCAGTGTTATTTTTATTATTCATTAATGATAATAGTACATATGTTAAGCATTGCCGATTTGTATTGTTTGCAGATGACCTTGAACTATTTCGCGCTTTGCCTCAAGTGGAATTAGTAGTATTGAATATAGTTGCAGCAGTATGCTTTCTTCTCTAAATCTACCATTCTTACGTGATAGGCGAATACATTAAGATTTCTGTATAGTTTTTAAATTAGTAAATGGTGTAATAAATTGTAATGAACTTCCTGCATGTTTAAATTTCAACATACCTTTTCAGACAAGAAGCATTTTTAAGGAATTTTTCTATAAATCTATTTTTTTGTAGACATAGTGCTTTTTATAGATTGGTTAGGATGTCTCCAAATTTTATGTTTTATAACACCTCTTATAGTAAGTTTTGGCGCCATCTTAAATATATTGACCCACCACTATATAATGTTTGTAGCTACATATATAATGCTACTTTGATTTTATATATATAATTTTTGTTTGATTGTCACTCTATGTATTATGTAATAATTTTTTATTTTGTATTTTAGGGTTGTTATTTAGTTATTATATTGTGCAATATTTTGTTTTTTATCGTACATATTTATACTAGAGTTTTCTTGTAAAATGGTTAAGTTCCGTCAATAATTTGGTAAACCTAATAATAATACTAAGCCGAGACCCGTGAAAATAATTTTAAGGATCGGAAGTGAGCGATTGATTTTCTTCGAGTTACAAATGCTGTGGAAACCGGACACATTAAATTCAAATGAGATCTAACAAATGCTCAAAGGTTGCACATCAAGGGTCTGCAGTCTCAGCTTGCTGAAAGAACTAATCAAGGAGAAGATAACCTGACCATTAAATACATTCGTGGGCATCCTCAAATAGTGTGTAAACAAAAAACCTAGACAACTTACAAGTTTCTTACACAGTTCAAAACACCAACCATTACAATTGTATAACTCTTTACTACTAGAATGTAAAGAGTCTAAACTTAATAATTTTTATTGTTCGTGTTTATCCGAGGAGTTTGAGGTAATTGTGCTAACAGAAACGTGGCTCCATCCTTCAATTGTAGACTCAGAATTTATCGCTTCACTGTTTATCGCACGGGCCGTTCAAAAGCAAACAGTTTAAAATCTATAGGAGGAAGAGTTTTAATAAGCAATAAGATACCATCATATTTTAACAGATAATACACTGGAGTTAGTAATAGTAAAACTTGTTTTAAGCGATAAATGTCTTATTATTTTTTGTTGCTATATACCACCTAATTCATGTACTGAGGTCTACGAAAATCACGTGTCTGCTATTGAGGGTGTGATGTCTAACCATTCGGCCAGCGATTTTATTTTAGTGGGCGATTTTAATTTACCTCATATCAACTTAACTTCGTCTTCTGAAACTTTATTTTCAGATGGAATGGGAGCTTTGGGTTTAAACCAAATAAATACAGTCACTAATTCCTCTGGAGTAATGCTTGATCTTTGCTATACTAACCTAGTTGATCTATCGGTCAACTAATGTGAACCAATTATTCCATGTGATAAACATCATTCCTTTTAGTGTGAATGTTGATACATGTAATTACAATGTCGTAAGCAGCTGTTCAAATATGACTTCAGCAATGCCAATTATAATAGAATCAATGAATTCCTTAAAAACATAGATTGGTCGATCTTCTATAATTGTAGTGATATCAATATTGTCGCCATTTTCTACGATCTTCTCTACTTTGCTATTAACTTATATGTGCCAAAAAACATTCACAAACCAGTTCCTTACCACTATGGTTTTCCAAGCGCGCAATTCCACTTGTTAAATCTAAAGAAAATGCGCATAGAAAATGAAAAAGAACACGCCTCGCAGTAGATTATAGCAAATTTTCAGATCTTAGAACGAAATGTAAGACTGAGATATTAGCTTCTTATAGAAGATATGTAAATAATGTTGAAATGTCCATCTTAGCTTCTTATAGAAGATAGGTAAATAATGTTGAAATGTCCATCCCTCATAATATAAAATCCTTTTGGTCTTACATACATGCCAAAAACAAATCTCACAGTATTCCGCTGTCTATGAATTATGGCACTAAAAATTATTTGACTGCTAGAGACATCTCCAACCGTTTTGCCATATTTTTTTCAACAGTTTATAAACCTGCCACCACCACGAATTTGCACTTAACAGCCAAAGATTCTGTAAATATAAATAATTTATTAATTACACCAGAAAGTATTCTAAATACTTTAATGTCAGTGAAACCAAATAGCAATGTTGGTCCTGATAAAATTTCTACTACATTTTTACAAAACTGCTGTGTTACCTTAACATATCCATTGCACTACATTTTCTCATTGTCACTTAGCACTGGTGTATTTCCTGATTCTTGCAAAGAATCTTACGTAGGGCCTATACATAAATCCGGATCTAAATTCAATATTGAAAACTTGAAAAAAATTGATATAGGCCGGTATATCTATTTTTTACAATTATCTAAATTATTTGAGAAGCTACTTTACAACCAAATGTTTTTAATTTTTCGTAACATGATTTCGGAAAATCAACATGGATTTTATGCAACTAGGTCTACTGAAACAAACTTATTGATATATACAGATTATATTTCTAAAGCTTTAGAGGATAGTATTGAAGCTCATTCCATTTATATGGACTTCAGCAAGGCATTTGATTGTGTCGACCATTCCATCCTTGTACAAAAATTTAAATCTGTGATCCTCTTTTGAAATGGTTTTGCTCTTACTTAACTGGCAGAACACAATTCGTTAAAATCAAATCTACTGAATCAGAATCCGTTGCAGCCACATCTGGGGTACCCCAGGGCTCACACATTGGGCCTCTACTGTTCTCCATATTTATCACTGACCTCTCTAATGTTCTAAAATGCCCTCATCTTACGTTTTTCGGATGATCTCAAGCTCTACTATAAAGTTAAGACAGTCACCGACTGTCTTTTGAATGACATGGAATTAAATATCAGTAAATGCCAGTTCATTTCATTCTCGAGAAGTAAGTATCCAGTTATTTTTCAATATACACTAGGCACACATTCTTTAAATGAAGTGACAACGATACATGACATAGGTGATATATTGAATTCTAAATTGTCCTTCAATTTTCACATTGATCATGTTGTTAATAAGGCTAGTGAGGCTCTAGGTTTTATACAACGTTGCTCCACCGATATTACAATTCTCTTGTAAGGTCGTACCTAGAATACTGTCGACTAATATGGTCTCCTTCATATTCTACATATATATAGAAGGTTGGAATCAGTTCAGAATAAGTTTCTCAAATGTATGTCGTGCAAATTAAATTGCATTGGTATCGGTTAAACAATGGAACAAACTGGTTTATATCTCGGCCTGATATCCCTCAAACATCGCAGTAAAATTATGAAAATGTGTTTTTTTATTTAAAATACTAAATAATTTAATTAATTCCACTTAAGTACTTGGCCTGATTGACTTCCATGTCCCATCAAGATTGGTGCGCAATGCACCATTTCTACACCCTTCATTATGTAATAATGTATGGAATGATATGGATTTTATTGGTTCAATTCGTTTAGGCTGCAACTTGAAAAATCTTTTTTACTTATGGCTAATCGCATACCTCAATGATATTATATATTAGCTTATCTTAGGTGCTAGTTCTTACTTTCTAATTTTTAGTTTTAATCTAATATTAAGTTTATTTCTATATTTTATATTTTTGTAGGTTTTGTATATATTCATATATATGTATATGTATTTGTAAAAATCGGTTAAATGGCTTGCCCGTAAATTATAACTAAATAAATAACTTCTAATGGTTTGCATATTTTGAGAAGTTTTTTAGTGGTAATCATATTCTTCTAGAGTACATATACATTCTAGTGCATTAATCAATTTTGTTTATCTGAAGCCAAAATTGGTTACAAGGAAAAAAGATTCCAACATTAATACACCAAAAAAGCAATCTTCTTTCTGGCCTAAATAAAATGTTCATTTTATCATATTGATAGTTATGAGACCATTAGAACTTGGTAGATCATGATGTAGGCACTCTGTAATTTATGGAGGTGTAAAACAATCACTCTAGCTAGCTTGTTTTGAACTAACACTTTTTTTATCTGAAATTTATCATAGGAGCCTACTGTGAAATTTTTACTTTACTAAATAATATATATTATATATAGGTTTGGGAGTAATTAATAGAACAATCGATTATTTATCGTAGGTAGCAAAAATCGTCTTAAATAAAAGTTGTAAGGCTTTTGAAAAACTACTCATCTGTATTAAATTGGAATATACAGGGTGGCCCACAAAATTGTGGTAAATTAAGAGAACATTT
The DNA here is from genome assembly GCA_963969525.1 of Ontholestes murinus. Taxonomy (NCBI): domain Eukaryota; kingdom Metazoa; phylum Arthropoda; class Insecta; order Coleoptera; family Staphylinidae; genus Ontholestes; species Ontholestes murinus. Next base: position 10,433,178 of record OZ018390.1, read on the forward strand.
ACACTTTATTTGTATTATTTATATTACTATTTATTTTGATAGTCCTGTAAATTTTGAACATTTTTCATTAACCATACTTTATACCTAAATTCATTAGTTTCATAGATGTTGAAGTTTTAAAGAATAAACAATTTAGTTGGAAACCCTGTATATTCAAATTTATCACCAATAAGTAGAAATTTTAAAGCGTTTTATATAAGACATTTTGGCTAACTCCTGCATATTTTGAACTAATCGATCGTTCTTATAATTTCTCCTAACACTAAATTAGTATTGAACTAATTTATTGAGAAATAAAGGCCTATTTAATATATACTTAAACTTTTTGGGTTAAAATATATTTAATAAATGTTAGTTGATAAAGTAAAACAGTCCTTGAAATTATTTAATTATTATAACTGAATAAGAAAACTAAATTGAAATTGAATTTTGTTACATAAAGTTAAATCCAAGGCTTATATAATAACAAAAAACTTATTTGACAAGTTGAGTTAGTTGTCAAAATTAAATCAATCATCTCTGAAAATTCCTTTTATTTGTGAATATGCATAACTAGTTTTTAAGGATGCTGGAGGCAACGCCACAGATCGAAGCCGATCGACGTCTGCTGCAATTTAAGACTTATGAAGATTATTTGGATTCTTTGGTAACACCGAGCGATCTGTGCTACCTACAAAGTATCACTGCTTCGAGAATATTGGCAGAACTTGGTTACAGGTAAGGATGCAATTATCCACATAAACTATAAATACTAAAATTGGAAGTAACATAGAACAAATTATTGCAATTTAGAAAGTTCAGTAGATTAAAATTGATTGTTAAAAACTTTAAAAGGTTTCCCACTTTTCTACAATAAATAAATTAATATATTGATTCTACATTAAACAGTTTGTGAGTGAATATGGTATGAAATTCAGAAATAGAATTTGTAATATCTCCTGAAGAAGATTCCGACTATTTTTGTATGTTCGCTCTCGAAAATCAAAAAGCACTGAAAGAGTTTTTAACTTAAGGTTGTATTATTTTTTAGAAGAGTAAGTAAATTTATGTTCACCGAATGTGAATATTTATCTTTTTTTTCATTTGATTTTCCTTTATAAGGAAAAGGCAAAAAATCTGTCAATCGGTTTTCAAACGAAACTTAAAGAGAGTATATCCTTGTAAATTGTATTGAAAACATTAAACCTTTCTTCACAAATTTGCTTTTATTAACTTAATGTACATTTGAATAATAAAATATATTAAAATCCTTCAGTTCGTTGTAGAGAATTAATTCGTATTTTTAAATGTATATTTAGTTAATAAAAACAAATTTGCGAAGAAAATGTTTTCAATACAATTAATTATAATAATCTTCACGTAACCTGAGAAATATATTTCTAGAGTAAATCCTGGTTCAACTATTTTTGGCAAACTTGATTTTAATTGCCAAACCAAATATGAAATAATCGCTAATCACACATCAGTATTAATATATAATAATTGTTTATTGATGCTGATAACAAGAATTTAACTTATGCAGGTCCCAGGTAACAAATATTACGCAAGATAAAGCTTACTGATAACAAAATCATTAAAGATATCGCCTGTATCAAAAGCTATAACAACTTTACAACTATGAAACATTTGATATTACAGGCATTTACTCGGCTTGAATAATAGGAAATTAAACTAGTTATAGCAGTTTACTTCGAAATAATAATGTAAAATTACATATATATATATATATATATATATATATATATATATATATATATTGAATCATTAGAAGTTAGAAATAATCTACATCCACCCACGATTACCCCCCACTCCTTGATAGGTGAAAAATCGTCGGGGCGTGATTTACATCGGCACACTAATGGCCAATTTAAAAACAAACGAACGCCGGGCTCCATTAATATTCAATCTCCTTCGGCGGACCGATAATGGTCTGGCCGGAAATAAAAGGGCTGACGGATAATTGCACTCTAATATATCTTCTATTTGTTGGAATTAAACTAAATTGCAGGTGAAATGTGGTGTAATAACACCGGGAGTGAGATACGAAAGAAAGGCTCGTATATTCGAGGGAAAATGTGTAGGGGTTGTCGGCGGTGGATAAGGGAGGCACATTTTTCAGTTCATTTGGTTTTTGAACGGACTGTAATTATCGGATAATGGGTATTTTTCGCACCGCGTCAAATGGTATAAAAAATGATTTTATAATTGCTCAAAGTCAATGATAATGATATATGTTAACAAAGATATTTCAAATTTTAAATGAATTATATATCGATCACAAGAATAGGAACTGATATTTCTTATAAAAATTGAAAGTTTGCTTTCATACTAAAAATAAATTTATATTCATTTATTCCGTTTTGTTTATTTGGGGGCCTATTTTATATATGCGCCCGAGGGCTACGATTCAAAAGGGCAGTGCTGCAACAGAATATACAAACAACATACCGCATACACACACACAAATACCCAACACAAACAAAACATATGTCCAGTGATTACTGGATAATTCGGTGTAGGTTGGTGGATGCCTATGGGCAAAATTAAAAATATAAATTTAATCAAATGTATATTTCTATATAATCGTCATAATAATTGTGACAGTAATTCAGAACGATGTAATAACATTTCTTGAAGTCATTTGAATAATTTAACTTGAAAGCAGCCAGAAGAAATTTAATGTACTCAGGGTGTACATGATGTGCATTCCCTACAACCCTAATACGCTTTTATTTTCCTTTTTTTATTACAGGAGCACCGGCGAAACGTTAAGCAGGGAACAATACGCAAAGAGGAGGGCGTGTGTCATTGCATATCTGTATCCGACCTTCAAACCCTACGAATTGGCCAGTGAGAAAATGCCGATGACAGACCCTCTCCAAAAAGAATTGGCCATAAGGGAGAGACCTAATCGGATCGGAATTTTAGCCGTACGTACTCATGATTAGACTAGATTTCTTAAGAAAAGGTTTTAAAAAGCAAACAATTAAATTAAAACACATTGAAGAAAATTACATAATCCTTTTTTGCCCTAAGAATATTGGATTTATATTAATAATCTTTGATTTATTAATACGCAAATTATTTAAAAAGTATTATATTTATACATAATATAACTAATAAAATACTTTATTTAGCAAATATAAATAGTTTAGTTTAGTTTTTTTTATAAGGATGATGTTAAATATGGAAATTTTTTTAAAGCAGTTTATATTACAAGTTTTCTTATTTTTTTATATTTGAGCGGCAATAATAAAATAATAAAACAAATTTCTCAATTTGACTATTTGTTAAAAGAGTTTTAAAATGCTTTGTTCGAATAAAGTGGGAAAAACAATTAACTACGTCATGTAATATAATACATTTTCGTGGCAAAGAAAAAAATAAAACACCGACACTTAATAATAACTTTTCCACAATGACTAACGACTATTTTTACGTAGGGTTGAATAAACAGAGTGTTATTAAACTCACATTTCCCTGTCTTAGGAGGTTGATAATATCCAAAATAGATTAAAACTGTTGTCATTGATAAGATAACTATAATGATATTCTAATAATTTAAAAATCCGAAACATGTCGTTAATTTACAACGATGAGTCTTATTAATTATAAAGTTAATTAAACACTTGGTTTTGTGTTACTATTTTTATATTTCGTAGGTCAATTTTAAGGAGAATCTTATTAAGACTACAAAATAAATCACTTATCAAATCAACTATTTCTTTAGCTCGAAAACAGATATTGAAGAATATTTAATATCATTAAATCAAATATTACTACATTTAATATAAAACTCAATCTGAAACTATAAACTAAAAGATTTAACATTTAACGAGATTATTAAATCCATTCTACTTATATGCATTAACTCTCTAATTAGATTAATTCGACGTATGCTTAATTATATAACGTGAGTAATTTTACATGTGATGATAAATTATAATCATAATTAAGACCGATTTTACATTCGTAAGTGCCGGATCGTCTTGTCTCTAATAATGACATTCATCAGCTAAAAGGGCCCCCGACCGACTCGGATAACTTACGTAATCGACTTAAATATTCGAACCGTTAATTGAATCCCCAAGTTGGGAACATGCAACTTAACCATCACGAAATTCGCGAAATTCAAGTCGGCAATTAACCGAAAGCGCCGCACATGCATTGTAAACTACGGGAAATAAATACATATTTCACGGATCCACCTGTCAATCCGTCGGCGACACCGCCGAAAGTTATTATTGAAGGCGTCGCGACGCTGGCCCGCTCCGGCAATTAGGAGGAGAGCGCGCGCGCTCCCGAATCAATCCGTCCCTTTTTTATGATCCCCATTATATTTCTTTTTGTTTTCGTTTCTCGTTATCCGTTTTCATTTTCTGTATGAGGGTATTACTCTGCCCATATTTTTTTCGTAATTATGTGCGCTCGTAAAAGTTTTACCCCGGATCCCAAAGGCTGCGTGTAAAAGTCGGGCACGGCGTCGCCGTCTTCGGGACACAGGGCTTATGGGACTGGATCGATGCCGGCCTAATCATAATAATAATATTGGACGTGTCGTCTCGATTTGATATTTTATCCTAGATCGAGGAAATCCGGTCTACTTCTTTCATCGACTCGACATCCCTTTTTCTTAGTATACTAGTGTAGCGTATAATTCAATTCGTTTGTGGAATGTTTGATATTTTTTGCCTACTGCTAATAAATAATAGGAATTACATGAAATTTATATAACAAGCAATTGTAAAGAATTTTTTGCGTTAACCTCATAATTTTCGAGAAAAATGTAAGGAAAATACTATGATGGCCACATCACCATTTTATATGTTTCTTTACATTTTACAACTTTTAATTAAAACCCTTGTTTATGTTTTACTGATTGGAGGGTGGGATAGAGGTCACCCACCCAGCTTATATATATATATATATATATATATATATATATATATATATATATATATATATATATATGATAAATTTAATTGATAATCGTTGATGATTTTGATTTCCCCACAGTAATGGTTTATTTAATTGATCAGTGCCTCACTTTGTTGCGATGTTGGAGCTCGAGTAAGAAACGCAATGTCCAAAAATGTTTAATCGTACTGTATTAATCGATTAAGTTGCCCCAATCCCCTATGTACTCAGTGGTCCAGAAAGACTAACATGCGCTCCTTACCTGCTAACTAGGTCATAATGATCATCAATTTATAGACACGATTACTAATGTTTTGTTTGTTCTCAGGAATCTTGATTGTTGCTACTTCTTCTGAGCTTGCCATTAGCAAAATTTGTGTACAATTACAAATTACAAATTCGTGGTACTTTTCAGTGCTGAAAATACCTATAAGAAATTTCAAAATGTCCAACATTCAGGGCTGTGTCTATAATTGAAGAAGCATCTGGACAAATATTGCAAAATTGTGCAGATTTTCTCATAGTTTCTAGTGTTATGAATTTACTGATGTAGTCAAAATGACCGAATATTAGGAATTTAGTTCTAAATATGTTAATCATCAATATTACCCAGGCAATTAAATATTTTAGGAGCAGACTACACTGAATTAAAAAATTAAAAGAATCAATCAAAAAAGGGGCAAATGAACTACCACAGAGAAAGGGTCGCTACCATAATTTTTATTAGCATCAATAAAATATTAAATTATCTTTATGTTTGATAGTTTATACAAACTATTCTCTATGATTCTAATGACTAATATCCTTACTAAAAAGTTGTCTTTAGATTTTTATAAATAAAAAGTCAACAAATATGGCTTATGATTTGAATTCTAAATGTCGGCGAATATGTTTTGAATTCCTTAACAGAGCGGTTGAGCCAAATATACCAACGTGCCATTCTTCGGACAGTCCTGACGTTCTTAATTTTGTTCACTTCTAGAATATTCATTCTTCTCGGACCATGACATTTGGTCTATTGATTAGTTATCTTTCTATCATAACTAAGTTGTTCTATATATTTATTTATTTACACATCTTTCGACTCTTTTCTTATCAAATTATAAATACAACAAATTAATTTAAAAAAAAACGTACAAATTTTGGGCGAAAGAAGCACGGATGGTGTTCACAATCACAAAGTGTTCTTCCACTCAAACCCTTCATTTTTTATAATACCGAGGGAGTATATATCCTCTTAAACTTCTGAATTGCGACCGACAGTAGGAATCTTTTATAAAATGGTGAAGCACAAATGCAAGATACAGGTAGATAATTGCATCTCGATGAAATGATATGATAATTAGATCATAAGAAGATCTTGATTAATTAAGAGAATTGTATCTCATCTTAACTGATAATAAGAAAACCTAGTAGCAGAGTAGAGATGTTTTCTCAATGCTTTTACATAATGATTTCATGATTAGCAAAATTGTCTCACACATCGATCTCATTGATAACAAAAATATCTATAGGACATTTAAAATCCTTTTTCCGTGTGAATTTTAATAGGTAAAGTCAAAGATGAATTGTATAAATTATGAAATAATTGCTGGAAATTCCGTATTAAATTAATAAATAAATTCGCTAAAAACTAAGTTTGAATATTAGTTCGGACGCAAAAACAGCAGGATAGTAAGACGATTAAAAGCACCAACAATCTTGTCTATTCTGAGATCGATTAATCTAAAGTCTTTGTGGATTTTCAAAAATGTCATATTAACATCAATCCCTTTCAAAATTTTTGATTTTTGTGAGTTACGTGAAGGTAAACTTGATTAATTAAAAAGCACTAAAAACCTTTCTTCACAATTTTATTTAAATTAACAGATATATATTTCGGACACAAAGTGACCATTATCAATGTTTTAATACTAAAAAAAAAAAAAAAAAAAAAAAAAAAGTATTAAAACATTGATAATGGTCACTTTGTGTCCGAAATATATATCTGTTAATTTAAATAAAATTGTGAAGAAAGGTTTTTAGTGCTTTTTAATTAACCCTTTCAAAATATCATTTCATATCCAAAAGTCAGTGCATATTCAAAATTCGCTAAGC